>OY293412.1:31564625-32164625 GCA_958502065.1 Chrysolina americana | reverse complement strand
ATAACTGAGCTACAGCTGTATTGATAGTGAAGAAGCATTTGGTTGAATAAAAAACATCTGTTTGAAAATTCATAAAGAAAATAGTTTACAAAAATATCAAAATTTTCCTTATCACACTCACATCTGAAACTCCTCTAGATTAAAATGCGATAAGAGATTAAACTATACCCATAGGGTTCTTAGGTCTCCTATGATGCTCTGCAACTGAAATCAAACTGACCACGTAGGTAATAACTGAGCTACAGCTTCATTGATAGTGAAGAAGCTTTGGTTGAATAAAAAACATCTATTTGAAAATTTCTAAAGAAAATAGTTTACAAATATATCAAAATTTTCCTTATCGCACTCAGACCTAAAACTCCTCGAGATTAAAATGCGATAAGAGATTTAACTATGTCAATAGTGTCCGTATGATGCTTTGCAACTGAAACTATATCGACTACTTGGCCAATAAATGAGCTACAGTATTTAGACTATAACTTTCGAACGGAAAGAACAGTGAATAAGGTGTCAAAATATAATGCTTTTGTCTGGAGAATACGGATTCAGACAGTCTTGGAGAAATACCTGGCCGCATACTTGCAATGGGCGGAAATTAATCAGATTGGTTTCAATTAAACAAGTCTTATGTCGAGAAGAAATTAAAGTTGCCTGACCCTCTCCCCCACCCACCTGATAATGAATATCAAAAAAAGGAACAGTCAAACTACAAAAATGTGTTCAAAATAGACGTTTTTCACGTTCCAAAAACCAACTGAATATTGAAACGCTCAAACACGCAAAAATGCGACCACAATAAACGTTTTTCGCGTTCTAAAAAAACAGCCTTAAATTAAACCGAAAAACTCTATGTTTCTTATGGAGATTTGACATTTCAAAATTGCTCCAAATACACGTTTTCGCGTTCGAAAAAACAACTGACATTAGAAACGCTAAAACACGTAAAAATGAGACCGCAATAACCGTTTTTCCGTTCGAAAAAACAGCTAAAATTTGAAACGGTAAAACATGCAAAAATGCGACTAAAATAGACGTTTTATAAGGTTAGTTCATTCTGCTTCGATCAAACTATCTGTCACTCTACCTATCTGTCAATCTGTCTGTCTCCTATCTCCTACCACCGAAAAAGAAACAGACACATACTGGATATCGCACGTTAAAATGAAGTGGCAGCCGCCATGTTTTTTCTCTCATAAATTATATGTGGTACACCTGGTCTACTGAATCTAACGAGCACCCACCATTTTTTTTCTCTTAAATGGTATGTTTTGAGACACCTGGTATCGTGAATCTAACGAGCAGCCGTCATGTTTTTTTCTCTTAAATGATACTTTTTGAGACACCCTATACACATAGCTTGTTGAAACGCTAGACCACCGTTGAACCGCAATTTTTTCACATTTATTCCGAACATCATTATTATTATCAGACTCACAATCATTATTTTTTTTTAATATTCAAACACCGTGCTCTGGTAGCTGGAGAAATATATATCCCACATTTGTACATCAACTTGTACGAAGTCTCCGTGGAGGCAAGGCTAGCGTCACTCGCTGGCAAAATGTTATCAATCTAAGGGATCTCTCTCGACTACGTCACACGATGAACGCAGACCAGCGACGCTCCAATTTCCCCCCCACCCCGAAAAAGAGCAAAAATTGCAAAACGGATCTTAAAAATCCCTATGGCAATTAAAATGTAAAAATGATCAAATTGATGTAGAACTCTTGTAGCCTATTTACTCTTTTTTTGAAGACTATGTTATTATTTTTGTTGTTTTATGTTATTTCATAGTAGTTAGTGTTAAATATGATGAAAATTATATCAAATTGCTTTCCATTTATTCATTCCAGAGAAATTCCCAAACCTATATTTATTTCATCAATTTGCTAAATATAAAAGGAATGCTCCCAAAGTTCAATGCAGTAATTACAAATGTGTACATTCATTTAATTTCCGTGAGAGGTGCATGTACATTCCATTTAAATATTTATAATCTTTCAAAAAACCGAGGTTGTCTATAGAAACTTAAAAATGTACTCTTCGCGACGTCTTGGGTAGTTATTGGCGATGAGCGTGTTTGCTGACATAAAGCACTCGCAAATAATTACTAGTGCCTCTATTTTGTATCCACATTGCGAAGTCGCAGATCCCAGCAGTAACTCTTTGCAACTTATATGCGATGGATTCTGGTTCACTGGGTGGAACCTGGTACCTACCTAATTATTTTTAGCTTCTATTATATCTGCAAATTCATTATGTTTCTTTACAACAAAATTGTTTAACTTAAAAGTGTTTTTACTTATTTTATTAGGGAAACTGCAAAGATATAGTGTCATTGGCAAATATATTTGTAGAGCCCTTGTATTTTTCAAATATAAGTATATACGACTTGCATAGAACTCTCACTAGACTTACATCACCAAGTGCAAGTTATGAACATAACTATCATCCAACTCAATGCAAGTTCTGATCAAGCTTGAAAGGGGCCTTCGACACACTTGGTTCTGTAAACTTACAAAAATGACTTTCTGGCAAGTTAACTACAAGGATTGAATACTTGTATTTGAAAACTTGACAAATAGTTTATGGAACTTCATTCCAAATCTTCTGAAAATTGTAATTTGTAAGTTTATAATAGGAATCTCATTGTGAACAGCATAGGAGAACTTTCAGATCACTTCTAAAATATGTAGATAGCAAGTGTGCACAAGAATGCCATTAGTGAACTTGAATTCGTAAACTTGCTATGCAGTTTACGAAAGTCCTTTTCAAAATTCCCAAAATATTCCATTTGAAAGTTAGTTACAAATTCTTATTGCAAATTTCTAGAGCATTTCTAAAATGTTATTACAGTATGTTCACTTGAGTTGGCGACATATTGAATACTTTTTTATTTTCCGATTTAAAAATAAAGTTATTCTTCATTGAGAATCCTGCACGTTCTAGATACCTTAAAATGTGGCAGTTGTAAATGAGTATAGAGTAAAAAAATATGAATTTGGTACATGTTTAATTTAAAGCACTTTTACTTCTAACAAAATCGGAAATTCAAATTATGAAAAGATGTTTAAAATTATTAATGTTCCAATAAGCAATCATATATATCTAAAAGAAATACTTCTTTATCATATTCTTCTCCTACCAATATCTACAGAAATTTTTGTTAAAAACTAGCTAAGCCTTTGAAAATTCTCCGACTTTACTACGACAGCCATTATTCAAATGGTAAACTTTAAAGTGTTACCGTATGAACGCCATATTTAGTTCTGATCAAATTTTAATTACAATTTTCTATATTTTCACAAATAAAGTATCATCTAACTCGTATTTTTTGACACTCTCTCAAATACGACTAACAAATTTTTGATTATTCATAATTAGGTTCTAGAACATGCAAAACTTTTCATGAAGTAACTTTTCTTCTTAAAACGAAACATAAAAAAGTTTTTCATGAAATATTATGTCGCCAACTCAAATGGATACAATGTTGAACTACTTACCTATATAAAGTTCTATAAATGATCGTCAGATTTGTGTTTGATATTTATTGTTTTCTCCAAATACCATCATCTAAAATATTGAGAGTAGGCATGCAAAATTTTTCAAAAATGAACTTTATTGAATTGAAAGTGTCAGACTCTAAATCATGATGTTAAACTTTTGTCAAACATTTCTATTTTACATCGTAATAATGTAGAAAAAACAAACTAAAATAAAACTTCTCAAAAACTCGTAAGACTTCTTTTGCTATTGTTACTCCAATATTTTTTTTCAATGTATCTTCATCAACTGTTTTTTAGCCCCAAGAAGAAAACGGAAGTTATTTCTTTCTGAATATTCTCCATTGTTAGTTCCTACATAAGATGGACGAGTTTAGGGAAGAGAAGTTTTCAATTTACAAAAAACTATTGCAGTTATAAAGTGTTTAATAAAATACATATTACATTTCTATATTAATTAGGTCCTAATGTTCCTTCTGTCGTTACTGCAAATAAAAGATGATATGTGAGATTGGTTCTCCTTAACATGAAAGGTATGCCAGAATGAAATTGCCAAAAGAAAATCTGAAGGAATTTCGGAAGAAAAGACTTTTTACTGAAAATATTGGGTTTTCAGTATTTCTCTAGAAATATTTCTCAATAATCTTTATTTACATATTCTACTTCATAATTCATATGCTACTAACCAAACTGTCAAGTGATTTTTTTCAACTCAAGACAATAGAAATTCCTACTTCATTTGATGGTTTTTGGCAAATGAATTTTGAAACACCCCAAAAACAGATTTTCCAAAAAAACTTTGAAATTATGAAATTGGAGTTGATTTCTAATTTTTTACTTTTTGGTGTCATATATTCTCATTAAAACCAATTCATATTTTGAAAATGCTCCTTGACAAATGCACAATTTACAATGAAATATGTTTAAGAGCTTGTTTACTCCCAGCATCCCCCCTCTTTCGAATGAGTATTGATTATAATAATTCTACTCAATAATTATACCTAGCAGAGGACATACCTACATTATGAGCAGATTTTGTTTTCACTGAACGGGATGAATAATGCCAGAAGAAGTATAAATAAGCATGTCCCCCCATTGTCCTTTGCTTTATACCTTCATAGGTCTTATTGATAGTCTGATGTAATTTTAATTTCAATATTTTTAAACATACGAAACAGTGAAATTGTTCGTGAAAACAAACAAAAAAATAAGTTTACTAGTAGGTATAGTAATCTGTTACGAATGTGTTTTCCTAAACATATATCTATCTACCTACCTATATAGACATTTACGCGATGAAAGCCTTCTCATATGATACACAGTAAACAAATTTCCCGTAATTGAAATCAATTCTCCATATATAACTAGGTACACTAAACAATAATTCACTCACCGTGTTGTTCATTTGAATATATATCTTCATTCTTCACATATTTCAACAATACCAACACAAATGTAATGAAGACGCGAGTGAAGCGGGATTTCGTTATACATCACTAGTACACTAGTTCACCAACCACATCAGCATTAGAGCAAAAGCCAAAAGCAAATCCAAAATGGATCCGTAGACGGTAGATCACGTGACCATGATTTAACCATACAGAGGACGAGATCTGTAATTGGTCACAACAATGGCGGGAAGTTTAAATGACAAGAACAGCTGTCTTGTCATTACGTGGATCATGGTCAAATAGTTTAATAAAACCACAGAACACTTCAAAACTACCTTGCAGAGGCGTTATTTTATGGTGGATTGTTTCAAATTGTGTTAAATAAGCCAATAGAAATGACACCACTGCTAGGCAATTTGATAAAACTATTTGACCATGAGATACGGGCTTTGTTGAGCCACCGGTGAATAAAACAATGTGCCGTTTTTTCAGTGTAATCTGTTTATTAAATAATTCAGGTCAGGTTAGGTTCGTCTAATATTTACGAATTTTTAACTAAATTTGCATGCAAAGGTTTTGCAGGAATTTCCCAATAATTTATCACCACAAATTTACTGCAATCTTAGGATGCTGAAATAATGTACATCAAAGCTGGGATCCAACTTGGAAATCATAGTTTTGAAATGAAAACCTTCTAACCAATTGGTTATAAAATCCCAAATAATTCATGACCCAAAATTTACGACAAGCTTTGGTATGAGAAATATCACATCAAAGTTTACATCAAAATTACTGATACAAGTTTTAATATGTATATGTTATACAAGTATTATTTTTAATGTGTTTTGAAAGTTAACATTTGTAATTGGTAAAAAACTGTCAGGTATGAATTTATGCCCGGAAGTATTCAGTAAGTGAGCAATATCAACTTAACGTATGCACATTTTCTGCCTTAGTGAGTGAATTTTCCGTTTCAAGTTTGAATCTGCAAGGGCCAAGGAGTTATCTGCAAGTAGTTGTAAGTTTTCATGTTAAGTGGGGTGTGGCTTGTGGTTTTTCAATTATCATGGTTTGAGGGTTTTCACATATTGATTAATGTTGAAAATAGAAAACGTAGGGTTCTGTAAGGATTCTATTGAATGATTGACGTACATAATTTCCTAATAGGATATTTTCAAGTACTTTTCTGATTACCCCGATATAGTAAAATACTGTGTTTGTATCATAGTAGTATTGCTTTTTCAAATTGTAAACATTACCCAGCGATATCTCGAAATTAAATTAGAAAATATCTCAATAATATTAAGTGGAGAAAACAACGTCGAAATTGGATGTTTTGAGTTCCCCCGGTAAGCTATATACTGTTTTGGGTAATAATAGTATGGCGTTTTCGAAGGTATAACATATTTTAGCCAAATCACGTGAATACATCAGAAATAATCTCAATTTGTGTAAGTTACGTTTATTTTGTGTTTTGGTGAAATTTTTCAAAATCACCCTGTTTCTCCGAAACTTATCATACGATTTGATTATGGTCCATTTGAAGTGTTAACGACAGATCGTGATCTACAACATACCTACCCGAGTTTCATTGAATTCCGCAATCAACAAATATCCCATGTATTCCGTGCGGGGTCCTTTCATTATTTTAATTTGTCAGTCCTAGTAAACACTGCACACATGAATTTCATGATTTATCTCTGAACGATTCAGTAGTGAAAGTCATTTCTTCCTCAAGGTTTCACAATACTTAATTTTTAGGGAAAAAGTTAATTTTTTTCAGTAAAAAGTAAACAACTCTCTACACACACAACACTTTGTGCCTATCTCATATCGATTACCGTATTACCAAGTATTTACAAATTTATATAAATGAAAATAGATTATTAACATAACTTTCCACTATTTGTGAATATTTCAGCGGACATAAGCCGCTTTCTATTTGAGAGTTTCAAGCACCGGGATTTCTCATTCCATACTTGCTATCGGTGGATTTTGACAGATGTCATTTTCTAGCCAATGACTGAGCTAGAATAAGAAGTCCCGGTGTTAAAACTCTCAAAGAGAAAGCGACGTGTCAGTAGTTCGAACGTTGTCCTAATATAACCTAATTTTTTCTGTGGGTTATTTCGTACATTCTAACTAATAAGACCACGCCCATTGACCATACCCGTAAGGACAGAACGGCCTGCTTGATTTAGTGACCCTAAAGGCCAGTTTATCAATGTCGTATTAGCGTACTTTGACTCCCGGTTAAAGTTGACTCTTGGTTAGAATGAATATGACATTTGCTTAATGAAGGAATCGAATCACTTTCTAACCATGAGTTAAATTTAGCTCGAAGTTGAAGTACATTGAAAAACCTGCTCTAAGTAATGTAGATGTAGATAATCTTTGGCGCAAGTTTCACCTGCTCAGATAATTTCGGAAAGGTCTATTAGATTTATCCATCAATGGGCTTGTTATTAATTAAATATTTTCTCGGTTATTTTTACGTTATATTGTAAAACTCAATCATCAAATTAAGTGATACAATTTTCATCAGCTCTTGAACTTGCGCCACTACTTAGATAATGAAGGTTGAAAATGGAGCTCCGATAAAAAGCGGCAGAACCAACTGTGACGTCACATTGCATATTGTTATTGAATGTGTCAACGCTGACATTTATCTGATAACTGAAACTAATCTTTTTGGTGAAATTTGCGACTCCGACGTTTTTGATCCATCATAGTACTTCTTGTTCTGACGAGAAGAAATCCGGGGGAGGTGTCCTAATTGATGTTCGAAAACAAATGAAAGTTGTGCGTCGAGAGCAATATTAAAGTGAAGCAGAAGATTTATGGATTACTATCTACAATGATGCCTTCAAGGTACATATTTGTTGTGTTTATTTACCACCCAGGAATGATCGTGCAAGAATGTGTTTCACTTCAAAACTTCAAGAAAATCATAATGAACTCACAGGTGATCCGATTCTTATATTCGGAGACTTTAATTTTCCATATATTAATTGGGTTTCCAGTGAATGTAACACTTTCTTTGTCCCAACGAACATTGACAACACCAACTCTCCTTTGATTGACCTTTTATCATTTGGAGAATTTTCTCAATATAATAATGTGAACAATGTAAATAACAGAATATTAGATTTACTATTTTGTACCAAAATCGAGTTAACTCATTTAGAAAAAAGCGATATGCCACTAGTATATCCTGATTCATATCACCCACCCATTGAATTTTATATTAGCTGTCCAAAAATCAAAGTAATAGATAAAACAATTCCGAAGTTTTATAATTTCAAAAGGAGTAATTACAATGAACTTAATCACTTCTTCCTTCTTCTTCCAGGGAATCTCTGTATTTTATAGAATATTAGAAGAGGGTACCAGACAACATGTTCCTAAAGTCTTTATAAAAAATAAAAAGTTTTCAGTATATTTCTCTATTGATACAATAAATTGCGTGAAACAAAAAAACAGATGCATAAAAAATGGAAAAAATATAAAAATCGATATTATTATGAAGAATTCAGAATTTTGAGACGTATGAGTAAAAATCTCCTGTTTAACGATTATAAAACTTATACCAACAATATTCAGAACGAGATTGAAACATGTCCCAAGAAATTTTGGAGATTTGTAAGTAGCTGTTAAAATGAGGCAGGTATTCCTAACAAAATCAGCTACAATAATAATTTTGCTGAAGTGGTGAAAGTATATTTAACCTATTTGCTACATATTTCCGCAGCGTTTACGAGCCCTATCAGCAAACCTATAATCCTCCTAGTCTGTTCAGCAATGATAATCTGTTAAATTCAATTGAGTTCACTCCAGAAATTGTATTAAATAAAATGAAGTCACTCGATGTGAATAAAGGTGCCGGATTCGATGATTACCCTTTATATTGTTACTTTTTGCTAAATAATAGGCCGAGCACACTAGAAAACTGTTTATTTTCTAACTTCACTATAAACAAACATACAACACTTCACTGACTAATAGAACACTTAGATCTATACAATACAACTAGCTAAATATTCTAAACACATCTATACTTCTTCAAATACTGCTTATTATCACTTCTTTCTAATCTTCTTAATCATCTTAATCAAACTTCTCTTCATAAAACTTCTTCATCCCAGTCGAATGTCTCGCGTTTGTATAGGTACTCAAGTGTAACCAGAATCTTCGCGATGCGAAGGTTCGGTTATCCCGAATATTCATAACTGGCAGTTATCTGCCTTTTTCTAGGAAACCATATCGACGATACGCGTGCAAGTCTATCCAGTGGCGTAGCTAGGGGATTTTTATCAATCTCGTTACAATATTTTCTCAAAAAATGTGCCTCTGGTCTATGCTATGCCCTGTGTATCCTATTCAATGAATCCATGCAGTCTGGTACTTTCCCTGATGTCTGGAAAACCGCTCCCCTTGTTCCGATTTACAAAAATTCTGGTAGCAGAAACTCAGTGATAAATTATCACGGTATAAGTAATTTATCAATTTTCAGCAAATTACTTGAAAGCATTGTTTAATGACACTATGTTCCATTGTATCAAGTCATCAGTCATAGAATGCCAGCATGATTTTTTTTCCAAAAGAGCTATAGAAACAAATTTAGTAATATACGCAGACATTTCAGATGCATTGGACAATCGGACACAGGTTGACTCACTGTATACCGACTTCAGTAAGGCTTTTGAAAAAGTTGATCATAATTTTAACCTCCTTATCTCAAAACTTTCCGGAATTGGTATACAAGGAGATCTGCTACGATGGCTTTCATCCTATCTTCATAACCGTAGTCAGCTAGTGAGTGTTAATGGATACAGATCGGAACTATTTGTAGTAACCTCGGGGTTTCCTCAGGGTTCACATTTGGTCCCGTTAATGTTTTCCGTGTTCATAAATTATTTGAAAAACTGCTTCAAGCATTCACAAGTACTTTTATATGCTGATGATTTGAAAATTTTCAGAAAAGTAACGACTATTAGAGACTGCTCAAAAATTCAAGAAGACCTCAATTCATTTTCAGAATACTGTAACCACAACAAACTGAAACTTAATATCAATAAATGTTCATGTATATCTTTCAGTAGAAACAACGTACTGATGAATTTTCAATATTCCTTAGGAACTAAATAGTATCAATAGAGTGGACCAAATTAAGGATCTTGGAATCTATTTTGACACAGAAATGACTTTCAATTCCCATCCAAATTATGTAATTAATTCCTGCAGCAAAGCTTTAGGATTTTTCTGTAGAATATGTAAAGACTTTGATAATGAGGCAGCAATAATATCTATTTATTATACTTTTGTTTATAGCAAGCTGAATTTTGGGAGTGCCATATGGAATCCACATTACAATATACATAAATTAAGGATAGAAAGACTTCAGAATAGATTTGTAAGGTTCTTGCATTTCAAAATAACGAAGATTTATGTAACAGTTGGCATAAGCGAAATTCGATCTCACTAAAAAATTCATCTTCTGGAACAACGGAGGATAATTACCGATTTAGTTTTTATTTATAAAATTATAACAAACGACACGCCCAATCTAGTGTCGATGATTTTTTATCATGTTCCTCGAAGGAACACCAGAAATAGACAATTATTGGCCAGTCCGAGTTTCAACACAAATTTGGGCAAAAATTCCCCAATCACTAGAATGTGTGATTCCTTTAACAAATATTGTAGTAATCTAGATGTTTTCTCTATGTCATTGAATACCTTCAAAATAACTGTGAAAAAAATATTCAATAGTCAATAAGTAATCGTTTAGTGCGTATAAAATTTATATATTTTTTTTCCTTGTAACTGTTTTGACACCGAATATTTCTGTAACCACTACTCTTAGTGGATGCTTGTATGGGTATTTACCTGTTTGTATCCCAATTTTGAATAATTAAATAAATAAATTTATGAATAAATAAATTTATAAATAAATAAATTGTGGTCTGATATTCGGCAGTACACCGTTGCGTTTCACATAAGAAAGTTGCTTCCAGTTGCCATATCTCTCAATTTTAAAAGTGTAAGTTGTTTTTGCTATTTAAGATGTACTCAGTAAATACTGAATTCATTAAAGCAGATTCTGTAAATTTATCTGAATTGGATATCTTTATGGTGATGGATTATTTTAATAAAAACAAAGACTTTATAAGTGTAGAAATGCGAGGAATAAAATTGCAAAGGTAAGTCCAAAATACAAAATCCAAAAAGTTTCTATTAATTAAATTTACAATAAATAAAACACTGTAATCACAACATATAAATAAATAAAACCTCTCCTAAAACCATCACTAGCCGCAGTGGGAAAATGACGTATAAGGTAGGGTTTTTATGTGGGGTGGGGGAATCGGGTTTTTCCACCTCGCCCTCCTGTAGTTTACAAGGGGCGGGCAAAACCTTCTTTCGCTCACCGTAGCGAGCCCTACGATGTTATGTAGGCCTTCGTATGCTGTGAGTGAGTCATCTGCTCTGGTTTATGCAGCCCTGCCTTCTTTGACTTATGCAGGGGGTATTGTTACATTATGTGTTAGACATAGGGTTATCGGGACCATGTATTGTCGGAGTTTCCTTACGCTCTCAGTTTCATAAATTTTATTCAGTGTGAATTTATATGCACAGTGCCGATGATAACCAAGAAGTTTGAAACAGCTGTCCACTGTTTACGTTTTTCGGTGAGTATGGTTTGTGAAATTGAGAGCATTATATATTTTTTTTTCTCATATCTTACATGTCCTCGAGACGAGAACTCTAGTACTCTACTTGTCCCACAATTCTGTTTCAATTTCGTGTTTTCGATACACTTCGATGAATATTACTTCGTACCTACAAATAATAGGCTGTATGGAAATATCGAATAGATATGCCTACATTAAAATCGGGTCAATGTTTGTTGTTGTGACATTTGTACCAGGTACAGAGGATTGAACCCAGATAGCTAATTGGTGTTAGCGATAATTTTCCTATATAAATGCTCTCAGTTTCATAATTTTTATTCATTGTGAATTTGTATGCACAGTGCCGATGATAACCAAGAAGTTTGAAACAGCTGTCCACTGTTTACGTTTTCGGTGAGTATGGTTTGTGAAATTGAGAGCATTATATATATTTTTTTTCTCATATCTTACATGTCCTCGAGACGAGAACTCTAGTACTCTACTTGTCCCACAATTCTGTTTCAATTTCGTGTTTTCGATAAACTTCGATGAATATTGTTTCGTACCTACAAATAATAGGCTGTATGGAAATATCGAATAGATATACCTACATTAAAATCGGGTCAATGTTTGTTGTTGTGACATTTGTACCAGGTACAGAGGATTGAACCCAGATAACTAATTGGTGTTAGCGATAATTTTCCGATATAAATGCTCTCAGTTTCATAATTTTTATTCATTGTGAATTTGTATGCACAGTGCCGATGATAACCAAGAAGTTTGAAACAGCTGTCCACTGTTTACGTTTTTCGGTGGGTATGGTTTGTGAAATTGAGAGCATCATATATATTTTTTTTCCCATATCTTATATGTTCTCGAGATGAGAACTCTAGTACTCTACTTGTCCCACAATTCTGTTCCAATTTCGTGTTTTCGATAAACTTCGATGACTATTGTTTCGTACCTACAAATAATAGGCTGTATGGAAATATCGAATAGATATACCTACATTAAAATCGGGTCAATGTTTGTTGTTGTGACATTTGTACCAGGTACAGAGGATTGAACTCAGATAACTAATTGGTGTTAGCGATAATTTTCCGATATAAATGCTCTCAGTTTCATAATTTTTATTCATTGTGAATTTGTATGCACAGTGCCGATGATAAACAAGAAGTTTGAGAACTCTACTACTCTACTTGTCCCACAATTCTGTTTCAATTTCGTGTTTTCGATAAACTTCGATGAATATTGTTTCGTACCTACAAATAATAGGCTGTATGGAAATATCGAATAGATATACCTACATTAAAATCGGGTCAATGTTTGTTGTTGTGACATTTGTACCAGGTACAGAGGATTGAACTCAGATAACTAATTGGTGTTAGCGATAATTTTCCGATATAAATGCTCTCAGTTTCATAATTTTTATTCATTGTGAATTTGTATGCACAGTGCCGATGATAAACAAGAAGTTTGAAACAGCTGTCCACTGTTTACGTTTTTCGGTGAGTATGGTTTGTAAAATTGAGAGCATTATATATTCTTTTTTTTCATATCTTACATGTCCTCGAGACGAGAACTCAACTACTCTACTTGTCCCACAATTCTGTTTCAATTTCGTGTTTTCGATAAACTTCGATGAATATTGTTTCGTACCTACAAATAATAGGCTGTATGGAAATATCGAATAGATATGCCTACATTAAAATCGGGTCAATGTTTGTTGTTGTGACATTTGTACCAGGTACAGAGGATTGAACCCAGATAACTAATTGGTGTTAGCGATAATTTTCCGATATAAATGCTCTCAGTTTCATAATTTTTATTCATTGTGAATTTGTATGCACAGTGCCGATGATAACCAAGAAGTTTGAAACAGCTGTCCACTGTTTACGTTTTCCTGTGGGTATGGTTTGTGAAATTGAGAGCATCATATATATTTTTTTTCCCATATCTTATATGTTCTCGAGATGAGAACTCTAGTACTCTACTTGTCCCACAATACTGTTCCAATTTCGTGTTTTCGATAAACTTTGATGACTATTGTTTCGTACCTACAAATAATAGGCTGTATGGAAATATCGAATAGATATACCTACATTAAAATCGGGTCAATGTTGGTTGTTGTGACATTTGTACCAGGTACAGAGGATTGAACTCAGATAACTAATTGGTGTTAGCGATAATTTTCCGATATAAATGCTCTCAGTTTCATAATTTTTATTCATTGTGAATTTGTATGCACAGTGCCGATGATAAACAAGAAGTTTGAAACAGCTGTCCACTGTTTACGTTTTTCGGTGAGTATGGTTTGTAAAATTGAGAGCATTATATATTCTTTTTTTTCATATCTTACATGTCCTCGAGACGAGAACTCTACTACTCTACTTGTCCCACAATTCTGTTTCAATTTCGTGTTTTCGATAAACTTCGATGAATATTGTTTCGTACCTACAAATAATAGGCTGTATGGAAATATCGAATAGATATGCCTACATTAAAATCGGGTCAATGTTTGTTGTTGTGACATTTGTACCAGGTACAGAGGATTGAACCCAGATAGCTAATTGGTGTTAGCGATAATTTTCCGATATAAATGCTCTCAGTTTCATAATTTTTATTCATTGTGAATTTGTATGCACAGTGCCGATGATAACCAAGAAGTTTGAAACAGCTGTCCACTGTTTACGTTTTTCGGTGGGTATGGTTTGTGAAATTGAGAGCATCATATATATTTTTTTTCCCATATCTTACATGTTCTCGAGATGAGAACTCTAGTACTCTACTTGTCCCACAATTCTGTTCCAATTTCGTGTTTTCGATAAACTTCGATGAATATTGTTTCGTACCTACAAATAATAGGCTGTATGGAAATATCTAATAGATATACCTACATTAAAATCGGGTCAATGTTTGTTGTTGTGACATTTGTACCAGATACAGAGGATTGAACTCAGATAACTAATTGGTGTTAGCGATAATTTTCCGATATAAATGCTCTCAGTTTCAAAATTTTTATTCATTGTGAATTTGTATGCACAGTGCCGATGATAACCAAGAAGTTTGAAACAGCTGTCCACTGTTTACGTTTTTCGGTGAGTATGGTTTGTAAAATTGAGAGCATCATATATATTTTTTTTCCCATATCTTATATGTTCTCGAGATGAGAACTCTAGTACTCTACTTGTCCCACAATTCTGTTCCAATTTCGTGTTTTCGATAAACTTCGATGACTATTGTTTCGTACCTACAAATAATAGGCTGTATGGAAATATCGAATAGATATACCTACATTAAAATCGGGTCAATGTTGGTTGTTGTGACATTTGTACCAGGTACAGAGGATTGAACTCAGATAACTAATTGGTGTTAGCGATAATTTTCCGATATAAATGCTCTCAGTTTCATAATTTTTATTCATTGTGAATTTGTATGCACAGTGCCGATGATAAACAAGAAGTTTGAAACAGCTGTCCACTGTTTACGTTTTTCGGTGAGTATGGTTTGTAAAATTGAGAGCATTATATATTCTTTTTTTTCATATCTTACATGTCCTCGAGACGAGAACTCTACTACTCTACTTGTCCCACAATTCTGTTTCAATTTCGTGTTTTCGATAAACTTCGATGAATATTGTTTCGTACCTACAAATAATAGGCTGTATGGAAATATCGAATAGATATGCCTACATTAAAATCGGGTCAATGTTTGTTGTTGTGACATTTGTACCAGGTACAGAGGATTGAACCCAGATAGCTAATTGGTGTTAGCGATAATTTTCCGATATAAATGCTCTCAGTTTCATAATTTTTATTCATTGTGAATTTGTATGCACAGTGCCGATGATAACCAAGAAGTTTGAAACAGCTGTCCACTGTTTACGTTTTTCGGTGGGTATGGTTTGTGAAATTGAGAGCATCATATATATTTTTTTTCCCATATCTTACATGTTCTCGAGATGAGAACTCTAGTACTCTACTTGTCCCACAATTCTGTTCCAATTTCGTGTTTTCGATAAACTTCGATGAATATTGTTTCGTACCTACAAATAATAGGCTGTATGGAAATATCTAATAGATATACCTACATTAAAATCGGGTCAATGTTTGTTGTTGTGACATTTGTACCAGGTACAGAGGATTGAACTCAGATAACTAATTGGTGTTAGCGATAATTTTCCGATATAAATGCTCTCAGTTTCAAAATTTTTATTCATTGTGAATTTGTATGCACAGTGCCGATGATAACCAAGAAGTTTGAAACAGCTGTCCACTGTTTACGTTTTTCGGTGAGTATGGTTTGTAAAATTGAGAGCATTATATATTCTTTTTTTTCATATCTTACATGTCCTCGAGACGAGAACTCTACTATTCTACTTGTCCCACAATTCTGTTTCAATTTCGTGTTTTCGATAAACTTCGATGAATATTGTTTCGTACCTACAAATAATAGGCTGTATGGAAATATCGAATAGATATGCCTACATTAAAATCGGGTCAATGTTTGTTATTGTGACATTTGTACCAGGTACAGAGGATTGAACCCAGATAGCTAATTGGTGTTAGCGATAATTTTCCGATATAAATGCTCTCAGTTTCATAATTTTTATTCATTGTGAATTTGTATGCACAGTGCTGATGATAACCAAGAAGTTTGAAACAGCTGTCCACTGTTTACGTTTTTCGGTGGGCATGGTTTGTGAAATTGAGAGCATTATATATTATTATATTATAAATGTTCAGATAGGTTTCCGCGGTCAGATATTTGAAAACTAAAAGTTCGAGTTGAACCGCGTCTGGAATTTGTTGAAATTCGACGTTTCGGCTCCGATTTTGGAGCCATTTTCAAGAACTGAAAAAGAAAGAAAATAAGAAAATTTATAAATGGTTGAAACGTAATTCTACGCTGAGGTCTCAATCTGCCTACTCCTCAGGTATAATTACGTTCGGTTTTTGTGACTTGACGTCGGGGTCTCAATCTGCCTACTCCCCATGTCTCGTCACTGGTTCTCTCTAAGGTCTCAATCTGCCTACTCCTTCGAGAGAACTGAGTTCTCGCTCATCAGTATAGACTCGGCCACAATATGTAATTGATCTCCAATCGGTTTTGTTAACAGGCACTACGATAACTCCGGTACCCACTAAGAAAGTGGGCAGCAGAGCCATCTATAGAAACCACATGAAGATTCCGACCAGTACCACGATTTCGTTTGAGCCGAATATATCTAAATTGAATCGCGAAATCGGTCTGCAGATGTCACATGTTTTCGATTGCCAGTTGGTGGTTGTTACAGGAAGATTGCAGAGTATATCCTTGTAGGAAAACTTTGCCAGGCGTTGGATAGACGTGATTCGGCGGTCGTATGGGGCTGTTGAATTATTTCTGTTCGACGTTTGCCGACAATCCTATTGTATGGGAAAATTTGCGAAAGGCTGGATTATTTTTATAACCAAATGTTGTTTTGAAATTTATTGCCTTTCTTCAAGTACTCTTAGTTCCACATGAGAAATATTTAAATATTTTTCATGGTGAAAATTTAAATATATTCGGCTCAAACGAAGTCGTGGTACTGGTCGGAATCTTTCTGTGGTTTCTATAGATGGCTTTGCTGCCCACTTTCTTAGTGGGTACCGGAGTTATCGTAGTGCCTGTTAACAAAACCGATTGGAAATCAATTACATATTGTGGCCGAGTCTGTACTGATGAGCGAGTTGAATTGCGAAACTGGTCTGCAGATGTCACATGTTTTCGATTGCCAGTTGGTGGTTGTTACAGGAAGATTGCAGAGTATATCCTTGTATGAAAACTTTGCCAGGCGTTGGATAGACGTGATTCGGCGGTCGTATGGGGCTGTTGAATTATTTCTGTTCGACGTTTGCCGGCAATCCTATTGTATAGGAAAATTTGCGAAAGGCTGGATTATTTTTATAATCAAATGTTGTTTTGAAATTTATTGCCTTTCTTCAAGTACTCTTAGTTCCACATGAGAAATATTTAAATATTTTTCATGGTGAAAATTTAAATATATTCGGCTCAAACGAAGTCGTGGTACTGGTCGGAATCTTTCTGTGGTTTCTATAGATGGCTCTGCTGCCCACTTTCATAGTGGGTACCGGAGTTATCGTAGTGACTGTTAACAAAACCGATTGGAAATCAATTACATATTGTGGCCGAGTCTGTACTGATGAGCGAGTTGAATTGCGAAACTGGTCTGCAGATGTCACATGTTTTCGATTGCCAGTTGGTGGTTGTTACAGGAAGATTGCAGAGTATATCCTTGTAGGAAAACTTTGCCAGGCGTTGGATAGACGTGATTCGGCGGTCGTATGGGGCTGTTGAATTATTTCTGTTCGACGTTTGCCGACAATCCTATTGTATAGGAAAATTTGCGAAACGCTGGATTATTTTTATAATCAAATTTTATTTTGAAATTTTTAAAAAAATTATCCTTGAATCTGCTTGAGAAGCTTGTAATTCAATAATATCTAAGTATTTAGATACTGATGAAAGTTTCGCGGGTAAAGGTAAATAATTGTTTTGAATTGTTTGTGTTATTTCTTGAAGAGATGATACTAAGTCATTGGGTTTAATTATTGAAGTATGGATAATATGTAGTCTAGCAAACGTAATTGCATTGAGAATGTCATTCAAATAATTTTCCAAAAATGTATAACTTTCCAATAGTTGTTCACAGATTTCGATAGTTTTCAACTTTGCATCAACCATTGCTAAATGGTCTGAAAGATCATAAATTGAAGTTTCAATTTGTTTTATATCTTCATTAAATGTTTCTTCATCTACTTGCAATTGTTGAATGGTACTTTTAAATTCTTTTATTACAGAAGATGTAACTGAAATTTGGTTTTTGAGTAAATTTTCAATTTGGTGTTCATCCCTGTATATTTTGTTAATACAATCGTTAAAGTATTCACCGTCACTGGCATCTAAATTTCCGGTAAGGGCTTTCCAAATCGATCCAGCGCCATTTATTAAACCTCTTTTATATCTTTTGTTATAATCATTCGAATCAACTTGAGATTCGTAATACTTTTCCTCTACTTGATGAGCAATTTTATTCAACAGACTAATATGCGTACTGATTTCTCTATTAAAATATTTCATTCTCGGGTTGTTGGTTTCTATCAGTTCAATCAAGTCATTTAATATTCTTGCATTATGATCAATAGCTTCTTTTACTTGTGCCATATCTTTTACTACTAATAAAGTCCATTTTTCATTTGAAATTTTAATATCACCTTGTTCATGGTAATATACTCCTACTGAGTTATTAATAGGTGTTAACTTATACTGAGCGTTAACAATGTGGATGACAGCTGAAAGGAGAAGAATCATTCTTGATCTGAATTTTCTTTTTCTAGATTTTCCTAATCTGAAACAAAACATAGTTTCAGTCTATCAAAATTTACTTTTGAATTATGATTTGTTTCAGGATTCTTAAGCGTGGCTGAATGTTGAAACACTTCGATAATTTCGAAAGGTCTATTAAATTTATTTTCTAATTTATTCTTAATTTGAGATTCTTTAACAAAGACTTTATCTCCAATTTTAAAAGATCGAGTTTCATGATGGATATTTTCGTCAAATCGTTTTTTCGCATTTTGTTTTCTCCTTTCAGTATTTTCACGAGCTACTTTATAATAATATTCCATTCTATTATTAAGATCTCATATATATTTGGTTAAAAGATCTTTTTGATTATATGTAGTTTCAGGAGGTCTACCTGAAGTGTGTCCAAATATCAACTCATAAGGACTGAATCCATGAGTTTTATTTTTACTGTTGTTATAAGCAATACCAGCAAGGGGTAAGATTGACAGGGGATGTTCATTAGGATTTTCTATCTTATGAACTCGTAACATTTCGACAAGGGTGGCATGAAATCTCTCTAGTGAACCATTTGATTGTGGATGGTCTACACTAGAAATTGTAATCTTTATGTCGTATAGTGTACAAAGGTCTTTTACGATGTGATTATTAAACTCTTTACCTGAATCTACGTGGATTCTAAGTGGAGTTCCATAATGTTGGAAAAATACAAGTGGAGTATTAGCGACTGATTTTGCGGTTTTATCAGGTATTGGATATGCTTGGGTGAATTTAGTTAATTCGCATCTCAGTGTGAGAATATAATTTTGTACTGGAATTTCTAAAATATCAACATTTACTCTTTCAAAAGCTGTTTTGGGAGTTTCTGTTATAACAAGAGGATTCTGTAAATTTTGTCGACATATTTTTGCTTTTTGACAAATTTCACAAGCTTTCATGAAATTTTCAACATCTTTTGTGATGCCTGTCCAATTATATTTTTCTCTTATTCTTCTCAAAGTTTCATTTATTCCACGATGCAAATTCTTTTTACCATTGTGGTATTGATCTAATATTATTGGTATTTCATTTTCGTTGGTGGGTTCGAACTACGTCTTGACATATTTCGAATTTAATATTCTCTTTATCTGCTAAGATATATGAACGCATTTCTTGAATAGGTAGATCGATATTATTTTCGACATAATACGTTTTTGAGGGTTGAAATGTGTCTTGGCATCGATATAAGGAACTGTACATGTATTCAATTGCATCTTCAGGTTCAAAAGGTACTAATATCAAATAATATTTCCGATCTTTTACAGTTCTACTGGAAACAATATTTATTTTATTTGGATAAAAATCTATATCTTCTTCAAATATATCGTCCAATATTTCATCATGTAATGGTGTTAATTCTCTGTTTTGTGGAAAAATAACAAAGTCTTTATGACTTTTGTCTACTAATTGATCATTGATGAATTTAAATTTTGAGTAATCAATTAATGATTTGATTTTAAAAAGTCTAGAAAAGTTTGTTAATTCTTCTAATACAGTTTCTTGAGCTACTTCAGTCTCTGTATCTGAAATATCATGTTCTTCAAGATTATCATTTGCCATTAAAATATTTGATAAGACCTACAATCATCAAAATGATTCATTCTGATTCTAGATAAAGCGTCTGCGTTCTTATGAATTTTTCCGGGTTGATAAATAACTTCGAATTGGTATTCCTCTAATTTCAAACGCCATCTGGCTAGTCTACTACCAGAGTCTTTTATTGAAAATAACCATGTTAGTGGTCGATGGTCTACTATAAATTCAAATTTTCTACCATAAAGATAGGGTCTAAAATGTTTAACTGACCATACCATGGATAAAAGTTCTCGTTCAATAGTTGATTATTTTGTTTCAGTGGGACATAATGTTCTAGATGCATAGGCAATAGGTAAGTCTTTTCCTATTGGTCCTTGGGATAATACGGATTCAATTTCAAATGAGCTTGCATCGGTTGTCAAGATAAAAGGTTCATCAAAATTTGGATAAATCAAAATAGGGGTTAAAGTCAAGGCTTTTTTCAATTTTTGGAAGGATTTTTTGCATTCTTTATCAAAATGGAAAGATACATTTTCATTTTCTATAATAACCTGCAAGTCCTAGAAATTGTTTAATTTCTTTTGGGTTGGCTGGTTCTGGGAAATTAATTATACAATCAACTTTTGCTGGGTATGGTTTCACTCCATCTTTAGTAATAACATGTCCTAGATAGGCGACTTCTTGTCTCAAAAATTCTCATTTGTCAGGTTGTATTTTCAAATTTGCACTTCTTAATCTCTTAAAGTTTTAAGTTAAATATGTGTTCATCTATAGTCGGGGAATAAATAATTATATCATCCATAGTCCAAGTCCGGTTAGAATATGATCTAAAATTCTTTAGAGAGTACTAGGACAGTTTTTCATTCCGAAACCCAGATAGCACAAGTTTATCTTATGGATATACTATGGACATCCATTATGGATATTGTGGATGTCCATAAGATATCCGAGAAAAGCTCAGGTTTATCTTATGGACGTCCATAGGATGTGACTGTGTGACCTTTTTGGATGTCTTATAGATATCCGTTATGGATATTCATGAGATATCCACTACGGATATACACAAGAGATGGTATACCGGGTGGCTACGGAAGTATTGCCTACGGAATATCTCAGTTATTGTATGAAGTAGTTTTGTGAAATTTGGAGCGTCGATATAATGACATAAGAGCTAGAATTTGAGCATATTGACATGTCGAAGTTAACTTCCGGTCTGACCGGAAGTAACATCAACTTTCTTATTTTAAATGGAAACCCTATTATTTTTTCTTTTCGCTTTATTCAGCATTCAATTCCCTGTCTAATGAAATATCACAAGTTGGTATCTAACCAGAAACTAGATCAGAAAAAAATTATTATTGAAATTCACCGAGTAGGCCGTGGAAGCAAAATGAAAGCCAAAAATTGAAAAGTTGGCTATGGAAACCATACGTCACTTGATAACAGTTGCTACTACTGTGATATTTTATTTTCATTCGTCGGCGTTATAAAAAGCCGCCAAAAAAATAATGGAAAAATTGGGAAAAAAACAATACTCTGTAGGTCCATAACTTAAATAGGAACATACAACTTTTTCTTGCCTGTACTATTCAGCATAACCATTCCTTTCTAATGATATAATAGAAAGTAATTTTTTGAAATGAAATACCAAAAAATTTGAATTTTTTTTTTCGATATATCTGTTTTTTTGTCATTTGAATAAATAATAATTGGATTTTTTGGTATTTCATTTCAAAAAATTACTTTCTATTATATCATTAGAAAGGAATGGTTATGCTGAATAGTACAGGCAAGAAAAAGTTGTATGTTCCTATTTAAGTTATGGACCTACAGAGTATTGTTTTTTTCCCAATTTTTCCAATATTTTTTTTGGAGGCTTTTTATAACGCCGACGAATGAAAATAAAATATCACAGTAGTAGCAACTGTTATCAAGTGACGTATGGTTTCCATAGCCAACTTTTCAATTTTTGGCTTTCATTTTGCTTCCACGGCCTACTCGGTGAATTTTAATAATAATTTTTTTCTGATCTAGTTTCTGGTCAGATACCAACTTGTGATATGTCATTAGAAAGGGAATTGAATGCTGAATAAAGCGAAAAGAAATAAAAATAGGGTTTCCATTTAAAATAAGAAAGTTGATGTTACTTCCGGTCAGACCGGAAGTTAACTTCGACATGTCAATATGCTCAAATTCTAGCTCTTATGTCATTATATCGACACTCCAAATTTCACAAAACTACTTCATACAATAACTGAGATATTCCGTAGGCAATACTTCCGTAGCCACCCGGTATACTATGTATGTCTTCAGGATATCCGTCAATGGACGGAAGATGTACGATGGACGACCAGAAGTCATGATATGGACACCTTATGGATATCCATAGTCGACATCCTTAGAATGAACAATTCAGTACATAATACAGTGTGTTTCCTAACTACGGTACGAAACTTCAGGGGGTGATTCGTTAGGTCATTTGACAAAAAAAAGTTCCTATCAACATATATCCGGAGTTGCTTCGTTTCTGAGATACAGGGCGTTGACGTATTACGAAAAAGGTATTTATAAAATATCCTGAAACTGATGTGGTTGAAATGTGCTACAGTTATTTGAAGTGATAAGGCGATTATTTAGCCCTAACTTAGGGCCAAATAATTGCTTACTTCAAATAGCTGTACCACTTTTCAACAACATCGGTTTCAGAATATTTTATAAATACCTTTTTTTAATACTTCAACGCCCTGTATCTCTGAAACAAAGCAACTCCGGACATATGTTCATAGGAACTTTTTTTTGTTAAATGACCTAATGAATCAACCCCTGAAGTTTCGTACCGTAGGTAGGAAACACCGTTTTTAGGAAAATAATTAAACGTTCAGGCATTAAAAACACATATAATAAAAGTTTTGAAAACAAACTTGAAAAACAATTCACAACAAAAAAGTTATTCTACTGAATAAAAAATATATGTACATAATATAGATTATTAAAAACATGAGATGATATACGAATCAATCTGTGTGTTCTACAGTTTTCCTAGACCTTTCTTTTGCACGTCTCAACCAGTTCTTTATGGCAATTTCTGTTGCATTTCTATCACCTGATAAACCGCTCCTGTCTGCAACAACTAAAATAAAAAGATTATTATTAAAACAATCTTTAGAAAATATGTTCTTGGAGGTCATTTCAAGAGTTCTGTTTTATCGATCTAAAATATTCTCAGCGCTGCGACGATGCCGCTTCTATCGAAAAGTAGCAACAATTTTGATATTTCAAATGGAACACCCTGTATTTTATTGCATTTTTAGATTCTTCCTGAAGAGCTGATGTCTTCGATCTATCACACTTGGGGTCTAGCGGAAATGTTTACAGAAATATAGGACGTGAAAAAACGAGATTTTTCAACTTTAGAAATTTTTTGTGCTGAAACTATTCATTATTATTGCTTAAAACGGCTTCCATGTCCCTATCTTAACTTTTCATTTACTATCTACAGACATTTAAATGAAACAAATATAGGGTGGTGCATCTGTATCTGTTCCAATTAAATGTCAGTAGAGTAAATCAAAAGTTAAGATAGGACATACGAGCCGCTTGGACCAATAATAAATAGTTTTGACACAAAAAATCCTAAATTTGAAAAATCTTGATTTTCTTAATAATTATGGGAAAAGGTATGAACATAATATAAACACAATATAGGAGGAAATAGATAGATTTATACTAGTCATACTCACCAAGTAACAATTCTGCCATTTTTTGTTGAAAGAATTTCTTTTTCTTTTTTGCTCCCAACCAGCTATATTCATCCCCATAACTGTTGGTAATAAGCATACTCATACACCTTTTGATAAGGTCATAAAGATTGTTACCACCTATTTTAGAGAGTTCCTTGACCTGAAAAAAAATCAAAGTAATTAGTTTCAGTAACATTATATTTCAATGCACAAAAACTATGTAGACATTTTAAAGAGAATCAGCCAGTTCTCATCAGTTAAAGTATTTTGAAATATGACATTTGAGTACCCACATATTAAGCAAGACGAACTGTTGAATACAATTTCTAGATATTCTGTTAAATATGAATGCCAATGTCAATGATTGATTATCAGTACTCACCGCTACATAAAAATTTCCAGTATTGGACAGAAATTGATTCAGGTTCTCCATATGATCATCACAATTGATTGGAAAATGGGGAAAAGTAACAAATATTGATGAAACTATTTCACAATGTGAAGGGGCCTCTATATTCATTTTATTAATTTTTTCCAATATATCACCACATAGATTTTTCAGAAGTATCTGCTGTATTCTTCAGAATGTCACCTGAAAATAATTATACCTGATGAATGTTACTAATATTTGAGAAAATTTTCAAATTGCAGAAAAAAATCTCAATCATCTCGAATGAACAAATTCAGGAATCTGAAAAATCGATTAGACAATAAATGTCACCATACGCACTATTTTTCTCACAGCATAAACAAGAATTATTTTCTTTATTAGATCCAATTCCACTTGATTTTCCACTTCCTATTGATGAAAAACTCTGAGCAGTAGGTGATACTGGACGACATATTAAATGATTATTGTTCTGCCATCCTCATTTGTTTTGGGAGTCATGTCGAGCTTTGGAGGAAGTGGTAAACCACCAGTAATATGTTCTTCCTCAAGTTCGTCATCTGAGGATGAGCAGTGGACTTGTTTTTTTCTACGTATTTTTTTTGTTCTTTCATTCCATTCCTCAACTTCAGAATTTAAATCACTGTAATTTTCTGCAATTTTGCACTTGTTTCTTGCTCTTGCATAGTCATCTGAAAATGATTCACATGATTGAATAGATAAATATACAGCTCATTCATGATGAATGAAGAATCCTGCAAAGAAATTGTTACTATGTCTTCAACATGTTTACTCACCATATGTTCCATTTCGAAATATTTCAACAATATGTTGTGGCCAACAGGTATTTGGTGGTTCTAGTTTTTTATTAGAATTTATTAATTTTTCCCTGGTGTAAGGTGGCCAATAGCATCTATTTCCGAGCAGCCATTTAGTTGGGACTGCTTCCACAACCATGTCCTCATCAACAAACTTGACAATTGTCCAAGTTTTTTCTTCCATAATTCTCTCGGAAAAATATAATAGTGGTCACAAAATATTGAAAAGAAATTCACAGTTGATAATACAAAAAGGTACATACAGTGACAGACAGATTTGTGGCAACAAATGGGAAAAAAGTTTATCTCAAATTGCACAATCCACATATCAATTATATCCTTTTGTGTACGAGGGAGGTGAAAAAAATTGGAAATTGTAAAGTACCTTGATTTTCCAAAAAACACAAAAAAGTTATTTGAAGAAGTCACTTATAATTTAGAGAGTGTTCCAAATTTGAATTCACAGCTTCCTATTAAAAAAAAAATCATTGATTTTCAACTTTATTTGTCTCACCACCCTATGTATTATGAGGATATGTAATATCAGAGTAAACTCATCATCGAATATCATCTAGACGACCAGATAAATTTATGTTTCGCTCAACTGTCATCTAGAAAATTGCATTAATTGTATTTGGTACCCACAAAACCTCATTTCTTGTGGCCATTTAGAAAAAAACAAGTATTTTTCGAAATCCGCTGCAACAAATGACATCTGCAGTTCAAAATCAATTGAAAGCAATCAGGTCGTAACAATTGTAAATATGCCTATACTCTTCACATTCAATTTATTTCACCTCCCTCATACACAAAAAGATATAATTGAAATGTGGATAGTGCAATTTGAGGTTTGGAGGATGCAGGTACCTTTATGAAAAATAAAATTTTCTGTGAAATTTGAAATAACTTTTTTCCCATTTGTTGCCATAAATCTGCCGGTCACTGTATAAAAGGGATATAATATGAGATATTATTTTGACAAATTTTCAAATTATTGCTACAATTTTAAAACAAATAAGTGTTAAAGTTGAAAGGGCATAGTTATTTATTCAACTCAATACACATAATAAATTTTATTAGTGAATGACGTGAATTAATGGAAAAATTACATATTCATCATGGGAAATGGATAATTTCATACATTTGTAAGCAATATCCTTTTGATCAAAATATTGGAGAGGCCCCAGTCCACTTGCTTTATAGATTTTAAAATTAGATGACTCACATGGTATGCAATAATAGTTTTCCAAAATTTCAAACTTATTGTACGACAGAAGGTACCTACTTTTCAATTTATATAGGTAATGTACTCATATAGGAAACGCCACCACAGCCACAGTGAAACTCAACTGCTCAACAATCGTTCGCACTTGAATGGAAGGCACTGCGAAATTGTAGGTAATCTATTGTTAATTAGATATAACGCAAATATAAATAAAAAATATAGAATGCAATACGCCTTGCACTTTATAGAAACGCAATGCGAAATTGCGATGGCGGCGATTACGATTACGGAAACGTGGGCTTGGGACCTTTAACAGTTTGACTAGACATATGTCTGATGGCCACCCTTATTCGTACATTCGAATGTAGATGGCGACTTTGTTCACTGTAGATTTGTGATTTGTCAAATTCTTCTTCTGTGATCAGTTGTCAGTTCTTATGGATCATTAATTTTGGACGAATTCACAAGAAAGCACTTCGAAATTCATAAAATATGAGAACAGATTGGCATTTGACTATAAAGATGTAACGTCATCTCGCGGTGTTTCTAATGATTATGATCGAGTTAGCTACTGTCAGTTTCGATCAATACGTTTTGGAGAAACATCTCTATCACTTTAAGATATTCTCATAATGAAATTTTTGAGGTACTTATTATTTCAGAAAGTTTCGTTTTCATTTTGAGAAATCCACAAAAAGCCCTCCTGACGAGTAGGAAACTACGAAACAGTGTCGGGATGGTGGATTTCTCGGAATTAAATCGAAATTATTCTGAATACAACTTTTTTTCTCTTCTTTATGTATGTATATATATATATATATCCATTATCGACCTCTTATGGATATCTTATGGATGCCTAGATTTTACCTGAAATGAATATCCAGAATGAAACCTATTTGGATATCCTATGGATGTATCCAAGAAGTTCGATTCGGATATCCTTATTACATCTGCAATCGGATATCTTATGGATATACATTTTATGTCCACGGATATCCCGCCTTAAATAGGACTTGAAATGGACATCCATAAGATATTCTGTGTTAACTGGGAAGGCATTCTGAGAAATTTGTATAAACCATTTTCAACAGAAAAAGCGGTTTTTTCTATGTCGTTAGGATGCATTTCAATTTGATGAAAACCTGAGGCTAAATCAAGGGTGGTAAAATATTGACATTTTCCGAGTTGGTCTAATAAATCTGATATATTGGGCAAAGGATATTTATCATCAATAGTTAGTTCATTTAATTTCCGATAGTCAATTACTACACGCCATTTTTGTTTTCCTGATGCGTCAAGTTTTTTCGGAACGACCCAAACTGAGGCTGACCATGGTGAAATTATATTTTGTTCTAATAATTTTGAAATTTGTGACTTCACTTCTTCTTTATGTACGTGTAGATATCTATAAGATTTTGTTGAAACGGGTTGTGCACCATCTTTCAGTTTCACTGTATGATTAATTTCACTTGTGAAAGTTAAAGGATCACCTTCTAAATAAAATATGTCTTTGAATTCTAAACATAAGGTCTCAATTAGTTCTTTCTCTTCTTCATTAAGATGTTTTAGACGAAGTAAATTCTTTATTTTCTCTGGACGACTTGTTTGTATGTTTTCTGTTTCAATGTCAACTTCATTTCCTTAATATTCTTCAAATTGTAAGTCATTAAAATCAATAGATTTTTCAATTGCATTTACATTTACAACGGTTACTAAAAATTCTCCTTTTTCATTAATTTTGACTAGGGCATTTAGAAGTTTAACTTTCTCTTTTTCAGTAGCTAACAGTATAGCTTCTGTATTTCTTAATTTGGCTTTTAATTTAAAAACTTTTTTAACTCTTGGTTCGATTGTTATTTTATTTTCGAGATTTTGTGTACTGAACTTTTCTTGTAAGTTTCCTTGAATTTTTTGTTCATTATTTATTTTTACTGATGTTCCAGCAAGTGTTTTCCGGGCTGAATATAAAGGGAAGGTTTTATAATTCAAAATTAATACTTGATTACCAATATCTACTACTCCATCAAATCTTTTCAAAAAATCGGTACCTAAAATTCCGTCAAATTCGATATCTAAATCGTGTACGTAAACTTTATGCCAAACTGGTTTTTCTTCTGTGCCAAATGGTATTAAAACTGACTCTTTTACTATTAGTTTTCCATCTGTAACTCCTGTAACTGGTATATTTTCTGTAAATCTTTTTGTATAATTTTCAGCTGTTTTCCTTTTAAAAATCGAGATTTATTCAAATTACATAATAATCAAGTTACATTCACAGCTTTATCATATCATTGACAACGATGATGTGAAAATAAAAACAACAACTTTGGTTTTTGTCTCATAATTGTTATTTTAGCGTGTTATTTGGTATGATTTGATCCAGTTGATGGAAGATATTCCCATAGCAGAACGACAAGGAATTTAGTGGCAACAAGATGGTGCTCCTCCTCACAATTCACAGGTTGTTACTGAATATCTGGATAGAACGCACCCAAATAGTTGGATTGGTAATAAGGGTCCAATTCGGTGGCCGGATCGTTCCCCAGATTTATCACCGCTTGAAATTTTCCTATGGGGTTATTTAAAAGATATTATTTTCACCACTCCCCCTTTGAATGTGGATGATCTGAAAATGAAAATTCGACTAGCGTGCAGTGATATTACGCCAGATATAAGAGCGACTTGTTCGAGAGAAGTGATTCGACGTTTCGAAGCCTGCATAATATCTAATGGGCGTCACTTTGAACATTATTTATAACATATCTAGGTACTATTCTTATGAAATGATTCATCAAGTTATATTACATTGTTATTGACGATTTGTTCCTGGATACACCTCTTTCTATTTCGCAATTGTTTCATATTCAAAATGATTCCTGACTGAATTCCACAACTCAAAATTGAAACCATAACTACGAGCACCCATAATTTTGACAAATTTTAATGTGATCTGATGCAGAGAGAATAGTTATTGTATATTTTAAAAAATAATAGTCGTTCTCAAGACTTTACATTTTAAGCAATAACTCAACAAACCGAATTTCAAAAACTAAACATGAAATGATATCTGAATTAAGCGTAGAATCTGAATATGTAATGATATACAGTGCATTCTATTTTAAAAAATGGCATTTTGGTCTGTAGCACCTACACCAAACACCCTGTATATTTGAAAATTATATCAAAATATAGCTCTCATGAAATCATAAAACTTTGGTATAAAATATTTTTCTATATCTCCTCCGACAAACCAGATATTGCCTGTCACATAAAATGTGGGACACCCGGTATATAGGGAAAAAGAGTACAAGTCAATATTTCTCACTTTGAGTAATGACAGATAGAAATTTCTTCCGTTTTATCAAGAATTATTAGTAGAAAATGGTCACTTCTATTATAAATTTTGTTTGACAAAATATTTTGAATATTGATGAGGTATATTATTTTAATGGAAATTTTCAAATTTTTTATTTTTGGTTTTTGAGGTGACTTGTACTTTTTTTCCCACATACTTTGCAGACTTGTATTAAATCAACCAACAAGAAATGTTTCAATATTTTTTATTTGTTTTAATACATTTATTTTAACAAATTGACACTATGTACTATCTTCTAAAAATTCTTCGACATCAGGATAGCTGTCTGGAGCATCACCTGAGGTTCGCAGATTGGGATAAAAATGCCGAAATGGTGGTGATATCAAGGGCAATAAATCAATTGGATCGTTTTTTTTCTGTCCAGAAATTGGTGGATTTCGATCATATAATGGCTTGGGGTTTAAGCTACTTATACCTCGTCTTGAAAAGCCAATTTCCTTAAAAGGCTCTTCTTGATTTAGAGAATGTTTAAAAATATTGTTCCAGCTTTCTTAGTATATCTAAACCAGCGAACGTCATGCCTTTGAAGGGGATTCCACAAGAATCTGTTTTTCTCAAAACCAAGGAAGTTTTGTATAAATTCGCAAAATTCAGGAATTTATCAAATACCATAAATTTCCTTTTCTTTCCTGCAGTTCTCACTAACTGGTACCAATCATGAGGATGAAAAATTTGTATGACAAGTTTTTTTTTCTGACGTTCTATGATAGCATGGTCAACGTCATATTCCATGTGACTATGACCAGGAACCATAAATTTGTGATCAATAACTTTGATATTCGTTTTTTATTGCAGTACAGTAAGACACATTGCAGCTACATGTGAATTTTTATTCTATCCTCCACATGTATCGGAGTACAATATAACGTGCTCTATATGTGGAGGTAAGTCCATTAGCGAATAAAATAAGCATGTAGCAATTTAATTTCCACCTCGTGCTCCTTCCCCTTCATGCCACATAACGCATGTTACATCACCGCTTCCTAATTCATGTATAGTTAGGTTGTATGTCCATAACTGTCTCTTATAAAAAGATACTGAAGAATTCACATATGGTGTTAGGAGACACTGTTGCAAATCAAACGTGTAGCACTTAATTCTGTTATTGTCCACAGCCAGCTTTTTATCTGTATCCTTCTGGATATACGTCTTATCGGCTTCAGCATGATGATCATCTATTTCTTTTTGTACATTTTTTTTTCATTTCATCTTCACCTTCAACAGTTTTCAGTTTCATTTGTAGGACATCACATTTATGACACGTGTCTACCTTTGGCTTCTTGAATGCCAATTTCAGTTTATGGAACTCTTGTTCATAAATTCGCCTGGAAACCTTAATTTTTCGATTTGTGCAATACAAATTGTACATTATCTGTAATGACAAATGTGGAGCTAGATACTTTTTGTCGTTGATTCTTCTTGTATAGTGAGACTCGTAAGATGGAAAAGACTTGATGTGTTCTATAACACTGTTAATGATTTCAGTGCTTTGTGAATTAGGTGGCACACAGATCCCTCTTTTGTCTTCACTTATAATTCCAGATATAGATTTTGCTGCATTGCTTAATGCCAACGTGACAAACATTTGTGTTTCATCCAAAACTCTCATAAAACATCCTCTACAGATTTTTGTTTGTTCGCCGTTAATTTTGAAAAAACTCACTTCACGGGTTTTTTCTTTCGATGGGTCATCAGTTCGTTTTCGTTTTGTTGCTGTTTTTGTGGTTTCACTATGATTAACAATATAATCCACTCGTTTATTACGATCTCCTAAAGACCAGTATTCTTCAAAAATTTTACTTCTGACGAAATGAGATATTTTTTCGCCAGTTTCTTCTACAATTTGGTAAATCTTTCATCTGCCTGGGTCTTTTTTCTATGCCCTTAGCTGTAGTATAGCCCTGTCCTAAATTTCTCTTGTTTTTTCGTCCCTTTCGGTTATTTCTTGAATGCGGACCACCCTTCGTTCTTACTCGTTCTCTACCTCCAGATTTTGCGGCTTTTTTCCATTCAGTTTTTGCAAATGATAAACATCAACAACACTTTCTGCATCAGAAGACTGTTCGTCAATATTTGGTATATAGTCTTTATCTCCTAAACTGTCATCACTTGATTCTTCTTCAGAGTAGGCTTTCGCTTGTTTACTAGAGTCAGTAGGCTCTGGCCAAGAAGAACATCCTGCTGAGAGTAATGACAAATTCTGGGTTCGGTTATTACCACATTCCGTCTCTACCATAAAGAATAAACAAGAAATTATACAAAAATATCAAAATTAAATTATGAATAATTGTATATAAGTACATTTCTGAATATGCAGAATCTGGTAAAGGTGGCAAACCTGAAGTCAAAATTCGTTAAGAAAATAAAACAAAGGGCACTGATTTCTCACCTAAATCCATTCTTGCCATATTCACCAGCGTTCTACCTCAGTCAGATAATACTGTTTTTCCCACCAGAATATTTTTGTTTCACTGATGCGAAACAGTATAAGTCATATTAGACTGTTTCTCCCACCGAAATCTTTTCATTTAAACAGGTGTACTAAACGGAGCATATTCGATAAATCAGGTTTGATTACATTTTGACTTATACTGGTTAGACCATATTGCAGACTACATCACCTAATATCGAAATTTGTATTAAACTGATTTTCGCAATTTTTTGACTTATACTCTTTTTCCCACCCACCATAGATATGTGTGTTCGAATAGGTTTCCGCGGTCAGATATTTGAAAACTGGAAGTTCCGGGTTGAACCGCGTCTAGAAATTTGTTGAAATTCGACGTTTCGGCTCCGATTTTGGAGCCATTTTCAAGAAAAAACGATAAATTGATCGAAAAGGGGGGTGAGGGTAGATTCTACACTGAGGTCTCAATCTGCCTACTCCTCAGGTATCATCAGGATTTTGTGACTTGACGTTGGGGTCTCAATCTGCCTACTCCCCAGGTCTCGCCACTTGTTCTCTCTAAGGTCTCAATCTGCCTATTCCGTCGAGAGATCTCGACGAATAATATGTACTGGCTTTATGACTTGTGTATCACTCCACACTCCATAACAAAACCGTTTTGTTGTTCCTTTTCGTAAGGGAACTATTATAAACTTACTTTTATTTTTATTCAACTAGGACACTTATTATTTTATTTATTTCTTTCTTATTTCATAAGTAAATGAGGTTAATTTAATATCAGGTAATTTTAATTATTTTTACTCGGGTATTTCAACACGTTTTTGTACAAAACAGTCCGAAAAACATTGCTGACACTGACGCATGCGCACAAAAAATTAAATGAGATGAAAAGGCCTATTGATGCAATCGGTTCATGATTCTGGCCGTGGCTACTAGGTCAGCATTCGGGAAATGTATCTTGGTTATAAACTACATTATGTATGTAGGTACCTACATTTTTTCTAAAAAATATTGATGAAAACAGTATAATATGGTATAAATGGAAGAGATGAAAGAAATCTTCAGTGAAGGTCGAATCTCTGGAACTTGCTCACAACCTTCAGATGGATATATTCAAGAATATCATTTTCGTACCCCTTTATTACATTGATGAAGTATAGTAGCAACCTACAACCAAATCCTTCAAGAGATGAGCCACTGTAATTGACATCAGTATGTATTACAGGATAATATTGTCGAAGAATGATTCAGTATTATTATCAACAATACCCAATATACTAAAGATATATTATACCATCCTACCTACAGACCCCGGACCTCTACCTATGAGTTTCATAATAGATCTTGTCGCAGAAACAAGTGAAAAGAGAACATCAGCACATTCCAGTTTAGGATTAAGTTATCGAAGAAAGTTTTTTTAGCATAACTCTATATAAATTGAAGGGTACAGGGGAAAAACCAGCTGTCACAAATAATGATATCAGAGTTATTGGCATTTTTAGGTGAAATTTCATTATCAGTTTGTACCAAATCAGCGACGTAAGTTAGGAATTTGACAACATAAAACTTGTGACTTGTCTGGTTATTCTCCTGACCGCTTATTCCTTCAGAGAAAATAGAAATTAGAGTACAACTTCATATTAAGTTTTTATTTTATTCATAATAATGTAGATTCGCAAAATCTTCCACGATTCAGAAAAACTAGGTAGGCACCTATATTAAACCTGCTAATAAACACTAGATGATTTTTTCAAACTATTTTGTCGCTGTATGATTTCCATTAGCAGTAATCTAGTTTTGATCGCTTGTCTAGATAGGTACTTATAATTTTCATATTGGAATGGAGAATGCATAAGATGAACTGATGAATTCTTGGTTATAATTACGAATATAATATAATTATAATCAATTATTCTTGCTGTTCCTTCACAACTAGAAGAAAAAGACTGGCCAACAGTTATTATATTTACTGAAATATTTCATAATACATAAATATACTTAATTCCTTGATCAATTGGTTATTTTAGTGTTGATTGAATTCCTTTTATAAGTCAGCATTGATTCAAGCTTGAATGTTTCATCTGCTGTGATAATTTTATATTTGAAAGTAGGTAATTGTATATGTAGAAAGGTATTTAGTTTGGGTAATTCTTATAGCTAGATAAGAGTTTGTATTATTTGAAAGTTTTACGGTAAAACTTTTACCGTTTAATAAATTGAATAAAAACAAATACCTAAGTGGAAAAATGTATCGAATCACTTCGAATAAGCATATATTTAATTCAATGATTTTCATTAAAAATCGATTTCGATTTATAAAAAGTTAGTAAACACTTATCATTGTCAGTCATTCGAATTTCGAAACTTTCGGGATAAACCACATGGAATATCATTCTCTCGCTTTCTAAACGATAATTTCCTTGTCTTTTCGACACCTTCTTAGGTCTTCAAAAAGCGAGAATCGTCCGAAGCAAGTGTAGAAAAAATACACACAGAATAATACCACTTTCTTCAACTGTAGGTATTGTAGAATTCTGTTGAAAAGAGTCAAGATGGCGGTCTAAATGCTGTCAAATATCAATTTGTCGTCAGCAAAACTGTAGCTAATTATACACACCGAATACCGTTTACGTCAAATCGTTGCGATATGTAGAATACTATGGTACACGAAATCCCACTGCAAACACGTGAACGATTCCAGCTTCCAGTACTCTAGGCGAGAAACCCAATAGCCTTTCGATGGAATCCTCAGGACGAAAGTCTATGCTAGAGTACTTGCTGTAAATTTCGCACTATAGGGTATTGGTATTGGGTTTGAGAGACAATTTCCCTCATATTATATAAACCAATCAAATGCCATAATTTCTCATTTCGAACCAATGAGCAGGACTTTTTAAACACTACCTCCAGCCCGTGGTATTTTCAAACGGTGTATCGCTTCTAGCTTGTGTAGACATTTCCATAGTAACGACAATCACGGTAAATATATAGAAAGGTCAGTTTGACGGTTCAACTCTTCAACTGACATTAATGACACATGCTGAACCGTTTCTGCAATACGCATTTAGTCCATAAAAATTTAATGTATTCTTGAAATTGTCTGATCGAATATCCCTTCAAAATGCAGAATTTTCAAAATACTCTCTCCTTGCCAGTCGCTCAAACTGTGTTGCTGTACAGTTATACTGTACTTAAGTAGTGAAGTTGGTCGTGGTGCTAGAGTATTTGCTCCCACCCAGACGGCCCGGGTTCGATCCCCGGGACAGCCTGCCACTGAGCTAAAGTGGTTCGGATTCCACTTTTATTTAAACTGTAGGTCCCGGATCTCCCTTGCTCGCACAAGCTCTGCTTTTGAGGGGTTTTCTCTGAAAACCTGGGTGATTCGTAAAAACAAATTTTACAAATTTTTTTTTTTACAGATTACCACTCGAGCAAGCTCTCGTAGTGTTTCTAAGCAACACAGTTTTCGTGACAGCAAGGTGAAAGTATTTTAAGAAAATTCAGCATTTTTTCGGGATATTACTACGGAGAACACTGCCTTGTTGGTGGTGTAGGTGTCTCTCTTTACGTTCGCCTCTCTATTGTATTTATTCGCCTCTATCGGTTTATTGATGTGCTTATGAATAAACTCGGCAATGTCGGAGATTTCGTAGCAGCCTTCGTCCAATTGAATTAGCGGAGCAAAGTCTGCAGTTAGCATAGAAGTGTAACCTGTCAGGGTGAATGGCAAAGACATGACTGACACTGGAGAGGTTATGCACTTTCTTTTGAAGACTCCCAAATGCGTCGCCTGTGCTCCACATCCAAAATCTGGTCAATTTTATGGGAAAGGTTGCGATTCGTCTGGCGAAACGATTCCTGTCCAAGGCCAGGCGCTTCCAATCCGATTGCAAATCGCCACACGACCATATGATGAACCGTATTGCACACTTCATTGAAGGTCACCATTTTCTTATTACTAGTATTGCTCATTTTTGACGTGTTTGGTCGTAGATAAATCTTAAACACAAATGACCGCAATTAGCCTGATCGAATGTCTGAAAGCAATTGTTATTTTAGTAGATTTTCACACTTCCACCACTATTACTACTACTACCAACATTCAAGTATCGCACCAGTTCCACATGCGGCTTCAAGTTACCAAAATCTGTCAATATATGTCACTGTGGTCCCATTCTTCACGTAAGCGACACAATGCGTTCCACGATTCTTTATTGAGTCTAATTGATTATGGTGCACTTTTTGTACATGGGCTTAGACTGAGGCAGAGCATCGTGCATGAAAACCCCAATGGAATTAGGTATTTTCAAACGTTTGACATATTTGAGCGAGTCCACATCATACAAACGTCGCTTGCTATTGGCAGCCTTATAGGGAGTTTTTTGAAAATGTTTTGATAAAGACACCATAGCCGCCTCGAGTGGTCTTGTGCAAAAGCAGCCCGGATCCCTGCTTACCGATGGTCTCCATCGCAGCATTATAACGCTTTTCTTCGTCCAATTTTTTCTGGGATTTGTACTGAAACATTATTTTGTTGTGGTTTTGATTGTTATTTTTTACATAAAAATACTAATGCTCTGAAGAGTCGTTTAAAATCTACGTATATTACCTGTTGTCAATCTTTTAATAAAATAATAAGCTATATATGAGGATAAAATTAGTCTACTGCATTCTTGTAGCTGGGTGACATATTTACAATATTTACCTGGATTGTGGCAACTGGGCTGTCTGGGCATAACCCCAATACATTGAAGAAGTATTGTAGGTTGCATATGCTTTGGTTCGTGTTGATTGGATATTGTTGTGCAGAATTCAAATTTCAAATAGTGTTGTTTTTTTTTGTGGGATCACTGAAATGCTTTCTTGTTTTTATATTTCTTATTTGTTTCACTGTTTTTTGTAGGCATGAGTGATTAAAAGACTCTCTTATGAATTTGATCACTGCATGTGAGTACCGATGATAAATCAAAGTATTGACGGTGTGAACCCAGAAATTAAAAATTATTACATCTGTTTGTCAAAAGGTTGAATGGTGGTGTTTGGTCACTCTTTTGGGTGAGTGTTTTTAGGAAATATGAGGTCAAATGGTTTATTGGAAAATTATAAAGATAATAGCATGAAAAACTCTTTTGGATATTTTGAAATCATTGTTTTTGCAACCAGCTACACAACAACAGCAAGGAACAAATTAAACATTGTCAAAGCGGTATACCAGGGGTATTTTTCTTCCTTTCCAAACGATTCCCGCACTGAGGTTAGCCACGACCCAAAATCTGTTTCTTCACAGCATTTTTCCAAGAGATGATGGTCCTTGCAATGGTGCTGGTACCACCAGCCAACGAGCCCAGCGCTCCAAGAGCGGCGAATATCGGAAACAGAGGCAGCAGACCCCCGCACTCTTAGTCTCGAAGGGAATTATTCGAGGCAGTTTGATTTTTTGCGTCCATCCAATTTTTTACTTGGGCACGGGCTGCACGCAAGTCTTTCAGTTGATCAAGTTTCAGTGTGTTGCACAGAGTCTTGGCGATTTTCATTAAGACATATTTCTTGAAGGACTTTGGTCGCTGTTTTTTTTCTCGAGCAGCAGCAGCATTCAGACCCATGCCCAAATTAGGTTTCGTCTACATGCAAGCTTCTCACCAAGTTTGGCGTCTTTTGATTTGACACGTTCTCAAGCTCGATTTTCCAGCGTCCAGTCAGCCTTGTGTCTATCCTTCAGAGAGGTACTCTGCGGGTATGCAAGATCGTGAGACTTACAAGCCAAATCCAAAGGGTTCACACCAGGATTTTCACGTGCTAATCTTTTCTGCAGTTTTGTACCCGGTCCGCAGTACTGATATCTAGGCAGATGCAGTTCGAACGGTAGATGATTAATAGGAGAGTTCACCACTCCACGACCTTCCTGTTCAACTGGCCGCAGTGGTCATGATGGTAGAGCGCAAGTCTATCAATCAGAGGGACGTGGGTTCGATTCTCAGCATGGTCACTGGTCTCGTGCAGGAATTGCACGTTAATATGTAAGACCTCTCTTTAATCCTTAGCTCGCACAAGTTTCGACTTCTGAGGGCTGTCGTTCGTAGGGGGATGACAGCTGGTTAACCAAAACAAACAATTTTGAACAAAACCAATTTTTTTAAACTGTCAGCATTACACTGACGCAAATGATGTTGCATACCTACCTACATAGCTGTGTTCCACTTCAAAGCTGATTTTTGACGTTGAACCGCATTCAATAATGTTTTAAAAACTTATTCAATTTTCATCATAGATTTGACTGTGTCAGAGTATTACAATAGGTTTGAAAACATTGCATCTATGACGTCATTGTTTCAACGCTAAAACTCAAAGTTTTTAAAACAGACGAAATAATTAAAAAAAAGTGGTACGCCAAGAAACAGCAAAAGTGTCATTCGAATGTCAGATGAGGGCGTGGTCACACACGATTACTCAAACAGACAATGAAAGTGGTGCAATAAGAGCCGGCTCTGGAAATCATCCATTTGGATAACATACCTCTTGGCGGTGACAACCATGGCGTACACGGTGTTCTGCTAGGATTCACTGCTTCGCATTGAACGCTGTTTGTAGGACCCAAATTGCACGCTGATATTTTCGAAATTTCAATACATTTCAGGCTTTATCCATTTGTATTGACATCAGATATAAAAGTTTTTGCAAATACATGTCTATCAGCGAGATCGTCGATATCAGCGTTTCATCTGGAGATCAGGCCCTAATAATGAGCCGCTGAGAGTAAATGAGGTTAACAAAGTTGTCTTTGGCAACACCAGCTATCCATATTTGGCGAATAGGGTCATCCGTCTACTAGCCGAATTAGAGATCACGTTACCCCCACTCGCTGCTATCGTGGCAGAGCGGGACGTTTATGTCGATGATGTCGTTACATCTACAGAGTCAGAGAAAAAGATAATTGTACTTTATGACCAACTACATTCAATGCTTTCCAAATGGAAATCTAACTCTCAAAAATTGATAAAATTCCGGGATAAGTCAACATATCTCCTGCGATCGATTTCAATCGTGATGCTGGTCCAAGGTTCTTGAAGTTCAGTGGTTATCACAGAAAGACGCATTTTCTTGTGCCGTGGATGTCAACGAGTCGTCTTGCACAAAACGTACAATTCTTGCGTTGACTATGAGTATATTTGATCCATTGGGATTAGTCGCACCCGTTACAGTAATTGCCCCAAACTCATCTTGAAAGAAATTTGGAAATGTGATACAGACTGGGATGATACACCTCCTATCGAAATTGCAGAAAATTGGAAAACATTTCAAAATAGTCTTCCGCTCTTGAACCAACTGGTGGATCGCCATGTAGGTTTAGTTGAAGGTGCTCACATGGGTTTTGCTGACAGCTGCATCAATGCATACGGTAGTTGTGTGTATGTGCGCACCTACAAGATAGGTCACAAGCCAGTTGTGAATTTGTTATGTGCGAAAACAAAGGTCGCATCCAAGCGTGTAGTCACGATACCGCGACTCGGAGTTATGTGCCGCCCAGTTATTGTCGAATTTGATGAAATCAATTCTTGACAGTTAGGAGTCCCGACACAGATTCGATTCGGTTTTTGCATTCACAGATTGCAAAATCACGTTATGTTGGATATGCTCTGATCTCTCAAGGTGGAATATATTTGTGGGAAATCGTATTGCACAAATACATAAAAACCTAGCTTCGCAACATTGGTATAACATTTCAGGAGATGAAAACCCTGCCGATGTGCTATCGAGAGGGACAACGCCTGAGAATCTCCTGCAGCATCCGTTGTGGTGGACAGGTCGTCTTGGCTAACGGAGAGTGAGTCAAGCATGATGAACTTAATGAAATTCCAGATGCTGAGGTCAAAATGATCTCATTTTGTCGCTACTACTATGTACTACTATGTAAAATACATTATCTCCACTGTTGGATCGAATTTCCACATTCAGGAAACTGTTACGAGCGACAGCATACAAATGAAGAGCTGCGAAAGGAGACAGATGTTCAATTGCAAGTATATAATGATGAAATTTCCAAACTAGGCAAAGGATTACCAATTACAAGTGATATCCGTAATCTTGACCCATTTTTGAATGAAGGTGTCCTCAGGGTGGGGGGTCGACTTCAAAATGCACACATACTATCGTATGATCAAAAACATCCCATACTGCTTCCTTCTAAAGGAAAATTCGACCAAAATCACATAGATCTTCTTCACGCAGGACAACAGTTTGTTCTTTCTAACATGTGACAAAAGTACTGGATTCCGCATGCGATTACACAAATCCGTACACGAATCCATTGTTGCAATATTTGTTTCCGCACTCGTCCAAAACCAACAAATTCAAAAATGGCGCCGCTCCCTGGATTTCAGGTGGAGAAATCCCGCGTATTTGACGGCACTGGAGTCCGCTACACGTATGTTGACCAAGGCGTATATCTGTTTGTGTGTGTCTCACAGAAGTGGCCCAAGGACTGATCCTTGGGGTACTCCCGAATATATAGATTCACACACCGACATACTGTTATTGTGTAGTACGTATTGAGTTTTACCACATATACAGCACTTCTCACAGCACACGGAACATAGTTAGAATTAGAGCAATTGATAGTTGTCCGATCATGAGACCACGGTGGCAAACAACGTTGACACATTTATTCAAGAAATTAGCTGGTTTACGAGAAGTGTGCGGATTACAAGCAGAAAAAGTTGTAGACTTAATGAGAATAATTTATAATTTGGCAATATCGTACCAGCGTTTCAGCAACAATCGGTGATGAAGTTTTTTTGAACGGTAAAACAGGCAACTCAACTATTTGTGGATTTCATACCTACTTATCGATATTAATATGAAGGGGACTGGGCAACAGTTAATTGCTCTTATTTTCTTGTTCCCTTCATCGTGAGATTATCTGTATATGACTCGAAAAATGAATAGACTGTACCATAGAGTTCGAGCTTATCAAGTAACCCTCGATGTGAAACACAGTCGAAGGTTTTGGCGAGGTCACATAGCGTTACTACAGTTTGTTTACCACTCCCAAAGCCCTCGACATCAGTATAGAACTCTTGTCTATTCCCTCGACTATGCTTTGCAGTTAACGAACAGCTTGAATTGTGGAGCGGTTTTTCCTAAATCCAAATTTTTTATCGTTTGTGTAATTGTTACTGTCAAAAATATGATATCAACCTTGTTTGAATGATAATTTCGAAAGTTTTGCCTATAACTGAATTATTGAGATTGGTCAATGATTTTCGGGTAGATCAACGTTACCTTTTTTGGAGATTGGTATTGAATTAATTTCCTTTATTTTTAAACAAAAGCATACATTGAATGAATGTGTGAGTGGGTCAGCAATGATATCTTTTATGTTTTTATGATTAAACTGTTCAAGTTGTGAAAGTCATAGCAGCTGGTGTTTTTCAAGAAGTTTATTGCATCAAAGACCTCACCTTTGCAAACGGGAAATTAGAAAATAATATATTACTTGGTAATGTTTTCAAGAAAAAATTAGCACTTTTTTCAGAAGCCATGTCAGACTGCGATATCAATTCGGCGACAGATGAGAAATAATTGATGAATTGATCCGCTGTTGAGTTACATTCGGAAGAAATAGAGATAGAATTTGTTGAGTTCGAAATTAATCAGCTTACAGCATCTCGAGATCTGAAAATATATTTTGTTCATTTACCGAAGTAAATTTTCAAAGGTTGCTTACGTACGAAATAATTGAAAATATCATTCTGCTCTACGTTAGTTGCGCTTAAGATGCTTAAAAACTCTGGTGTGTCCACTGATTATATTTTGTTTAGATTTTTTTGAAGACAAACAAATGAAATCGTGGTCTGTTTCTGTAATCGGATCCAGAGATCCGCTCGTCCTCGTGTCAATATTACAGGAACATAGTGATTGTGGTTTTTGTCAATTGGAAGACGTTTTTGGTCACACAAATTGTGTTATTTTTCAAAAATAATCTACATACTATTTGTAAGTCAAAATAGTTGTGGCAGAATCAAAAACTTCGTAGTGCAATATTATCGACTGTTGATGATGTTCTCCGTTTTCCTGTATTTTATATCATTTTCCTAGATAATCCATTTTTGTGTGGACAAAATCCAGAAAGATGAACACAATAATTCATTTATATCTAGTACCGAAAGTGAGTACCACTTAGAATCTGTAACATACTTTGAAACCAATTTGAAACTTACATTTTATTTCTAAATTCGCCATGCTCTTATTAACAATACTTTATGGCAAATATTTTTTCAAATCGATTCAATCGACTGGGTGCGTGCTGTTATACCCTACTGCTTCTTTGAATCTTCCAGAAGTTCAAGTTGTGAAAGTCCGTGACGAAGTAAAAAAAATCACCACTCCTACTGAAATCGTATCAATTTTGCATATATCATCAAGCTTGTTTGTTTTCATTATTTTACCATTCGTTGTCGTACAATATTTTTAGTGTGGTTAGATCATCCAGAAAATTTTATAATTTTCTTTAAAAAAATTACAAAAAAAAAGAAATGTCTTCACTATGACATGACTTTAAAAGTTTTTAAATAGTGAAAGAACATTTTAACACACAACTCATCACTTCTGACAAGCAATTAGACTCAAAATAAGCCACAAAATTATTGGATTACAATAAACTACTACCTTATTGTGTTCCAAAAGCTTTATATTACTTTATAACAATGTATATACATGTTCGACCTAACAGCTACAACATCGATGTTATGAGTGACTCTTTTTCTTCTTCACATCATTTATATTTTGTTCAATTAACAAAAAATATTTCATAAATCACATATAATAACAATGCTGTCAACATATCTCCCCTCAGAAGTAGCAAGCGCAATAAAAAATATTGTTTCTACAAAAACTGCATAAACATTACAAGAGTCGATAGAAATAAAAGTTTTTTTTGGCAGTCAAAATATTCATCACTTAAGCAGTACTACTTGCAGTACTTGAAGGAATGATATAGTTTTTGAAAGGCATTCTTCTGTTGAATGTTATCGAATCTAGTATCCAATTCTCTATGACACATATCACTCCATCATACTTCAGCAGCTCACCAATAATTAATTTTGAGTTCCTAGCATTATTCGTACATTTTCCTTTGCATAACGATACTAATTCTCTCAAATCGGAACATCTTGGGGTGCTTCCCTTTGAGATGAATACAGGGCCACAATCGTGGAAGATGTCCATTGAATAGGATGATCCAAATGCTTGACGTTGAAGGCGACACTGCTGTTGAAAGAAAAAAAACAAATTTTGTGAGTAGAGTTTAGCAATAGCAGCTGAATGTTAACTTTTGTTATTATTATTATTATAATTATTATTAATTGGTCGAGGACCAAATTTTGATCGTTTTACTCGAAAAGGGGGGTAAGCAGATTTATATTCAGTTTGACTAACGAAAATTCAATATTAAAAAACTACTCTTAGTCAAATCTAATATGGTATTGACGAAATCAATTTAGGTGTGTTTTTATAATAACAATATAATTATATAATATGTATATTTTCGAAGAATAATGAATTCTCCCTACAAAGACAAAGTTATAAATAATTAAATACTATGTTGAAAAGATGAGTATGAAATGTATAAGAAAAATTAAATGGTTAACAATTGAACTGATTATATAAAATAGATAAAATTCCAAATATACATTATAGGTGGTCCATAATATTTGCAGCATATGGGAAACATTTTTTTAGCAGAGTTACAAAAAGTACTTATTAGCTGGGGGATCGCTTCTGCAAATTAGATAACCTAATAATCGATTTTGACATGCGTCACAGAACCACCAATATGGCGGTTAATTGGAAAAAATTCATTACGAATGAGCAAAGGAATTTTGAAAAGTTGTTTGTAATTCAATTTTGGGTGGAATTTTAAATATCTATCGGAAAAAAATAAAAAATTGCCGCCATATTGGTGGTCACGTGACGTTTGTCAAAATCGATTATTAGGTTTTCCAATATTAAATCAACATGATTTAAATAAAAAATGTTTCCTCCATGCTGCAAACATTATGGCCCACACTGTACATACAAGGGTGACTTGTACAAAAACTAGGACCATGAACAAAAATGTTTTTTCACATGGTACATAAACAAGTCAAAAAGTAAAGACTATAAAAGGTCATAAGTTACAGGGCATCGTCAAAATATTCTTGTAAGACGTAATAAGCTTTATCACTTTATATATTATCAGTTTTTCTGTGAATATGATTAGAAACGTATCTTTGATATCATTGGGAAGTTTAAAATACATCCTATAATCAAAAATCTTGAACTAAATGAGTTTTTGGAATAGGTAGCCTCAGTTCATTGGACTGTCTTATGTAGTGTATGGCTACAGATTCATAGTTTTCCTTTTTTATAATCGATATGGTTTCCAATGAGAATATTGAAATGAAGGTAAGGATGGTGTGTTCAGAAAACAGAGGATTACATGAATCCCGCCAATTCGCTCTACATAAGTACCTGATAGTCCATTTTGGTAAGACCAAATTTGATTGCAATACGTCGTGTATATCCCAAAAGGGTTTACCATACCTTGAATGAGAGATTATTGGTGCACCAATTTCGTCAATTTTTTGTTGATAATTTATTTTGCCAACCTCATCCTCATTACCGATTTCTATGAGCACATGAGTTCACCATTTTACGGAGTTCAATCAGGCATTTCACATCTATATAGATTTTATTAATTTTTTAAATTTCAATATGTAACAGTACGTTATTAACTGAATGAAATCTACTCTACTCTACATTCTGAGAAAGTTCCATATACATCTGAAAGATGAAGTAGAACATGGGCATAAATATCATTCCCGCCAGTTGCATATTTATTTTTCATATTTTTTAGTCTGACTTTAAGTTTCTAGGGGCTTATTGCAATGGGAAAGAATGTGTCTTTCACAGATATATACTTCAAATAACATATTGGATCATTTTAAGTAGTATTGTTAAAGAGAAAAGAGAAAGTAGTTTTAATAGATGGTATACTTCTTTTGCCTCTCAAATCATTTAAAATATTCCATCTTTCTCTGCACTTATTCGTGGAATTTGCCATTTTTCTATCAAAATTGAGTTTTTTTGGTGCTTTCACCATCATTGTGTTTATGCTTCTATACGCATTGAAGTATGCTGAAGAATTTATGTTTTCTGATGTATGTTTTCTGATGTATATTTTTTTTATGTAAAGAAGATACCGTAAGTTTTTACCAGACATTTTGTTACATTTGGTTATCCATTGTTTTTTGGGATTATTTCTTATTATCGCAAAAGGGAAAGCTGACTCGAAAGTGTTGGTGAGACAAGTATGGTATCAGTTTGTATTCTGAAAATGTCTGCTTCGTGGTCGAAAAGTCGACTTCCACATTAGGCAATTCGTGTCGAAGCACACATTATCTAAAGTAGTTGAAGAACAACTTGGAAAATCATGTGGGGTTTTTTACATGCATAGTAAGGTTGAAATATCAGCAAGTTATCAACCAGCTGTGCAGTATAATTATTACCAATAAAATTGATGTCAAAATCACCTGAAAACTAGGAGAAAATGTCTTCCAACCTGTCAAGGAATGCATTTACACTTCATTGAAACTATTAGATATAAATTATATTCCTTACAACAAATAATTCAAATTCTTTCTCAACAGTTGAAAAATTGAACTTATCAAAAGGTGCGACGCAAAGATGAATACATACAGGAAATTTCAGCTTAAAACACACAGTAGAACTATGAACATTCTTGTCTGGTTGCCTGTGATTAAATATTTCGGAAACTTCATTAATACTTTCGTAGTGTTCCCCGCATATCAAAATCAATTTAATCTTATCTTATTTTGTAAGTGTAAGTGGAATTTTGAAAAATATTTAAATTTTCTTACGTTTACTTCATGTAAATAGAACTATCACAAACTCTCAGTATTTACTATTTGACGCAAACCAAGACAAATTTTGTTTTGACATTTACAAATCAGTCGAGCAAAATTGGTTATTTCAAGGTTGATTTGACTCTATTTCTAACATCATACAAAAATGTCGTTCAGGACAATGTTTTGGATGAAGCGAGATGGTGTACATGTATGTGAAATTCAAGTGATATTTTTGTTCAATGAACAACGCTTGAAATTAAGTTAATTATTGATGATAATGATTATAATTTGCTGATTAGTGTAGGATTCTAGCCCTTACCAGTCTGATAGATAAATATCGTGTTCTTTTTATATTTGTTCTGGTTCCTAAAATGAGACATTGTTTCTTTTTTACTTTATTGAAAAAAATTATTTGATGGGTATAAAAATGGAATTATTTTTGGGGGAAATAATAAAAATTAATTACTTAGACTAATTAGAAAATCTCTTTCTATGTTGTACTGCGGAAGACATATTGGTTTCCTAGTTTTTCGACAAAACATGATTACGGTCGAGAGAAGTGGTCTATGTTGACTCCTCAAGTTTAAAAAGAAAAAAATCAAAAGAAGTTGGAAGATATGAACCATTGAACAGCAAGAGTCATAGTAAAAACTGGTTTTTGAAATTTTTCACTACCATTTAGGAACAAACCTAAAAAGTACAATTTTATTGTTCACATAACTTTAAGATGATCCCTAAAAATAACCAAAAAAGGGGCGTTTTTTAATCAACAAAAAGATTTTCGAAAAAATTGCAATTTTCAATTTTTTCCCATGTGGGCCTAAAATTAAATCATAAACAACACTCCCAAATATCATTTTTTTCTACCTTTACAAATAACCCCACTTTTGTTAATTCGTAATAAATTTTTCCAAATTGCCACCATATTGGTAGTCACGTGACATGTCAAAATCGAGAATTAGGTTTTCCAATATGCATAACGTATTTTTTGTACCTATGATAATAAAAATGTTTCCCATATGCTGTAGTCGTTATGGCCCACACTATATATATAACAGCAGTAATGAAAGTTATGTCACATTCCGTTGTAAAAAATTATTTTGTTCTGTTAGTTATTCGAGAATCATTCAACAAAATATACTTATTTGGTTAACTTATTTCTGAAGTTGATTCTTCTATATTTTCTATGTAGTGTTGAGTTGAAAGAAATATTAAGTAGTATAAACAAAGAATTAAAGAACATTTGGAATTGATGTATATTTGTTTATTTGTTTGTTTTTTTATGTATTCTGTCATTGTTTTTATTAAAAAATGTATGATTTTATTATCTTTTATATACAGGGTGTATCACCGATGCGTGAGTGGACGACAGCTGCTTCCCTATTCAAGAAACGAAAAAATGTTTGAAATAAAAGTTGTAGAGATCAAAAAATCTATGTTCTGAAAATAACTATCAACAAACAGGGTACCCGATAAATGTGTGATTTATCAAAGTTTTGTTTTTTTTAATGAAACCCCCCATATATTTTCACTACATTGAATTTCTTTGAAAGAGTGGTTCTCAAAAATAAAGAAGTTGTATGGGTTTACACCGGGTGGTTCTGAAGTTATGGTGACATTTACGTCCCAAAATGAATTCATTCAATACCAAATATCTCAAAATCAATCATTTGGACTACGAAATTTTTTTCACCAAATATAATTCATAAATAAGGAGCGGAGATGATGACAATGACAAAAAAAAATTATGAGAGCAATACTAGGACCAAAAAAGATCTCGGAGGAAGAATACAGAATAAAAACTAACTTAGAAATTAGACAGGAATTGAAAGAAGACATAATATGTAATATAAAACAACACAGAATTAGATGGTTGGGACATGTATGGAGGGCGGGAAAAGGGGCAGTAGCTTACTCAATGTTACAATTGGAAGAAAGAGAATGGAAGACCAAGAGTGACAAACTGGCAAGAAAAAACAAAGACAGGATTAGATGGAGAAACACAGCCAAAAGCATAAATTAATACCTAAAAAAATAGATGTAGATAGCTTTTGCGGCTTAACGCCACAAGGGGTGTATAGCCACTGTATATATACATATATTCATAAATTTACCAGTACTTTTATCATTTAGGGGCAACCAAAACTCAGGATAACTTTTTCTCAGTTTTTTTAAATGTGAATGAGGCCATTCCAAAATAGTCCACACTATGAGCTTCCAGAAAATGTAGGGTTTACCTACTAGATTTCTATCGGAAAAGTATGTACCTAATTTTTGAGGAAAGTATGAAAAATGTCATGAAAGCAATAATGATATTTGTATTCAATGAAGGACAAACACGACAACAAAATTATGCCAAAAAATGTTAAAAAGCGTTAATCCCATTTTGACCTATACACAAGTTGAGTCTATCTACAATGGCTCTTCGAACTTAAGTTAAAGTTGATCTTGTAATAAGGCGAAATATTCCTATGATTCTATTTTTCTTTCAGCGTCATTGGTTTCTCGGTGTGGACCTATTCCTCAACATATCCCCAGATAATAAAAATAAGGGCACGAGGCCTTGAGACATTGCTGCCCCTCCCTCCAGAAATGTATCATTTGCAACTTTCCTTGAAGTTACGTTAAAAAGGTAAAAAAATTTAAATTCACGTTCACGACATCATCGCCGATTTATTTTTTTTTCCTTCACGTCCTGTTCACTTCTTGTGCTTCACACTTCCTGTTTACCAAACCTTTTCTTCGAAAACTGTCGAGTCGCACATTTCTTGAATCGGAATATCGAACTACATACATTCTACTGGCCAAAAGCAATTTCTGAAACATCTACCCGTAATGTAGATCATTTTATCAATTACATCAAATCACTTTTGGAACATTTGAATGTTACAGGAATTGTCAACAATTATGACATTTAATTATCTAGGTGAATTTAAAATTGATAGATTTGAGGCAAACGCAGTATCAAGCTTAAGAAAAGGCAAGTAGTGAATAAAATAGCAACAAACGAAGGACATGAATTAGCAGTAATGCTTTTAACAGTTGAGAATCCTTATGTTAGTACGAGAGAATTTGCAAGAGAGCTGGAGATAAATCATACTTTCGTGAACAGAATATTGTAAAAAATAAATTTCATCCATACCGAATTAAATTACACAAAGAATTCTATTAAAGGGATTATGATATCGTTTGCTATTGCGCAAATATATTGAATTTCATTCGCGAGGAACCAAATTTTCTGAAATATATTTTGTTCAGTGACGAGTCTACATTTAAACTTAGGGTCCTTGAATGTTATCGTTCGTTACGTGAAACACGACGACTCTATAGTTTTCTGACCTATCCTAGCACTAATGAAAGGAAATAACCTCGAAGCATGCATGTGTGGAGATGGTAATTTCCAACAAAATTAAGGATAATATTCAACGGCTTTATCCGTAGTTGCGATATGTCCACCTTAAAGAACATTGTATAAATGGATGACAGATGTAATTCAATATCCGTATTTCTGTTAGATATTCGCCTCATTTTTCCACTTTTTGGGAATGTGCGGAGAGAAGGTATTTTCGAAATAGTCGGAATTATTTCTTATGATTTATTTGATCCTCTCCCTATAAACACTTTTTGAACTTTGTTCAATTTATTGCAATCAAATAACCTTTATTCTAGAATAGATAAATAAATAAGACGGAATGAAAAATTTTGTTCGATGAGTAAATGTGAATACACTCTTGTTAAAATAATAAAGGTAAAAATGAAACTTGATGTGATAACCGTCGAATATTGAATATGTTGTCTTCTGTATAGAGTACATCAGCTGAATATAGTGGACGGCTTATGTTCAAAAAAGGATAGTCGTGGGCTTGAGATGATTGAAGCAAACTACTTATTTTAATAGTTTATACTCATTATTTATGACGTCACACCACTTCTTGACCAACCCAGATATACGCGTCGTTCACCCCCTACAACCCCTCAAAGGGTGAAATATTCAAATGACTATAGCTCGCTCACTATTTCAGTTAGCGGGTTCGTTCCAGCACTGAAAAAACCGAATTTTGAAGATGAATAACTTTGAGCACATCAATATATACCGAATGTTCAATATTCAACGAGATATTTCGAAAAAAACGATAATCTTATTGCAGCCCTTTCAAACATCATCAAATAACTTCAAAAGAAGCAGTCCTAGAAAAAAATATGCATCAATTCGGATATATTTTCCATTCTATAAGCTTCACTTTTCTGTAACCATATCTATACTTGCAGATGTCCAAAGTGAAATAATTTGAATAAGAATAGTAACTTATCCACATATTCAGAAAACACTCGGCACAAACCTCAATTACTTTTTTTTATTATTTTCTATTTTAAATTTCTCATACATTTCTGTACATTTCAGTTGGTTGATTACGCATTTGCAGTATTTTGTATTACGTTTATTTTTCTGCATCCACATCGAACTAAGTTCAATATTTCTGGTGGTGCGCAATTCTCAATAAATAAAACAGGTATCAGTCGTCCTGTGTCATCACTTTGCCATCCATAATCCGTAGGGTTCAACAATTCGCTTCTAGATATGTGAGAACTGGTCCAAATTGAAAGTTGTAATCTTGGTCTTTGCAGAGCAGGATACACACTGCCTTCAGTAGGAGGTAATTGATCACTTTGGTGTTTTTGCATTTGGGCAAAACTGCAGCACTTCAACTTATCTAAAGAGCTTATGTTTGATGTCAGTGCATGAATTTTAGAAATGAATTTCTACAAAATATCTGTTAACATATTCAAATCAGCGTGCCCAAGAGAAATCAGTGCATTGAGAATTTCGTCATCAGCTTGCTTAAATATTTTCCAACAATGAAATTCATAAACTAATAATGCGATTTGAGTTTTTCTCGTAGCATTTTATCATAACTTATATGGAGCAACCCAATTTATTCAAGAATTTCACAAGAACTAGCATCTTGTTGAATGAAACGCAATGATCCCAACTGCTGTTTATAATGAATAATCTCCAGATTTTCTTTCGATATCAGTTTGTACTTGACCTGCCTATCTGATAACATTTCGAATAATAAAACCTGAGATACTCTAAAAGCTGCATCGTTAAACCTTGTCAGTTGATAATTTTCACCATTTTCCCCGGCAGCTCCGATACACCACTTGATAAATTGTATCATCTTTTCAGGGATGACTTTTTTACTTTCTGGTGTTATTAAAGATCCATTGAAATTCCACAAATCAGCTTTTGCTGCATTTCTTCTCAAAATCACAGAAGCCTCCTAAATAATATTCAATTCCTCGTTCATCGTGTTCGAATTTTTTTCCATAAAAGTTCTGAAAGTATGATCTTTCACACTCTTTATGCAAACTACATTTTGGGGTTTGGGAGGGTTTTTCGAATTTTAAAAATAAACATAATCCTGCAATTCATCTTAGATGCTTCCGAATATTTTTTCTCCTTCGATAACTTTGGGAAAAATCATGAGAATTACATATTTTCAAATATAGCTCTTCAACTTCCTGCATATTTATTATAGTACTAGCGTACAGAATACTTATCAATTTACTCAACAATTCTACTTCCGATGCAGCTACATTATTCTCAAGATGACTTTCCGGTATATTGCTGGATTTTCTGAGAACTTTTACCACATTTGTCGTCCAACACGGTCGATGATATTTCACTTCATATGTACGGGCATCTATTTCAGAAATAAACCTAGACAATTTAATTTCGAATTCGTCGTTGCCTCCCATCTGAACCGCAAATGTATCAATTAGTTTTATACTTGATAATGGGATAAAACCCGAAACCGGTCGTATAAATAAAATATCCAGTGGAAATTAGACAAAAGTGTTTTTACATTCATTTCATCAAAGTGATCATGAATTTCCACAAAATAAATAGGTCATCAATTACCCATTTTTGAATTCGTCGTTGCGTCCCATCTGAAACGCATCTCTCAATCTCATCCCAGCTTCATCAGTTACGATCGTATGTAAGGGATATTTTTTCGTGTCTTTTTGTTGCAAAAGAGACAAAAACTCAATGATTTTTATTTGGGAACATTCGATCTTAAAACACTTTGAGAACCGGCGGTTGATGGGGTCAAAGCATGCGCTAAGCTATTCTTATGGGTTACCTTACTGTAGCATTCTGTATGTCATGATCCAGAATTATTCCTCATATCAAGCGCTGTAATTGTGGAGTATAATTGCTTCATATGAATATAGTCAAGATCCTTGTCAATTCTCAATTTCATATCGAATCCTTGTTTAATTTAATTGGACTTTATTGTTCACTTAATAATATTATTATTACATGTCAAAATTACTTTAACAAATCCGAGAACATGCGTTATTACGATTTCACCGCATTTAATACGAGTTTAGATAATCGGAAGTATACTTATGTTGATATCAAAATGAAGCTGAGAGTATGAACGAACAGTTTTACATCAGATATTTTTTCGAAAAAAATATTGGTTTAAAGTTATTTAATTAAAATCTATAGGGTTGATACGAAAATATTTCAAATTATCTCGACACATTTTGAAAAAACGGTAAATGAAGTAATATAAACTCTCATTCACATTAAAAAAAAAAAAACATTTCAGCGTCAAAACGAACTCGCTAGCTCGAATAGTTATCGAGATACGGTCATTTGACAATTTCACTCTTTGAGGGGTTGTAGGGGGTAAACGACGCGTATTTGGGGTGGACAAGAAGTGGTGTGATGTCCTATACAATGAGTACTATCAGAGAAAATAGTTCGTTTGCTTTATTCATTCCAAGCCCACGAAAATACATATGCGCGTCCACTAATATGTTGGATATCTCGAGTAAATTATTCTTAGGAGCATTCTTTATACTACTAGAGAATTCAAGTGGGTATCTGAAGCAACGCCCCATCTTAATAACACATTGATGAATAAATAAATAAATAAATAAATAAATAAATGAATAAATAAATAAATAAACAAAGTGACTCCCAACTAAGGCGAAGTATAGGTTTTCAAGTGAAGAAACAGGTAGGAATTTTTTGAGGTACTGGAACTTGTATATGTATAGTAAAGTCTGAAGATTTTTCTCAACATAATGTGACGGTCTCATCTCAAATGAATATCTATATAAATTCCTAAGTATTTAATTTTGTTTTCAGGTTTTATAACGTGTTCACTATATACAGGGTGTTCCAAATTAAGTCGGCACCATTGCCAACTCCGATATTATTGATGCTACGAATTCGGTTAAATGGGCAAACTAGTAGCATTTTTAATGGCCAATGGCCTTCTCGATGCCGAAAACAAACAAAAAATTGACAGTCGCGTTTTCATAAAATATCGAGTAAAAATGTTCAAAAACACCGCCTTCTTGTTAAACACATATTTGGGCCCTTCTATTGGCACTACGTGTGGCATTCAACACGGTTCGGCCATCAATTCTATTAATTATAGTTTCAATATAAAGTTCACTGTTATGGAGGTCGAACACAGTTTTGGTTTTACTTCATGTGAATGATCTGACAGCTCTCAATATATCAGGATAATTTACTCTTATTGCCGAAAATACCACTATTTTATGATATAACAGCAATGAAGTTAACTTGCATCGGGTCATCAAACTGATATACAGAAAGTGAAAAAATTGTGTGATGCAAACCTCATATGTTTCCAAAGATAATCAGATCATTAAAAAAAATCACTTTAAATTTTTGGGACTACATATTGATAGTGGTCTAAAATTCAATGATAATTATGAGAATGAGATTCGCAACTACGTTGTAGCATTCCATTTTGGGGAGTTTGTAGTAGTCATTCTTTACAGAGTGTGTTTCTGTAACAAAAATGTGCTCTGAGATGCATATGCAAACTAAACTTTCGAGAAACTTCAAACAACATAAAATATTGACGGTTTTGGCTATGTTCCTATTGGAAACAATTTGTCTCACCCATAAACATAAAGCAAATCTTCTTGAAATAGTAATATTTTCAGCACTGCTGATAGATCTTATTATAATTTGGAGGAATATTTTAACGATCACACTTTTAATAATTTGTAGTAGCTAAAATAGAAATCACAAACTCTTCTTTAACAGCAAAAAAACGCCGATTAGGTAATTCACGATCGGGCAACGAATTGCTGTAGTGTTGGAGTGCTCTTACGCTATTTTTCTGACAAACCAAGTAGGATTCTAACATCACATTTTTCTTCAACAAAGTTTCAAGGCAGCTTGATTGCTCATAATAATTATGTTTTATCAAATCAATCACATTTTTTCCAACCACATTCATGACCCTCCAGTATTTTCTGTTCTTTACAAAAACGGCTTCAAAGTTGTTATCATTACAGCAAACATATTTTGATTCACAAAATAAATGCGGCTAGCGGAATGGCTTTAAGATGTAAATTATCATTTTGTACATTAATACCAAATAGCTCAGTGGTGTCAATTGAGTGGTGCGACATGATGATCACGGGTTTCACAAGTTCACATCCAAGCGCAATTTTTTCTTTTTACTGTCTTATTTTGCTATTAGTAACAAAGTATTGTCATTCGTATAAGTACCAAAATTGGGTGTTTGGACAATCATGAGGTTTTATTCGCTAAAACAAAGAAATTTTTTGTAGTAGTGAAAGAAAGAAATATTTCCACATAAGTCGCTCATTTTCCACTTTAGGAAGAAAGGTGATATGAGCTTTGTTGCTAAGAATGTTATTACGAATCGAAATGCCTGAAAAAAATAGGATGTTCCATTGAAACAATTCAAAGAAATATCATTATCATTTGCCCTTTTAACCGAATTCGTAGCATCAATAATAACGGAGTTGGCAATGGTGCCGACTTAATTTGGAACACCCTGTATATATTAAATTTCAAACAAACAATTAAGAAATGTTGGACTTAAATGAATGTCAATCTCTTAATACCAAAATAGATATTATAGAACCTACAGAAGTTATCTCGACTCACATATTGAAAAAAATACTCAATAAATAAAATGAAAGATGCACAGACATTTTCTAAAAAATCTGGCAACAAATTAACGAAATAACGAGCAAAAACTCACTATAGTAAATACCAAATACCACATAATAGCTGAGAATGGAAACAAAATAGCAGATGATCTCAAAGCTAATTACTAAGAAAATAAATTATTAGAACAACTACACTCGTCTCTGAACAGCAAGGTGATTTTCAAGAGTCCCTATTTTCCATTGAGTAACAGAAATGATAAATATGATTCCAGTTTAAAAAGTACTACTTCTGAAGGCTCAATGTCACAATATTCAGCAATTTACTTTATTGTATGTAAGTATGCAACCAACTGCGCTCCTTGCATAGCGCAATATGTTTTATTTCAGTACTCCTCTCTCTCTCTCTCTCTCACACATTTAATGGTCATTGCTTCCTGCTCAGGCGCATTCGACCAGTCTCCCCATATGTGTTATGCAAGAATCCGTCCTGCCCCGGCCTCTAACCGGCGTAAATAACACGGGCTTCGTCGGGTGGATGAGGATTATCTTGCTCGAAGCAATATCCTCACCCGTAATTCAATATTGGACATTCACAACATATAATCTCATTCACACAAGTGTTCTGGTTAGGCTTTGTTACTAACTCCATACGCCACCTTAGGAGCAGCATGTTTATTCGTAGTCCCGTCAAACATGAAACGTGGGAGTCATTCTTCAATGAACCAGATATAGTTTCTAAAGAAAAAAGATTTGCCTTGTTGGAGAATCGAACCCACGACCCACAGGCCGTGAATCGAGCGCTTGGCCACTGCGCTAACTCGGTCGCCGTATGTCAGTACTCAATACCGAAAATATAGATTATACATCTGGCAATAGGATCTATGTTAACTCGTGCTGATTTGTTTCGTACAATACATTCTATGTTCTGTGACATAGCTCGTATTGCAGTATCAACGACGATATTCAACGAATTCAACTAATGTTTCGTGATGGCATGACTATAAATAATTTCAAAGAAGCTATCAACACGTCTATTTTTCAAATCAAAAAACAAAAAAGTTTATAAAGGCTTATATCGGCCATAAAAAACTTTTCGAAAGCCTGGCTTATTTAAAAATTAATTTCCTTTTATGAAATCATGACAAAGTAAGCTTAACTCTACATAATAAATATTCAATCATTTTACATGATGAAGCACCAACCATTCACGAGTTTTAAAAATCTTGTGAAATACCTACTCTTGGAAAGAGCGTTCTACGAATGAATATTTAAATGTCAATAAACTAGGATTTTGTAAGGCTTGTGAGTATTTTAACAATGGATTAACCGCGATGGTCAATGAAATTCCATAACAACAATTTGCATTTTACAGGTGCTTTAGCCTGTTCTATTTCAACATTACCAATTTGTCCCTAGTATTCATATTTTGTATTGTATTAATTAAGATCTGTACTACAATTTGACACTTGATTATGGTTAAACTAGAAACAACTCTATGAAACGATTACAACCATGTAACTCCGTACCGGAGTATGCGAAGTATTCTCTCATTGAATGGCTACTCAAACTAATCTGTAGAGTTCTTAAACTTTCATACAGAATCAGTCAAAAAAGCATGAATTTGAAAATATAATTAACACCCTATATGGCATAGGGCTGAAACTTGATATATAGGTGTTCAGAATAGGATTTCCACTTTATCGAGAAAAAAATGCCTTATGGTCATTCTCGAAATCTTGACCATTCAGCAAAGCACACTGTGCCTTGAAAATAAGAATAGTTGATATATGTCAACATATTTGATAGAGCTCGTCAAATACTAAAACTAGAAATTTTCATTGTTTAAAATCGGTCCATTACTTCCAAAATACCAGGGTGTTGTGGTTTCAAAGCGCACACACTGTAAATTCACAAACATTTAAATTTTTATTTACATGTACATGTCGTTCAAATACCATGTGGCCTACAACCAGATTAATTCTAATTTCAAAACTATGAACAATTTTGTCTGTTTTCAAAATTAAAGGACATGTGAACCCAAATGTGAACCCAAATTCCATAAATGTTTCAATTAATTCACTGAAAACTACAAGAAATGGAAATCTCATAATCAAATGCTCATCGATTGAAGGAGCGGAAAAATTAATACAAGAGACAAAAAGACAAAATTTAACCACTAAATATAACATACAGTTATCACAAATGAAGATACCAAGAATAAAAATAATTAGAAGCAGTGGGGAAGACCTGGAAATGTCCAACAATGAAATTCTATCTTCAAAGGCTGAAAAACAGTACTGACAATCACTCAAAAAACTGAACTTCGATTTCCAATATTATGAAAGATCAATGTTCATTTCTTTTTACATTTCCTTTATTTAACACAACAAAATTTCACACAAATTTATTATAATGAACAATATTAATGGATATTGCGGAAGTAACAATGTTAGAACTTTTAGAAAATGAAACAAATATCGAACAAGAAATGAAGATTGACGGCATTGAAGAGTTTAACAATAAGTTCAGTAATAAGAATAAATTGCTACAAATTCTGCACTTCAACATAAGTGTTGGCGTGTTGGCAAACATTTTGATAAACTGTTGTTATTCCTAGAGACTTATAACTTGACAAAAATTGACAAAATAATCCTTGGTGAAACAAGAAATAACCCTTCAGTTGAGACATACTGTATCCCAGGTTTCAAAACCATTTTCAATAGCAGTAGAATGAACCAAAACGATGGCGTTCTCATATTTATAAATAACAAAATAACTAACGAAGTAGAACATACAATTTTACCATTGACTCAAGTAACTATATTTAATATCAGAGTCAACTTGAATAAGATATATGATATATGATAACATAATGTTGAGGTTAGGTTAAGGAATATATAAATAATAGACAATTTGTTGTTTTAAGAAATAAAGCATTAAAAAGTAAATGAAGGAGTTATAATTCCACAAAAATAAGTAAAATTATCAACAGGTTATGGGCCCAGGGCTACGCTAAATACAATGTTGAAAGCTGAAAACGGGCAAAAAGCAGAATAAAAATGAGTGGAATCAATGAGAACCTACCACAACTAACATCAGGAAATTTCAATAACTGGAAGTTTACAGTAACAACAATACTGGAGGAAAAGCAGATCAAAGTTATGCAAAAAAAGAGACAGATTTTGATACAGAGAAAGAGAAGAATGATTTTAAAATAAAAGATGTCAAATCAAAATCCACAATAGTACAGTGCCTCACAGATAAGCATTTAGATCTAGTAAAAGATGCAAAAACAGCAAAACAAATGTTAAAAGCATTAGAAGATATTTTCAAGAGAAAAAGTGTCTTTACAAAACTAACCTTGAAGAAAAAGTTGTTAACATTAAAAACAAAGAGACGGAAAATTGGAAGATCATTTTCTAAATTTCGATACAAAAATACGAGAATTAGAAAATGCAGGTACTAAGATGGAAGAAGAAGACAGCGTTTGCCATTTGCTATTGCCATTAAATGAAGATTACAACAATATGATTACTGCTATAGAAACAGTAAATCAAAACATCACTATGGATTTTGTAAAAGCCAGGTTATTGGACAAAGAACTCAAAAAGAAAACTAAATGAAATACATACAAAAATACAACCAATGTAGAAGTCTCATTTGAAGCAACACATTACAAATGTTATAAGTGTGGGAAGGAAGGTCATAACATTTCTGAATTTAGAAGTTATGAAAGAGGAAGGTATGCTAGATGTCAAAGAAGAGGCTCCAGGTCTATGTCAAGAGGAAATAATTTTGTGTCAAGGTATAGAGGAAATGAAAATGCAAACCAAGCAGAGGAAGAAATATCGTTTATTGCTTTACACAGTGAAAACCTGAGTGAAACAAAAATAGAACAAAACAATATATTTATCTTAGACTCGGGGGCAACACAAAACCTAGTTACTGATAAACTAGAAAAATTCATGAGTGACATTATAGTTTTAGACAAAGCAGTAGAAATTTGTGTAGCAAACGGACAAGTTATGATAGAAACAAAAACTGAAACTGTTGAAGGGATTTGTCAAGGATAATATATACAAATTAGTGCTTTCATAGTAGAAGGAATGAAACATAACCTAATTTCAGTATCTCAATTAATAAAAAAGGACATACAGGGACTTTTGAAAAGGAAAACATTAAAATATGTGGAAAAAATTTTGAAATTACAAATAAAATAAATTAATACAATTTATTTACTATTGAAATACAAGTGAATAAAAATGTAATAAGTTAGAGGTCAAAGAAGATAATATATGGCACCAAAGGCTAGGACATTTAAATAGAAAAGGACAAAAAATGTAGGTCTATCCCATTCACAAAATATTTGCTCAACTTGTCAAGAAGGAAAAGCAACAAGAAAACCATTTCACATTGTGGAAAAGAAATCCAAACAAATCGGTGATCTCATCCATTCAGATATAGCAGGTCCAGTGAATCCAGTCACAAATGAAGGCTACAAGTATTTTCAAGTTATAATAGATGATTATTCACATTTTGTAGTAGTTTAGCTTCTGAAATCCAAGATTGAACCAGCTGAAAATCTTATTGATTATATAAAAATGTGGAAAACTCAACATGGGTATAAAACAAAAAAAGTACGTTGTGATAATGGAAGGGAATTAACATCGAGCCAAATCAAAAACTTTTGTAGAGCAAAGGGAATGGAGATCCAATATACAACTCCGTATAGTCCACAACAAAATGGCACATCGGAGAGAATGAATAGAACTCTCATGAACAAAGTTCGTACAAAGCTAATAGAAACAAATCTACCTAAAGAAATGTGGGGAGAAGCTATACTATGTTCAGCATATGAATTGAATAGATCTCCAAGAAGCTCAAACAATGGTATTCCACCAAGTTCAAGATGGTATGGAAGTAATGACTTAACAAAACTCAGAGCTTTTGGAGCACGAGCTTGGGCTGTTGTACTACCCAAGAAAAATAAATTAGAACCAAGAGCAGAAAGTTTAAGAATGATTGGATATTCAGGAGGAGGAATAGATTATATGATGAGAAGACGAGCGAAATAAAAATGAGATGTAGTATTTGATGAAAATAATTTGAAATGCTCTGATGAAGAACAAGAAAATAAAGACCAAAAAATACAAGAAAAACAAGAAGAATTTTTAGAAAATGAAATAAACATTGAAAAGACAGAACAAGAGATAGAAAATTTAAATATTCCAGACAATCGTGAAGAAGAGAACGAAGAATTAAGTTGTAGAAAATCAAAGAGAAAGAAAAGACAACCGGAATAATTGAATGAATATGAAGTATATTCAGCATACTGCTTATTAACAGGTAGTGACAAAGATCCAGCTAACTAAGCAATAAAATCAAAAGAATGGAGAGAAAGTATAACAAAAGAGTTAGAATCACATAAAAATTTACAAATATAGTGAGAAGCAAAGATATTTGAAAATATTAAACCAATTGAAACAAAATGGGTATTTAAGACAAAAGAAAATGGAACAAAAAAGGCAATACTTGTTGCAAAGGGATCAAACAAGAGGAATATAGAATCCATTACAAGAATGTCTTCAGTAAGAATTTATTGTCTTATGCATTACAAAATGATTAGAAAGTTAAACAGTGAGATATTCCATCAGGCTTTTTAAATGGGATTCTGAATTCAGATATTTATATATATCCACCAGAAGGTTTAAAAACTCAAGCAAAGGTTCTAAAATTAAATAGATCTTTATATGGAATTAAGGAATCTCCTAAAATTTGGAATGATCGACTTAGTGAATTTGCAAACAAAATCAACCTCAAAAGATCAGATTATGATAATTGTCTATATTCTAACAATAATATATGGATGATAGTATGGGTAGATAATATCTTAATAACTGGAATTGAAGAAGAAATCAGTAAGACAGAATTTATTAAAGAAAGAGTTCAACGCTGACATGGGAGAAGTTCACAATTACCTAGGAATGTCTATAACAAGAACAGAAAACGAAATTAAAATATCTCAGATTAAGCTCATAGAAAAAATTTTAAAAATGTTCAATATGAAAAAATGCAAGGGCATTCAAACGCCAATGGAAAGTGTTTTTTAAATAATCCAGAGTGACAGCTTATAGGTTGTTTATTATATTTATCGACTATTTCAAGACCAGACATAACTTTTAGTGTCTCGTTTTTGAGCAGATGCTTAGAAAAACCAACGAATAAAACTTGGAAAGCAGGAAAGAGAATTTTGAGATATCTTCAAGAAACAAAGAATAAAGAGTTAATATACAAGAAGAACCAAGTAGGAAATAAAGACAATTTACTAGTTGGTTACTGTGATGCAAACTGGGGAACTGATATTATAGACAGAAAAAGTGTAAGTGGCGATATTGTATGGAAATCCAGTATGTTGGCTATCGAAAAAACAGTCTTGTGTAGCTCTATCCACCACTGAAAGCGAATATATAGCAGCTGCTGCCGTAGCTCAAGAACTTGTCAACATTAAAGGTGTTGTAAACAGCTTTAAAGAAAATGTGACACCATTACCAAAGAATATCTACATTACTGAACAAGAAGCGACACTTCTGTCGGCACCTTTGATGTTCAGCAGGTAATTTCTGGTGACCTCCGCCATTTTGTTAGGGTGCTAAAGGTGGGGACACAGAAGAAGAATTCATTATTGAACGACAGACGCTCCATTTGCTGCAAAATGTAAACAGATATTCAGCCCTATGCTGTATTACTTCCGTTGAAAATAACGTCGCCGTTATTCGCCATTTCCGTTATTTTGCTATTGCTTGGTAATTTCAAAATAACGGAAAGCACAGAATTTGTTAGATTTGTTTCTTTTACCATTAGAAATGATAGAAAGAATGTATATATTTTATCTGAAGATTTTTTTATTGATCAATTAAACTTGCAGAGATGAATTTTTATTTTTATGATCGATAACGAATCGGAAAATAGAAAAGCTCATAAGAAATGTTTCTTTTTTGTTCTAGCTATAGCAAAAAAAAATTAAAATACTATATCAAAAAATTCAGTATTTCAAATTAATTTGAATGAGAACAGGAACAGGAATAGTTTTTTCATTATGGAACTTTCTCTCCCATTAAAAGTTTATCGATCACCGTTTCTTATATCCTCATTGTGAACATCTTTATCTCGGACTGACTGTATATTATCAAGATAAAATAAAACAAATACACACACTAACTTGGTAATTTATTCATTATTCACAAATAATTTTTATACTAATGAGCAAAAAGTTAATTTTATATGAAAGAAGCAGTCGTCTCGAATAGAGAGGATGTCATGTCTCGCAGAATTTCTTATACAAGCATTATTTTGAGTCGTTATGAAAGCGAAGTGAGTTCAAACACATTTCATTGAAGTGCTCAACAGTGACTTCACATTTCATCTCCACTTTTCGTTTTTTGAGTGATGTAACGGCTTCCTGCAACATTTCAGTTTTAGCAGGTGATTTCAGTTTACGACGGGTCAGTGAACTCAATCTTTGTTGGATCTGTGGTGCTACAATACTCATGGAAGGTGGGGTTGCCGAACTAAAATAAAAATCAGTAATAATAATAATATACTAACTCAGCCATACTAATCTCCTACCTTTCAACCATGGAATCTATATTATCTAGGTTGGTTTCACATATTTCATTAATATTCGAAAAACTCGTATGAATTTCTGATCTAAAACTTAAAAGTTTCATGGGTACAGATTGTTGAATAACAGTATCTGCCAGAACATTAGCAACGTAATGAATTGGCACTGCGGGAAAGTGCAAGTTGCAATCTATTTTGTAGGTGATTGAGGAACAGATGAGTGAAGTGTTTGGCTCACACTCTCAAATTACCATGGAGGTACTCAACGTCTTTACTGCATTAGACAACTTCTGACGGCTACAGAGATTCAATCAATCCTGGCATCTAAAATACAAAAAGAGATTTGGCTATGATAGTTTCTGGAATATGAGAGGATTCTGACCTACCTTGACAATTTTTTTGGAAATCGAAAGAAGCTACTTCTACGATCGTTTATGGTGGTATAAGACAGAAATGACCAGGTTTCCTTAATTTTTGAATACATAAATTATTCACAAGTTGTACATATCAATCACAATCAATGCATGAAAGGCTTTCTGTATATAAATATATTATATCTATTAATTTGACATTGTAAACAATGAATCAGCTGTTGCTACCATTTTGCCAGTAAACCTGCGCACTGGAAAATGATTTGTCGCTTTTTGTTCAGTAATGTACTTGTGTGATAATCAAAGTGCTATATTGATGTCGAAATCTTATGAAAATTCCAAGCGTACAAAGCATATAGATATAAGAAATCATTTTTTAAGAGACTCAGTAAGTAGTAATGAAATCAATATAGAATACGGTCGGTAGCTCAGTGGCTAAGGTCTCTAGCAGTGGAGCTTCTAGCTCGCATCAGACAGACGTTCGGGTACGGAATTTTTTTTCTCAAAAACACGGGTCTCTTCAGGTGGCCACATGCCTTGTGAATCAAGTGTGATGTGAGTTGCCTAGATGCCAATCCCGACGTCTGGTGCTATCTTGAAGTGCGCACCGACCAACCGGGTGGTGCTGTAGGTTTTTTGGGTTTTCCTACAGCTGAAAAGTGAATACACCACCGAAAACATCAGTAAGTCGCCCCGGAGCGCCACGGCAAATAATAATAGCCGTCCTCTACCCGCACAGGCACAGGCCTTTGGGTATACTCTACGAGTGTTTATGAGGGAGTATTATTATAATCCAAAGAGAACGTAGCAGATCTTTTTACTAAACCTCTAGGAAGAGAAATATTTTGTTAATTAAGACAGGAAACGAGTGTATTGTAATAGAATACAACATTAAAAATATTGTTGACGATTTCGCTTATAAATAATGTAAAACCGAGGAGGACTGTTGAGGTTAAGAAAAAGGATAGATTGTTGGCGTTAGGTAGTTTGTGTTCTGTCAAAATAACAAAAGAAGAAGAATAAGCGGTAAGAGGGAAGAAGATTGAAAAAGGTTAGGTTGAGGAATATATAAATAATAGATAGTTTGTTGTTTTAAGAAATAAATCATTAAAAAGTAAATGAAGAAGTTATTATTCCACAAAAATAAGTAAAATTATCAACACATAATGCCTTGCTGTAGGTCCCCCTCTACCTTAGAACTATTTCTCACGAATAATGCAAAGGAAAACATAGATATTCTGATAGGGGATTTCAATATTGATATTTTGGATAATGATTCTGCAATCACAAATAACTATCTATCTTTACTTATGTCCTGTGGATTTGAACCAATCATTAATATATATACCAGAGTAACTCAAGAATCAAGAAGTTGCTTGGATCACATATTTGTGAGAAAAAATATCAGATGCAGAAAATTTGAATTTTACCCCTCAGTAATAAATCATAACTGATCACTACCCTATATATCTACACATTGCTATGGATGAAGTCAATACTAGTAGTCTCTCAAAAACTTCATATAAATGCATAACATCTTTCGATGAAAATAAATTCAACAGTTCAATTGAATAAGTCAAATGGGATCATGTTATTTCATGTCAAGATCTCAATAGAGCTTGGGAGTGCTTTATTGAAAAATTCTTCACTGCATACAATATTTGTAAAAGATATAAAAAAATCAAACTAAATGAAATAAACTAAATCCTTGGATATCAAATGCTATCATAACATCCATAAAAAACAGATTATCTGAAAAAATAGACATCAAAAACAAACTCAAACTAACTACAAGAAATTATAACTAAAGCAAAAATGAAATATTACTCTAAAGTAAAAAGATTACGAATAACAATCATAATATGAGAAAGATATATGAAATGATAAATGAGGCTACAAATAACACCAAATCAAAATAAAATGATAGCATAGATGTAAATGATGAGAATGGTCGAAAATTTGCGAATGATAAAGATATGGAAAAATTAAAAAAAAAATACTATGTAAATGTAGGAATCAAGATGGCAGCAAATATTGAAGAACCAACAGTAAATGTAAAAAATATCTTATCCCAATATAAAGAATTCTATGTTTCTCAAACCAGTACAAAAAAATGAAATGATCGAACATATTAAATCACTGAAAAATAGTAGTTCGCCAGGCTTTGATGGAGTTGATACCAAACTAATAAAAAGCTGCCATGAATTTATCCTGGAATCTTTAATCCACATAATCAATTTAATGTTTTTAGATGGTACTATCCCAGCAGATTTTAAAAAGTCTACCAAGTACCTATCTTCAAATCCGGTGATAAAACTAATATTGTTAACTTCAGACCAATTAGTATAATAAGTACTTTTTCTAAACTTTTTGAGAAATGCTTTGAAAGCAGGTTAAATGAATATCTCACTAGCAATAAAATCCTTAATGACTGACAATATGGGTTCCAGCAAGGAATCAGTACTTCCGAAGCCATGTTTGACTTGATTGACAATATAAAAAAAAAACTAGATAGCAAAAAAAAAATGCATTCCTTGACCTTGCGAAGGCCTTTAACACAGTACCCCAAAAGAGACTACTTGATGTACTTCAGTACTATGATATTTGTGGTATTGTGTTGAAGATCTTCGTAAATTACTTGACAGATAGGCAGCAACAGGTAAAAATAAGAAATGAAATTAGTGATCACGAAACTATCCATTTTGGAGTTCCCCAAGGAACTGTTCTAGGACCAATTTTATTTATCACTTACCTCATCTCACTATTCAAATCTTCTATCGATGGAACTATAATATCCTATGCTAACGATACCATTCTTATATTTGATGGTATAACTTGGAACCAAGTTAAAAATAAAACAGAAAATGGCATCCACAATGTGAAAAATAGGCTAGATTACAACAAACTATAAATAAACATTAAAATAACAACTTATATTGCTTTTTCAACAACGAATTCCAATAGGCCCAACTGCAATACCCTACAAATTCCAAATACCAACTTTGTAATAATCTGACACTAAATATCTTGGAATCACTATAGATAAAAATCTTAAATAATGGAATCAACATATCACTAATCTAACAGATTACAACAGATTACGAAGACTTATACACAAATTCGACGAACTTAAAAAAATTATGAACAAAAGGCTGCTCCTGATAGTTTATAAAGCAAAATATGGTATTCTGGTCTGGGGTGGGCTCTATAGCAATGCATTGAGCCCTCTTGATGTTATATGAAATTATCTATTGAAAATAATTTTTCGTAAACTATACCTAACTGAAGATTTATATAAAAATATAGAAATTCCCAATGTCAGAATGCTTTACTTTCACAATAACTGTACATTTTTATATAAACACCAGGAAATGAAAACTTTTGTCTCTCACACATACAACAGCAGGCAAGTACAAGTAAACAATTATTGTCAGTGCCATTCTATCGTAAAGACTCCAATCAAAGATTTACAAGATGTCTTGCTCCAAAAATTTTCAAAATTTTGCCATCAAAAATAAGAAACATAGTTAACTATAAATCATTTTCCAAAGAAAGTAGGATCCATATCATGAGAAACTACTCACAATATTTAAACATCATTTAAGGACAACATAGCACAAGTATATTCACTTCACATTAGATACTTCTAATACTGTCAGCAGTAACGGATTAGCCACGAAGCAAGAGTAGTGAATGCTACAGGTCCAGCGAATTGTGGGGCCCCGCGCTCCAATGCCTTTACGTCTATCTGACCGTTAAACGAATTAATGCAGTTTGCTTAGCTGCTAAAAACACATGTGGCTACTCTTATTGACAGCAACAAACTGGAGCCTCTAGAACTGTAATTTTATGAACTTTTATTACCTAATTCTTTACAATCTTGTTTCCCAAATGTAGAAATTGCCTTGCGAATCAACTTGCTCTTCATGATCACTAACTGCAGTGGAGAACGTTCTAGTTCAACATTAAAACGTATTGAAAATGAGTTAAGGACCACGGTGGACCAAGAACATTTTAATCATCTCACTTTGATGAATATAGAGCAAGTGATATTGAAAGTGTTATCTCTAAATTTGCCCATATTAAATCCAGAAGTTTATTTTTAATAATTTTGTTTAATTTACTTAATAACCCGAACTTGAGAACCTAAAGCAAACCAAGGGCCCCTGACAGAATCTGCTACAGGCCCCGCGCTGGCTTAATCCGGCACTGAATACTGTATAATAACCATAATGTATACTAATTCATTTTAATGATACTAATTATTTTTAATTTAGGTTGCACATACATGTTCTAAAGACCTAGGTGCTTTTATATAATGACTATTGTATTTTCTAATGATGGATTACCAATGTATATTGATCTGTAAATGTAAAAAAAATGTAAATGTATTAAATATTCTTTGTATGTAAAGGGTCATGTGGAAGGAATAAGTGGAATGAGTACAATTTGTATTTGTTTCTTTGATTATGCTCTCATGGACGTATGGAACTACCGAAATTTTAATGTAAAAAAATTACATCACATAGATTTTGCTTTCATTTTTGAAATCAGAAGTCTATTCTTATCTTAAAACACCAGTTTGATGATATAAATTTAGTGTTAATGAAAAAAATATACAGAGTGGACACTTTTTTAATGGGATTGTATTGATAACTTTTAAACCATAAGAGTTAGAAGGATGGAGAAAAAGTTGCGTTCATAGAACTCATAGAAGCATTGTCAAGCAGTTCGAACAAATCGAGATTATCAGGGTCGGTTATTGAGATATCATAAGAAAAGTAAACTCTGTTATTTTGATTTTTCTTTTTTCCCCACTATATTTCAAATATTATCAAAAAATGGTACAAGGATTTTTTATTCCACAGTAAATTATAGTCAATTTGACGCAATCAGATTTCGTATCCCACGTTTCGTACTCTCTGAGCCACCCTCAACCTCATAATTTTCAATAAGGACCTGCATATTTTATGACACTTTTCGAAATAACTTTTAAAGCTGAATTCAACGATATATCATACAATGTCATTCAAAGATGATTTTTAGGTAATTTTGACCCTTATCAAAATTTCTTTGGGTCGGATCTGTATTATTTACTTTAGTTAAACAACATGCAATACATTTCGACAGGAAAATCAACTTACTCATTTCAAACTGAATGGAACGTATCAGAATCAACGCAAGAAACAAGTAATAATTATTTTTATATTTCAAGGAGAGAAAAACCTAATTCATAATAATTAAACGAAACTATCATTTAATGAAAGAAAAATTAATTGCTTATTCGAAAGTAAATGAAAATTAATGAAGTAAGTGTTCGAAATGTCGTTGTAAAATGCACTTTGCGGTTCTGGAACCCATACTTCGTATACATGTGCTTATTTCGTCTCCTTGAATACCTTTCACCATTGGCCGCAGTGGAGAGCCTGATATGAGCCCACTCACGTTCAAACCTAACCTAACCTAACCTTTCAATACATTCTCAATCTTCTCGCGAAGAATCTCTATTGTCGGGTTCATAGTATCATACATTTTATTTTTGAGATATCTCCACTAACAAAAAACCAACGGATTCAAATCCGGAGATCTGGCAGGACATGCTACTGGACCTCTTGTTCCAATCCATGAATCGGGAAAAGTTCGATGTAGATAGTCTGTGTGTTTCTTTCTTTGATTCTGATACGTTCCATTCAGTTTAAGATGAGTGAGTTGATTTTCCTATCGAAATGTATTGCATGTTGTTAATTAAACTAGAAGTAAATAATACAGATCCGACCCTCAGAAATTTGGATAAAGGTCAAAATCACCTGAAAATCAACTTTGAATGACATTGTATGATATATCGTTGAATTCAGCGTTAAAAGTTATCTCGAAAAATGTCATAAAATATGCAGGTACGTGTTGAAAAAAATGAGGTTGAGGGTGGCCCAGAGAGTACGAAACGTGGGAAACGAAATCAAATTACGTCAAATTGAGGATCATTTACTGGCGAATAAAAAATTCCTGTAACATTTTTGATATTTGAAATAAAGTGGGAAAACAAGAAAAATCAAAATGACAAAATTTACTTTTCATATCTCAATAACAGGCCCTGATAATCTCGATTTGTTTGAACTGCTTGACAATGCATCTATGAATGCAACTTTTTCTCCGTTTGACCAACCTTCTAACTCTTATGGTTTAAAAGTTAACAATACAATCTCATTAAAAAAGTGGACACTCTGTATATTGATCAGTTGTTATTTTTAACAGTTCTTTATAGCGACTATTATTAGGTCAGCCTTCTGCTTTCAAACTCATATTTGTTATCGCTATTGTATTATCAGATTCTGGTTTTGTATCTACAAGCTTTCCATCATATCCTCAGAAACTCTCAAAGTATTGAAATTGGCATATTTTGGGTTATTGCTGTTGGTTATATCAATTCTATACAATAATATGTTGGTAACATTGTCCTGTCAAAAACAAAGCGTAGCATTGCGTAGTCAATGTAGTTGTTGCCCATCTCCCTTCAACTGCTTCAACTTGGTTAAGTACGTTTGGTCGTAGTCGTCTTTTGTAACATGTAAAGTTGTTATTCAAAAGTTTCATTCAATTGTAATAAAACGTTCAAAAGCTGATCTCTGGATTTGATTTCTGGAACAATCAACAGGTTATGGGCCCAGTAATCGCCATAACAGATTGGAAATCAAGTGAAACAGTTGGAATTGATCGTTTTGGAAATTACTAGTGGCGTACGTGGCAGGTACAAAGTACAAACATGGCGTCGTCAGAAAGTCAGAATCTGAACGTGAAAGCCTTTGACGGAAACGGATTTTCTACCTGGGAATACCGTGTCAAGCTAACGCTGGAACAAAGGAACGTGCTAGATGTTCTACAAGACCCATCTGTTGAAGAAGATGCAACTTTCAAAAAAAATTATGTTAAAGCAAGAAACATCATAGTACAATGTTTGGCAGACACTGTACTCGAAATGGTGAAAACGAAAAATACAGCCAAGGAAATGATGGAGACACTGAAATCAACATATTCCAAAAGTGGCATGGCAACACAAATACAATTTCAAAAGAAACTGAGAAGCATGCAGTTTACAGGAACAGGGGACTTGAATGAGTATTCAATAGAATATGAAAAGACAGTGACAGAACTGAAAAAGGCCGGTGGCGTACTGGATGAAAAGGAAACAGTAATACAGCTCCTTTCAGGAATGCCGGACACCTACCATTCAGTTGTAACTGCTCTCGATATCATGTTCAGTCAAGCAAATGCCAGTATCACACTGGATTTTGTTAAAAACAAATTGTTGATGGAAGAACAGAGACAGAAGAATAATGAATTAGGAACAGAAGGAGACCATCATGCTTTTGCAGGAAACAGAGGACAGAGATACTCAAAACAGTTTCGAGAAAAGAAACAATTTACTGGAGAACGAAATTATGTGTTCAATGGTAAATGTTTTCTTTGTGGAGGAAAAGGGCATAAAAAATATGCTTGCCCACAAAGAAGAGCGAACGTTGCGACAGAAGAAGAAGAAGATGAGTTTCGTTCATATGTCAACCTGATCCTGAAGTTAGCTATGATATTCAACGTTCTGTGATCCGTGATGGTTCCGCTCACCTAACCTTAAAAGATGAAAACAAAGACGATTTTAGAAGTAAAATATCTTTTATTATAGATAGTGGAGCATCATGTCACTTAGAGAACTCAAACTTCGGTCATTGGTTAACAAACACTAAAAACTGTGATTTAAGAATAAACGTTGCAAAAGCTGGTGAAACAGTGGAGTCAAAAAGACAAGGGGATATGAAATTGCTAACCATGGATGATAGGGAAATTTCATTAGAAAAAGTTTTGGAGTGTGACAATCTTGCCGACAACTTGTTATCAGTACAGAAAATGGAAGAAAAGGGACTGAAAGTTGTTTTTCATCATGGTGAAGTCTTGATCTTCCAAAAGAACAAGTGTGTTCTGAAAGGAATTAGAAAAGGAAACTTGTATGAAGTGACTTTTAGAAGAAGACATTTAATGGCAAACACAGTATGTGAAACTGAAATATGGCATCGTCGTATGGGACATTCATCAAAATATCCCATAGAATCTGTCTGTGAAGTGTGCCTCAAGGGAAAACAATCTAGAAATGTTGCATTGAGAAATATCCCTGAAGAAAGAAAGGCCAGCCAAATCCTAGAGATAATATCATCTGATGTCTGTGGTCCGATAAATCCTCCAACAAGAGATGGACATCGTTATTATGTTTCATTCATTGATCATTTTAGTCACTTTTCAGTGATCTACTTGATGAAGAATAAAAGTGAAGTTTTAGAAAAATTCATTGAATTCATGAATATGACTGAAACAAAATTGGGAAATAAAATTCAGAAATTGCGATGCGACAATGGGGGAGAGTATACCAAAAAGGAATTAGTGACCTTGTGCAAACAAAAAGGTATTGAGATACAATACACTATAAGTGCCAATCCACATGAAAATGGTGTCGCAGAACGCTTTAATCGAACAATCATGGACAAGGCAAGGTGAGTGATTTTTGATTCTGATCAAAGTAAATCATTTTGGGGTGATGCTGTCCTGACAGCAGTTTACCTAAACAATAGAACCGTTACATCAACATTAAGTAATAAGAAAACCCCAGTTGAAATATGGTGTAAACAAAAACCAGATCTGAAGAAAATTAGAGTATTTGGTTGTGTAGCCTATGCACATGTGGCCAAAGAACAACGAAAAGGTAAACTCGATACGCATTCTGTGAAAACTTATATGATAGGTTACACGAATAATGGTTACAGGCTTTGGGATCCTGTAAAACACCAAGTTATAAGAGCTTGTTCTGTTGTTTTTGATGAATCTTCATATAAACCTTATACAAATCTGGAACACAGAGTGTTAGATATAGAAGAAGAAAATGAAGAAAAAGATGTGGAAGACCAGAATGAAAGACAATTAGAAGCTAAAAACAGTCATTTACAAGGAGAAAATCTTGAAAATGCAAGTGGAACTCTAAGGAAAAGTGTCAGAAAGAAAACTGTACCAAAACATCTGAATGACTATGAAACCGATGTGTTGGTCGTTCTCGCAGCAGGTGATTTGCCCATAGATGAGTCACCAAGATGCTATTCAGAAGCCATTTCATCAAATAAAGAATGGCAAGTAGCAATCGCTGGAGAACTAGAAGCCCACAAGAAAAATGAAACCTGGGAAATAGTCGATGAACCTGAAAACGTGGAAATTATTGATTCCAGATGGATCTTCCGTGAGAAACAAGCTAATGGAAAACAGATAAAAAAGGATCGTCTTATAGCACGAGGTTTTCAACAGTCTACCACAGATGAAGAGATTTATGCACCTGTAGCCAGAATGATTAGTGTCAGAATTCAAAAGTTTCATTCAATTGTAATAAAACGTTCAAAACCTGATCTCTGGATTTGATTTCTGGAACAATCAACAATTGCATTCAATTTTATACCATAGTGATTATGTGTTAGTCGACGTACACTACCAACCATTATTTATATTATTTATTGAAATAGGAACACTCGTGCTATTTTCATTATACAACTAAGTATATGCTCATTATCGATTTCAACAAAAACAATGTCTCAACTAGAAATAGTAATACTTTCAACTGTTTTCTTTTCTGAATGCTCACATTTTTATAGACTGAATTACAACTTAAAAATTCGGAATTAAGTAATTTTCAGTGATTCGTTTAAAATCATTGTTTTGCCTAGTCCAATAGACGTATATATGGTGTATACATTTTACATAGGGTTTGATGAAACAATTTATGGTCGTTCAAAATATGAAGTCTGCAAGAAGGATGTTCATAAATGACAACTTTTTCTTGAGTCCAGAATAACATTTTGAAATACGATGCAAATGCATGAAACTAATAATGGGATACTATATCCAGAGCGTAAGATTCTTTTATTTCTACAGTGCTCAAAAATAGAAACGGGACACCTAGAAATTTCGTTCGAACTTTAGCAGTTGATACTTTTGATTGCCTGAACCGATTTGAATGTTCTTTGCAGATAATGAGAGTGCGTTTCATTGGCTTTTGACTGTTTGGGCCGAATTCTGCCTATTGTCACTCTCGCAAAAATTACAGAGTGATATATTGGTTTGTGCAAATTCGACTAAAGATCATTCAACCCCCGTTTACGCCAAACATTTTTTTTATTCCCAACTATTCGAACATGAAATCTCATGCATTTTCATGATATTCTGAGAAAAAAAAATTAGCAGGTGCACTGGAATTAGAAATATCGATGTTTCAAGAAAACAGCATTTCACACCTTACCAATTACAAACAATTTCAGCTCTTTTATTTCTGAACCGATTTGAACATACTTCATTTATCCTGGAGACTTTTCTGATTGGTGTTTATTTTATCGATATTCTGAAAAAACCTACAGGGTGTCATAACAACTGTAAATCCACAAAAAATCATCCAATCTCTTTGACTCTCAAGAAATACAAATATCGTCACTTATTTTGTGAATACTTTTTCGGTGGATTGGTTTTCATTTGCAGATTATTATTATTATCATTCAATTGGTTTCCAAAGAGAAGGATTAGATGTCACCATTCAAGGAAATTGTAACAAACTTTACTAGTGCAACATGAACACAAACATAAAAATTAAATATGCATCCATCATTAATCAATATTTTGTTAGTCCTCCACGAACCCGCATCACTTCTGCAAGTCTTCTGGGCATGCTCATTATTAGATCATTAATAAAATCCTGGAGAATAGCGTCCCATTCATTCATAACAGTATTCACCAATTCGTCAACATTCAAAAACTCAGCTTCTCTTTCTTTCAGGCTGAGTTTCATTCGGCTCCAAACATGTTCGATGGGATTCATATCTGGAGACACCGCAGGTCAATAAATTCTATCAATATTGTGCTCCCTCAAAGGGTCATTTACGATTCCGGCACGATGGGGTGGAGCGTTGTCATCAACTAATAGAAAATTGGGACCGACATTTTGAGAATGAGGAACCACAATATCTCTCACACACCTATCTCTGAACGATTCAGCATTCATACTTTTACCTTTCAATATGACTAAATCAGTTTTTCTATTGAACATGATCCCACCCCAGACAGTCACAATTCCACCCCCAAATACTAACATCGCTTCCATATTCTCTTCAATAAACCTTTCATTCCTACCTCTCCACACCAATATTCTTCCATCTGACCTGTACAAATTAAAATTAATTTCATCCTTGAACATACATCTACCCCACTCTGCTATTCCCCAGTTTGAATGAATTTCTGTCCATCATCGTCTTACAATATTGATAGAATTTATTGGCCCGCGGTGTCTCCAGACATGAATCCCATCAAACATGTTTGGAGCAGAATGAAACTGAGGCTGAAAGAAAGAGAAGCTGAGTTTTTGAATGTTGAGGAACTAATGAGGATTGTTTCAATTTCACTGAATGGTGACATCTAATCCTTATCTTTGGAACCCAATGAAATAATAATAATAATAATCTGCAAATGAGAATTTACAGTTGTTATCAGAATATCGATAAAATAAACATCAATCAGAAAAGTCTCCAGGATATATGAAGTATGTTCAAATCGGTTCAGAAATGAAAGAACTGAAATTATTTGTAATTGGTAAGGTGTAAAATACTAGGTTTTCTTGAAACATCGATATTTCTAATTCCAGTGCACCTATTAATTTTTTTCTCTCAGAATATCATGAAAATGCATGAGATTTCATGTTCGAATAGTTGGGAATGAAAAAAAAAATGTTTGGCGTAAACGGGGGTTGAATGATTTTTAGTCGAATTTGCACAAACCAATATATCACCCTGTAACTTTTTCGATGATGATAATGGGCAAGGTTTGACCCAAACAGTCGAAAACCAATGAAACGGACTCTCATTATCTGCAAAAAACATTCAAATCGGTTTGGGCAATCAAAAGTAGCAACTCCTCAAGTTCGAACAAAATTTCTAGGTGTCCCGTTTCTATTTTTGAGCACTGTAGTTGGAATCGAATATTACATTGAAATTGAAATGCTGATTTTGTACCTACCTGAACAGCAGGAGAAAATTCAGTTAACTCAAAGTCTTCCTCTGGAAGCCACTTCCCAGCTTCTAGCGACTGGAACAGCTGAAAAAAAGATTTGTGTTTCAATTAGAAGAAATTTTAAGATATAGAGAAAAACGAGAGAGATATATAATTTGTTTTCAATCACAGATGTTCTACCCAAAAATATCCTTTATTAAATGATCAATGCCCCAATTCCAGCAGCATAAGTCTCTAATTCTGATTCAAACCGTGGAATAAAGGATTTTTTATTGACCTGGTTTCATAATATACAGGTTGAAAGGGAAGCCCATATAACTTGCTCAGAGCAAATATAATGTGAGTTGAGTAACACTGTAGATATTTTTGAGTTTATGGCGGCAATATATGCTACATTATCGAAATTACACAAATATCACTGATAGAGTGAGTACAACGTAACAATTGATGAAATTGAAGGTTACAATGGAGTTCCATTGACGATTTACTTATTTCGTGAAAATTCATGAATCTTGTTTTATTTTTGTCAACCAGTTTCGGCTTTTGCATAAGTTTCGAATAGCTGGTGAATTATTCGAGTCTTGGTGAGTATCTCTCGATACAGGTAGTTAAGACTGCTTTCTCGTTTGACTCTGTACCTTAAAACAGAATCAGAATTCAAGAAAGTTAGGGTAGGATTACCTCATTTGAGATGAGATCGGAATTATCCGTGAAAATAGCAAAAATATGGAATTGTTGAATGAGTCAATTTCAAAAAATGTTACTACCCTGTCCCCTTGGAGGCTAGATCGAGAATGCTTACAAATTCGGAAAACATTCCGAGTGTGGAAAATTATTACAACTGTTATGGACGTGGAAAATTACGAAAAAAATATATTGGTCGGGGAGCTCGAACCCCTCTATTTGAAAAAAATTTTACGAAAACTTGCGACGAAAATAGCGAAAAACATGAAATTGTTGAATAAGGCAATTTCAATATATTGGTCGGGGTGCTCGGACCTCTCTATTTCAAAAAAATTGTTACGAAAACTTGCGATAATATCGGAAACATCCATAAAGGCATGAAGTTTAAGGTCATCCATTTAAAACAAATGGGTGACCTTATGCCTCCGGTTGCTGGGGGTGCCGCAGTTGTATCCGCGGGTTTTCCGTAGTGCAACGGACAATGGCAGTAGTGAGATTCAGAAGAGAAGATGGCTGAGGGAGTCTCCCTGAAACACACCCCTTCTAAAGATAACCTGCTCTGTATGGACTCTGACATGACCAGATGTTATGGTAAATCGAGTCCTCCAGAGCGGCATCAGCTGTTCAATGCATCTCACTATCTGATCGGGTACCGCAAGGCATCTGAGCAAATGCATGATGAGTTCATGCGCTGTTGTATCAAATGCCGTGCGATAATCGATCCAGGACATTGAAAGGTTACGCTTATACTGCACGGAGTCCTGCGTGATGCATCTGTCGATCAGCAGGTTCTCCTTGCAGCCAGCGACCCCCATTTTGACCCTCTTTGCTCATATATCCGTTCATACACCGGCTCAACTGTGGAGAGTATTCGCATGTACGAGATGCGTGTAAACATCTTATAACATGCGTTCAAGCATGTTATCGGTCTGTAGTTCTTCGGATCAGACAAATCTCCGTTTTTGGGGATTAGCACGGTTCGCCCCTCGATAAACCAATCCGGAATCTGCTGCTCCCCGTCTAACCATGAGTTGAAAACTATTGCTAGATAGTGGTGGGTACTTGAAAATTATTATTATTATTATTATTATTTCCGTTAGGAATTTCCCAGACAGGCCCTGTTTCTGGAGCCCTGATACTTCCGGAGAACGCGCTGGATCATTTATCCCAATAACCACTACCCACGCCGTGGGGTAAGTGACTATTGGGTCCGAGAATCATGTGCCCTGAGCAGGCAGAGTGAACCAAGAATTACGGCCTTCTGCATTCGTCCGGCTAAGATTTCTGCCATATCACGGCAAGCTGGTATAATTTTCAAGTTTGAGAACAGTGTGTCTCCATCATTCCACCAAAGACGCCTATTATCAGAACCACCATTTTGATAAAATGGTTTGGATAAAGCCTGCGGAGTTCAAAGAGTAGATCTCGATATTTAGTCCGTTTTTCCTCCTCTTTTTGGACGATGTTCGTTTCGCCAGGAGCTGAAAAGTCAATGACGAAAATCGTTCTACTTTGATGGTCGAGGATGACTACATCAGGCTTATTGGCTTGTATTTGCCTGAGGGTGGGGAATGAGTAGTTCCAATAGATTCGGCACTTCTCAGTCTCCACAACGGACTCAATATCCCTCGGAGCATAAGGCAACACCGGTGTCTCGTCTACACCATACGAGTGTCGTATGGCCGCGTTATGCCTGTGGATATAGGCTGAGACCGCATAAGCTGGACAAGCTGACAGTAAATGCATTATGGTCTCAGCTGCCCCACGACAAGCTCTGCATCTAGTGTCAGGGAACTCTATACCCATCACGCGACTACAGTAGACGAGGGTGTTGAAGACACCATCCTGGCAGGCCATTATGAATCCCTCGGTTTCCGACTTCAGCCCACTTGACCTGAGAAAAACGAAGGTCAGGTTTTTTGATAAGCCAAGGTCTTCAATGTTCTTGTTCACACTCCGCAGTTTTCACGTGGGCTTTTTGCTGAACGGGTTCTAACTCGGTGACAGAGTTTGGGTTCGTCCGTTTAGTGTCGAATAGACGGCGACCCCTTTCTTTGACCCTCTTTGCTCATATATCCGTTCATACACCGGCTCAACTGCGGAGAGTATTCGCATGTATAAAATGTGTGTAAACATCTTATAGCATGCGTTCAAGCATCTTATCGGTCTGTAGTTCTTCGGATCAGACAAATCTCCGTTTTTGGGGATTAGCACGGTTCGCCCCTCGACAAACCAATCCGGAATCTGTTTCTCCCCATCCAGCCAAGAGTTCAAAACTCTTGCTAGATGGTGGTGAGTACATGAAAATTTTTTCAACCAATATTGGTTATCGGATTGCGCAGTTCATTGAGCTCAGGCTGACGAAGCATCCTGCAAAAGGCTTCGAACTGCGCTAGTGCTGGAGTTGAGTTACGGAAATTCGTAAATACCCTTCCAGAAGGTTTCTACCCGATCAGCCGCCGGCGGGTTATCCACAACACGTGGAGGCTCTTGGAATAGGCGAGAAGGTTAATCGCGGAACTTCATGTTTTCCGCGATGCTTCTCGCCCACCTCACTAGTGACTTTTTTGCAGCCACCAGCATTCGTATCCAATCAAGACAGTGCTGTTTGATGGTAAACAGCACGCCTTGATTCAGTGTGTGGTGATCTCGTCTCAAATTTGCGGCAATTCGCCGCACTGCAGGCGTGAAGGGCCTATTGGCCGCCACGTAGTCCGCCACACACTGGATAGGAGACGCGTGTTGTCTTGCCGACTTGTTAGATGTGTCGCTCATGTCTTCCAATCAGAGGGGTGGTATCCCTCCTCTCTGATTGAGACAGGGCCTGAGCGGCGTCATACACGGCAGAGTTGATCTGCTAGATGTCAGCCTCTTCTGTGAGGACCCCCTGAATATCCGCATCCGCCCGTGCCAGTTGTTGTGGCTTCAGAGGCTTCGCGTTATGAAGCGCCCTGCGGGTTCTGATGCCTTTCGTTGGTGGTATGATGCGGGGGTCCTCTACAGCCAGGTCGACACGTGGCATATCTGCCACTTCTGCCACTGCGTTAACCGGCTGAGGAGGAGCTCTGACATAGCCTCGTGCCCGAAGATGAGATACATAATCCTTCAGGTATTGAGCGAAAAAAACGGCATGCTCTGGGTGTATCTCACACCACAGAGCATGCATTCTTGCCATGTATCCTCTTCGGGCGGGCTCACTGCTAGTATTATTAAGTTTGCGATTGTTTACAAGTAAAAATATGGGGTAAAGCATATACTAACACCGCCTTACAACCCTATGAGTAATGGTGCAGCAGAGAATGCTGTAAGACATAAAAATAAAATGAAAACAGCAATCTCTGATCCCAGAAACTTGTATGTTCTAAATTAAACAATAATCTCTAGAATACTATTTACAAACAGGACAACGATACACATAGTCACACGAAAAACACCATTTTTTCTAATGTATGGTAGGAAACCTAGAACAAGAGTAACACAGTTAACAGAAACAACTATAAGTCATGAATTATCAGCAAATGTCAAATCAAAAGCAAAGTTAGTACAGCAGATACAAAAAGATAAATATGGGGGAAAAAGAGATTTTAAAATAGGTGACAAAGTCCTTGTAAGAGATTATACAAAAATAAATAAAAAAATGGGCATCAGCAGAAGTTATTCATAAAATTGGGAAAACAACATAAGTACATGTAAGTTACAGTCTGGTCCAGTGTGGAAAAGGCACACAAATCAAATAGAGTCGACCCACCATTCTCTGGATACGTCTAGTGATATGGGTGATGGTAAAACAAAAAACACAATAGTTAGAGAGATTCAAAAAAATAACGTCTATGACTATTTCATAAAAATGCCATGCTCAATCGACCATGGAAAATCATCGGAATTTTCAATTACAAATAACTAACGCAAATGCAATAAGCCAAACACAGGTTCAACCTTGTAGTTATTCACAGGGTGATGTTTCAGACGATTTCAAATTTGATGAAGCAAATGACACACAGTCACTTATTGACACCCCATCGTAAGAAAAATTGTTTTCAAAATGTTACCGTAGAGACAGAGGTATTTCAACTTGAAAGTTAGAAGTGGAAAGTACTAAGGGGAGAATGTAGGAGCAAAAGGAAAATAAAAAACCAGTGAGATATGAGGATTATATATTGTCTGATGAAGAAAGTATGTCGTCTAAATCTGAGTGATGTACCTTGATGTCAATGCATGATAGATATATGTACAAATTTGATAAGTTCAGAACATGTCCGTTTATATAAATATTATGCTGTATTGTAATGATGTGAGGGAATGTACCTGAAAGGTAAAATATTCTGCTGTGTGCTTTCCCCACTTAAAGAAGTGACAAACCAACTTTTCCTACGTGAGTGCGTAAAAGTAACTTTTCCGCACGATTTCTCATTTTAAAAGTTGTACATTTCCGTACAATTTTAAAATCGTGCGGAAAAGTTTATTGAAAACTTTTTTTTTCTGAATAAGATGGACAAAAACACTCGTAGGAAAAACATTGAACCTAGCTCTTGCGGGAAATGTATTTTCCACCCTTGACGGCTTGCCCAAACTCCGCTCCGCGTCGTTCGTGCAACTGCCGTCGCGTGCGGAACAGTACTACTTTCCGCACTTGTTAGGCAAATAACGATTATAGATAGGAACGCACCGCCCCGGGATGTAAACAAGTGGACTGTCAGAATCCCTTTCTCTCTTCCTTTATTAAACTTGGGACTGAAGCTGGTGGAAACAACGAAAATTGGATTTTTATCAAATGCTCGTTTTTTCCTTTCCCCACCGTTTTTATTTGTATTTTCATTAGCTTAGATCCTTTCACCTGAAAATTATTTGTGGATAATTGATTCACAATCTTTGCTTAGGTGGCTTCTAATACTCTCATGTGCCGTCTTGAGTAGACGTGTTTGCTGTGGGCTCCGATATTTATAATCTGTTAGACTAATTTAGTCATATTACAAAACTCAAGATCTTATGAAAATTTTCTGCAGTTTCAGAGACGAACGATAGCAATTTACCCTAAAAATAAACTTACTTAAAAGGAGACGAAATCAAATAAACAGAAGAACAATTTATTCCATAATGAATTTGTGGAAGAAAATAAAACCAATACAGAAAAAGAATTCTACATCAAATGCTCGAATTGACGACCTCTTTGTTGAATGCATATAAGTTGTCTGTCCATACAATTTCTGTGGCAATTTTCTAGCATGATGGTTGTAATGCTATTATTATCTCTTATTTTCTGTTTGAGATGGTCGATATCGGTACTAGGTGTCTAAATTTTTTTATCCTGTATCCCCAGACAAAAAATCCAAAGGAGTAAGGTCTGGGGATCGAGCTGGCCATGCAATTGGTCCATTGTTTCCAATCCACTTTGTTGGGAATATTGCCTCTAAATGTTTCCTTACTATTGCTGCATTATGGGGAGGGGTGCTTAATGGCAATTCATCTAAGTAGCCATCAAACTCATTGGATAAAAAATTCAAATACATTTCACCATTCAAATGCTCATCGTAAAAGAAAGGACCTAGTATGTTAGTTTCCAAAATTCCCAACCAAACATTTATTCCGAACCTCTCCTGGAAATTGGTTTCTCTATGTAAATGTTCATTCGTATGCCACCTATAATGGATGTTTCTGTTAAACCAACCATCGTTGGTGAATTTTGATTCGTCCGTCCATATTATTTTTTTACAAATATTTCGAACTTCCCTACTTCTACGTCTTAACCATTTCGCAAATCGTACTCTCCTTCCGTAATCCCTTTCATTAAGGTGATGAACTTTGTGTATCCTGTAGCATTTGTATTTGTTCTTTTTCAAATGATTTCTGGTAGATTTTACAGATATCCCAAGTTCGTGGGCAATTTCTCGTAAGGAACAATCTTGATTAGAAATATTTTTGTAACTGACCAATCCTAGATTTTAAAAAAATAGGTTATTTTTCACTTTTTAGTCTTTATAAGGTAATATTTGCTTACCCAAAACATTTATTTGGTTCCTTATACTTCCAGTAACAACACATTTTCTAGTTTATTTCTTTCAAATGCACCACAGTCTCTCAAATTTCTTTCTAATCGTCTAAACATTTGAATGTTTGGAATGCGACGATTCGGGTATAGCTCACCATACATATTTCTTGCCAAAAAAGCTACACAACTGAACTGTGCAATTATGAAGAGCTGAAATTAAATTTAAAAAAGAAGCTAGATATAACAGATATACAATCCCTTGAATTTGATCAATTGGCTGAAATAATCACAACGGAAGCAAAAAATATAACCAAAAAAATCACAAGAAAATACACAAATAGTGTGAAAGAAGGTTGGTTTACGAAAGAAGTAAGAAGTCTAATGAGAGCACGGGACAAAGCATATAAACTATACAAAAAGAACCAAGGAAATGAAATCTTATCATCACAGTTCAAAAACCTCAAAAAGGAAGTCAAGTCATTGATCAATAAAAACAAGAAACAACACACAGAAATGTGCATTCAAAATGCAGATGGCAACCCAAAAAAGCAATGGAGTGTAATAAATGAGGCTCTTGGAAAAAAAAAAAACGGAATCACTAAGTTAAAACAGCAAAATGGACAGGAAACTGAAAATCAACAGGAAATTGCTGAAGAACTAAACAACTACTTTGCTAATATTGTACGATCGCTGAATATCGACTGCACAATCCCTAGTGAATGTACACTGATAAACCCATCAAATGCATCCATGTATATGAGACCAGTCACCACGAACGAAATATTAAAAATAATTGGATCCCTGAAGACAAATGCAGCACCAGGATATGATATGATTAAACCTCATCTTGTGAAAAAACTGAAACATATACTATCCCATTCCCATTCAAATTATTTTGAAAAACAAATTTTTTTGATATAGTACTTCAAATTTTTCTTGTGTTATTGCTAGAGTTAGAACAAAAAAAGAAACACTTCTTATCAGCTTTTCTATTTTCCTATTCGTTATCGATCATAAAATCTAAATTAAAAATTCATCTCTGTAAGTTTAATCCATCAATAAAAAAATCTTCAGATAATAATATACACATTGTTTCAATTATTTCTAATGGTAACAGAACATTTCTAATAAATTCTGTGTTTAAAAAAAATCGAATCTTACTCCCACGATAACGTGATAAATAAATCAGATAATCATTAATAATAATATCTGTTTACATTTTGCAGCGAATGGAGCGTTTGTCGTTCAATAAAGAAGTTTTGTCGTTCAGTAATGAATTCTTTCTTCTGTGTCCCCACCTTTAGCACCCTAACAAAATGGCGGAGGTCACCAGAAATTACCTGCTGAAGATCAAAGGGACCGACAGAAGTGTCTTTGCCTTTGTCTTTGCTTAGGTGGCTTCTAATACTCTCATGTGCCGTCTTGAGTAGACGTGTTTGCTGTGGGCTCCGATATTTATAATCTGTTAGACTAATTTAGTCATATTACAAAACTCAAGATCTTCTTACTACTTATACCTATTGTCATTACCAAACCTTAGAATTGTATGGATTCCCGAAGCAAAACCAAAATGGACAAGGAACTGAAGCTTCAGAAAAAACAGGTGTGAACTGAAATTTTCAATGAAGATTTTATCAATAAAGTATGTGGAAACTTCGCTAATCAATATGATGGTAAATTATCTAAAAAAATCGATAAACTCACAGACAGTGTTGAGGCTATCTCATCCGCTGTTAGTATTCACAAAAAAGCTATTGAAAGTCTGGATAGAAGGTGCCGACTTACTGAACAAAGTGCCAAAAAAAATTCATTACGGTTTTATGACCTAGATGAACCTGATTCGGAGAATGTAATGGATACTGTTATATCCTTCATCAACAATTCACTGAAGGTGGAATGCAGTCCACATGATATTGATTTCGCCTTTAGAATTGGGAAAAAAGTGGGAGATTCAATCAAAATTCGTGCAATACTTGTTGGGTTTGTGACTAACTGGAAACGTTCTACGATATTTCAGTCCAGAAAATCCTTGAAAACCACTAAATATTCCATATATGAGGACCTCACCAAAGAAACTATGAACTTTTATTGGCAGCCAAAAAAAAAAATGGTAATACTAATGCATGGTCAGCCGGTGGAAAAATCAGAATACTGCGTAATGATATAAAATCTGTTATTGACTGTCCTTCGGAACTCTCATTCATTGTTCATGTAGCGCTATGGAATTCAGTTATCAGAGTGAAAGAAACCGAAACAACCTTGGTCATTTTTTGTTCTCTCTGTGCTCTCTACCAGGTATGAAATTTTGTATACGAATATGTTTAACGAATGAACTGAGTATTTCGGCTTACTGATATATATATATTTATTTCTTATTTTTTAATTGGTATGATTTGTTGTTGTATTTTTTAATAGATCATTATTCTTACATTTACCAATATGTATTCATATTTGCTCATACAAATAAATATAATTATTTTTTCAATTCTATGACTAGATAATATGTATTATATAGTTTTCTATGGAGTATACTCAATGCACATCTGATGACGAAAAACTTTGCTTTCGGTCATTTCAATGTTCGCTCATTATCTACCGGTTTTGATTTACTTTCTGAATTCTTATGTAGTGAAGCATACGACGTTTTAGGTTTATCAGAGGCGTTTTTAAGACCTGACATTCCTGATAAATAAAATACCTTGTTCCAAACTGGTCAGAAAGGATAGGAACGCTGGGAGAGGGGGTAGCCTTTTATATAAGAACAACGATTAAATACAAAATACTGGATCTTGGAACAGATAATTCTATTGAGCAATTGTGGATCTCTTTGAAGATTGAAGGTAAGAGGTTGTGTCTTGGCACCCTATATAAACCTCCACATTTTAACACTTTGCATGTCTTGAAAAACTTGAGGACAACTTGAATATTGTACTACCTGAATTTGACTATGTTTTATTTGGAGGTGATCTTAATATTGATTTGCTCAAAAAAAGTAGTGGTGACACCTCAAATTTTGTAGATGACCTACTCGTATAAACGATAGATCTCAAACCCTAATTGACGTCATAGTTTCTTCCTGCGCCAATGTGGTCTCGTATGTGGATGTGAACAGCATGGAAAATATTTCTGATCATCACCTTGTATGTTGTCATTTGAAGTTAAATAATACTAAACAGAAAGAATTATTTCGGACTTATAGAGACTATTCGACCTATGACTAAAATTTGTTCTTTGAAGATTTATATAACATCAATTTCAACCGGATTTATGAACTCAACAATGTGGATGACATGGTTACATTCTGGAATGATAACCTTACTTTGTTATTTGATCTTCATGCGCAAAAAAAAACTGTTAGGATTACAAAAAAAAAGGCGCCTTGGTTGACAGAAAATTTGAAAGTTATGATGAGCCTTCGAGATCAAGCTTTTGTGAAATATAAAATGAGTAAAACTGAGGTAACACAGAATGACTATAAAAGTCTCAGAAACACGGTCAATATGGCTATCAAATCAGAAAAACTCGCCTACCTAAATTGTCAATTTAAAAAAAAACCATCATGCTTCTGGCGAACCTTGAAAAATTTGAATATACCTAACGGATGGTAGTGATAGCGAAGTGTGTGATTTAGAACCTAAAATTTTGAATATTTTTTTGTAAATGGTGCACCTGGTAATAATAAAGAAAATTCCTATGTCGGGAAAAAATTACCTGGTTTGAATGCTGAATTCTCCCAGAACTGTAACCGCGGATAAAATTGAGAAAATCCTTAGAAAAATTAAATCTAATGCCATGGGATGTGATGAAATCAACCTCAAAATGATTTCTATTGTCACTCCACAGTTATGTCCTTAACTCACGTTCATCATCAACAAATGTCTTGAAACTGGAGATTTTCCTTCGTCCTGGAGACACGCTAATGTTGTTCCGTTCCCAAAAATTACTAATCCTATCTCAGTGGCTCACTATAGGGCCATCAGTCTACTGCCTACTTTATCCAAGATTTTCGAAAAAGTAGTAGCTGCACAAATCAGGGAGTTCTTGAACAAATACAATTTACATTCCCCCGTCCAGTCTGGTTTCAGGGAAAACCATAGCACTACTACTGCTCTAGCGAAAGTGGTTGATGATATATCCATAGCTACAGATAGGAAAAAATGCATAGTTCTGATCCTACTAGACTATAGTAAGGCTTTCGACACTATTGAGCACACCATTATTCTGTCAAAATTGAAATATTATGGCTTTGATGAAATTACACTGAACTTTTTTCGAAATTATTCAAGTGATCGGAGTCAGAGAATAGTGATAAATAATAAATATTCTAATTTTCTTAAGCTGAACAAAGCAGTACCTCAAGGCAGCGTGCTGGGACCTCTTTTAGTCACCATGTACACAACCGATTTTGCTCATATCTGGAACACTGCACTATGCATCAGTACGCCGATGATAGCCAACTCTACTATTCATTCGATTTTAAAGATCTACAAGAGTCTATTGCAAAAATCAACTCGGATATCTGTAGAATTGAAAATATATCATCCGGGCACATGTTGCGCCTCAACGGAGCTAAGACTGAATTGTTGGTATTTGGTAATTAGCGTGAAAAAGTTATCACACATCCACATTTTGCTGTGACAGTAGGTGAAAACGTTCTCACACCCAGTAACTCATCCAAAAACTTGGGTCTATATAGGTCTATATATTTGAGGTTCGGGACACATGTTGGAAATCTCCTACAGAAATCATACTTCAAGCTAAAATCATTATTTCTTACTCGCAATATTCTCAGCCAGGCAGTGAAATTGCAGCTATCTGATTCTCTTGTATTGAGCCAACTATCATATTGTAATATTATATACTGGCCGGCCCTCTTGGGCAGGGATAATCGAAGGTTACAGAATATACAGAATTCTTGCCCCTATGAGATCTAGGAAAGACCCCAGACCGACTACAGATTGTATCCAGATTGTATCCTGCTAGTAGAGCAGCCATTGTCTCGAGAGACCATACAAGGCGCCTACATTCTTCGTTAAAGTAAAGCTCTGGAGTAAGTCTTTCTCATCGCAAGAACTGATCATAAAATGAGATTAAACCAACCAGTCATTTCAAGGCAAATATTGAGAGACCAGAATCCTTTGTAACTTTAAAATAACAAATTTGATTGTAACTTTGTCACTTCATTAGAATCTTGTCACATGTTTTGTCGCACATTTGACTTCATTAGTATATTGTCACACATGTTTTGTCACATGGGACTTTTGTGAATATAGTGTTTTCTGAACTTTGTTTTTTTTTATTGTTGAGAAGCACAAAGATCATCCTTTGACAAATCAGTGTTTTTGGTATTTTCATTTAATAAAAAAAGAACCTGGTGCCCATGCATACCTAATATCTTTTATCTTTATACCTTACATTTGTCAAAGGATATATCTGTCGTACTAGCAGATAACGATACCCACGACCTCCCGTAACAATCTGAGCAGCTCATAGGCATTGCTGTAAAAAAAGAGCAAGCAAATAAGGATCTTTAGTTGCAACCCTACGACCTATTCTGCCTATATCGAATTAATCCTTTTGGTAAGTGAACCCTTATCCACCACTCTATGTAAGCTAGCTGGTGCTATCACACGGACATTGGGGTTACATTACCCAGCAGTTTGGACGGTTGATCAATAAGGAAACATCGGACAGTGAAACTTATGAAAAGTTGCTATGAAGTATTTCTTGTTTCCAGATCTGTCGATAACATCAGAAAAAATTAAATAAATCGTTCATAGGTATCATCAGAAAAAAATTTAAAAAAATTGAATTTGTGTACCTAACCGAAACTATTTATTGCCGTTTCAGTTAATCCCATGGTGAACATTTTTATCTTGGACTTACTGTATATGCAAATCTTTCAAAACTGGTAAACAGTCAAATATTTACTATGATTTTAGCAGTAGTGCTAATGACATAAAATAAAAACATACCCATTCTCGATTGATTATCCAACATCCAGTAACTATTGCCCTTAACATATTTATAGTTCTTCTTGGTTCGCCAGCTACCAAATGTGTCGTTTTTCTGGAAACCTCGTCTTCAATAAAAAAGCCACCTAGTTTCTTTACAATTTGGGTAAATACCTCAATTTCATCCTTATGCATTTTAGTGCAAACTATACTGGGTTGTTTAAGTTCATCAATTTTTGTTTTTTTCTTTGAATTGAGTTTAGTTTGGAATTCTCTAGTACTTCTCCGAGTTTTTGTTATTATATCTTGAACATTTTTCTCAGTTTCAAAAGTATCAGTACTAACTTTCTTGGGACACTGGATTAATCTTAATGAACATCGCCTCTTGACAGAGTTCTCACCAGGTTGTAATTGTCTTGTTTTAACAGTTTTTGGATATGAACTAGTTGTACTACTCAAATTCACTTTCTTTGTCTTAATTTCATTGTGTACATTTACGTCACCACATTTCTCTGCGCACTTTTGATCTAGAAGTCGCCTGGCTAATTCGAAATGTCCACCTTCATTTTCTCCATCAGATTTAATATTTTCTTTCATTTCACACAACAATTTTTGACCTGTATCGTGATTCTGTTCTAAACTCTCATTTTGATCAAGTCTTTCTTCAGTTCTGGAGATGGTATCAGAATTATTTCTTTTGGACCGATGTGTCAATCTTAGTGAACATCGTCTCTTGGCAGATTTTTTCTCAGGTCTCACACGTTTCACAGATTTTGGTGGTGAACTAAATGTATTACTCACATTCTCTTTGTTTTTTCCAACATCATCCTCAACAATCTGCAGATTAGTGTCACATTTCTCTGCACACTTTCGACCTAGAATTTTTCTCTTTAATCCGTGTTGTTCGTCATTACTAGTAATATGTTTCTCCACGGATTCATGTGTATTTCTTTTCTTCTTTATCAATTTCTGATTTCTATCGTGAAACTGTTCAGAATCATTACCTAAAATTTTCTCAACATTAATATTATGTTGATCCACAAATCTTTTAGCTCTGAGGGATAAAGTTACTTTAGGTTTGAGAAATTTATCGGAATTTTTTGAATTTTGTCCCTCGTTTTCTCTTTCTCGGTCATTCCTAAGAAAATGGTTTTGAAAAGAATCAGTGGGATCATAAAGTTTTCTTCCACTTCTGTTTACATTTTTCTCTCTCTCAGTAGGTTTTGGCATAGAAAATGATTTCATTGAAAGAGGACTGGTGTTTTTCTGTATTTTACTAACTTCCGAAAGTTCCAGGCAATTCTTAACTTTTCCAGTATGTTTGCCAAATAAGTCTTCGCTTGATTCATCATTATGTATTCTGATAGACTGATTATGGGTTTTGGAATTCTTAGTATCATCACATATTGATTTTCCAGTTGAATTAGTCTTCTTGTATATTTTTATGTCACTAATTCCTAGCAGTGTATTTTCATGTTGAGGTATTTGTGACTTACTCGTTGCAGTACATGGGGAGTTTTTTTTTCTCGTCGTCAATCTTGGATTTAATGGTTTCCTACTACGATTTTTCAAATTGATATTAATAAATTCCCCATTGTTATCATTCTCACAGGATCCTACTGAATCAATTACAGCAACTTCAGAATAACCTTCATCTTTAGGAATATCACCAGAGACAATTTTCCCAGGAACTTGTTTTTTATGCCTCCTTGTAATATTGTCACTCGATTGTAAACTTGTATCTAACAGCTGTAACAGATTTTTCATTACATTTGACTGAATTGGACTGAAAGAATTATTATTTGAGTTGAAACTAGCCATATTTTTATTTGAATCAGAATGAATTTGTAACACAGACATATTCGTATTTGCTGAATTTTCTAGGTGATTGGTTGATAGGTGTAAGGAAGACATATTAGTACTACTTGATTTGTCAACAATGTCATTTTCTCTTTCTGAAGAAATGTTCATTTTGGTTGATGTTTCAATTCGTTCAATTCTTGTACAGGTTGGCACTGGCAATACAGACTTCTTCTTAATTAATGAAGTGTCATTAACGGTATTGGTCAAGCAAAATGAGATAGTATCATTCTTGCTACTTTGTGATCTAGTTCGTCTCTCACATACACTGCCATCACTATCGGAACAATTTCGAAAAGATTTGTCAATATTAATATCGTTATATGTCCTAGATCGAATTATTTTCGGCGTATTTTTGTTATAAAATTCACAGGGAGTTTTTGGTGAATCATTTTCGGTCGTTTTTCGTTTTCTGACCAACTGTAAATCATCAGATTTTTTCAGTTCTTCAGTAGAAATGAATGGATCCATATTTGATATATTTGAATCGAATACTTCAGTGGTTTGATTGTTAGATACTTTATCTCGCAAACTAACAACCTTTTTCTGAATCATCTCTCCAGCAATGAAAGGTTCCAAATCAGAATTATCTTTGGTGATTTCAGGTGATGATGTCGTGTGAGACTGATCAGAATACGAATAATTTCTTCTCCTTTCTTGATTAATTTCCGCAACTTCTGTAGTTTCAGATGCTATGTATTCTTGTGTCCAATTTTTTTCATTTAAAGAATCATTGAAAGCGTTTGGCGTCATAGTTTTTCGTTTATCAATTAATGCTTTAGTAGATGGCAATGGAGTTCCAGTTATTATGCTTCGGCCATATTCTTCTCTTATGATTTCTTCATAGTCTTTTTGCAATTGCTAGAATAAGAAATAACATTATTTCAAATTTTCCTCATCAAGAAGTATTGATAAATAATGGTGACAGGAAAAATAAGATATAGATACCGAAATAACTATAGCGAGAAAGAGGTAACAAGGAAGAGAATGAGAGAAAAAGGGAGAGAAAAAGAAAAGTAGCTGAAAATATTTTATTGTCTCACACTCTCACATTATACTGTACAATATTTCCGACCACTTCCCACATAATCTTAACCTGGTGACTCGGTGTGCTTCTTGCTTTGCTTGTAAAGTGGATCGGCATAATGATGTGATGATTTGAACGGCGAACAGATGGCCTAAAAGTTGTCTATATTGATCTTGCACTAATTCGGACAGGGGGACTACCTGCAGAGAGAGACAGCTCTGAAGCCACCTGTTTCCCGTCTGAATCATCACATCACTCTGACTATTTAGTCAATCTGATCTTACGCGAGCAGAACAAGAAACACTACGAATCTCTGGGTTGAGAGAATGATTTTGAAAATGAGCGTAAAGCAAGAGAACTCAGAGAATTATTTTGAAAATGAGCATAAAGCTCAGAGTTCTCTTGCATTATGATAATTTTCAAAATAATTCTCTCAACCCGGAGATTCGGAACTATTATTCTTCCAGAAAAAGTAGAGTACAGTAACCAACGTTAAAAACTCTCTCTGTGGCAAGTATCATCTGGGGTGGTGCTGTAGGTTTTCCTACAGCTGAAAAGTGAATAAACCACCGAAATCATCAGTAAGTCGCCCCGGAGCGCCACGGCAAATAATAATAATAGCCCTCCTCTACCCGCACAGGCTATGCCTTTGGGTATTCTCTATGAGTGTTTATGCGGTACAATTTTTTTTTTTCCAGTAAGGAATATCCCAGTCAGGCCATGTCTCCGGAGCTCCAATACTACCGGAGGGCACGCTGGTATGTCATTAACCTCAGCAAACACTCCCTACGTCCGTGGGTTCAGTGATTACTGGGTCCGAGAATCATGTGCCCTGAGTAAACGGAGTGAACCATGAATTACGGCCTTCTGCATTCTTCCGGCTAGGTTTTCTGTCGCATCACGGCAAGCCGGTATGATTATCAGATTCGAGAGTAGCGTGTCCATCATTCCATCAAGTACTCCTATGATCAGAACCACCATTTCGACAGAATGTTTTGGGTAGAACCTGCAGAGTTCAAAGAGTAAATCTCGATTTTGTCCGGTTTTCCTCCTCTTTTCGGAGGATGTCAGTTTCGCCAGGAGCCGAGAACTCTATGATGACAATCGTCCTACTTTGATGGTCGAGGAGGACTACATCGGGCTTATTGGCTTGTATTTGCCTGAGCTTGGGGAATGAGTAGTTCCAATAGATTCGGCTCTTCTCATTCTCCAACACGGACTCAATATTCCCCGGAGCATAAGGCAACACCGGTGTCTCGTCTATACCGTACGAGTGTCGTAGGTGGTAGTACAACACTCGTAGGGCCGCGTTATGAGTCCATTTCATTACTCCAAAGGAGTAAAGTAGAATTGGAACGGCAACCATATTAGTTGCAGCAACTTAGTTCTTCCCCGAAAGTTCTGATGACCAGATCTGTCGGAGTTTGTGCTGATACTTGCCACGGAGATAGTTTTTAACAGTAGCTACCTCTTGGGTGTGGCGTTGTTCCACCCCTAGGTAGGTATACGTCTCTTAGGCATCCAGATGATGTAGGATGCTTCCGTCTACGAGCTGAACGTCCTCTCCGTATTCCTCGCATCGTCCTCTTTTGAGATGAACCGTGGCATATTTGTCGATCCCAAACTCCATTCCGATAGCATGCGTGTACTCTTGCACCACCCTTAAGGACTGATGAAGATTCTTATTTCCGGAGGCTAAATTTTAAGGTCATCCATGTAAAACAGATGGGTGACTTTATGCCTCCGGTTGCTGGGAGTGCCGCAGTTGTATCCGCGGGTTTTCCGTAGTGCAACGGACAATGGCAGTAGTGAGATGCAGAGGAGAAGAGGGCTGAGGGAGTCTCCCTGAAACACGCCCCTTCTGAAGATAACCTGCTCTGTTTGGACTCTGATTTGACCAGATGTTATGGTAAATCGATTCCTCCAGAGCGGCATCAGCTGTTCAATGCATCTCACTATTTGATCGAGTACCGCAAGGCATCCGAGCAAATGCATGATGAGTTCATGCGATGTTGTATCAAATGCCTTGCGATAATCGATCCAGGCCATTGAAAGGTTACGCTTATACTGCCCGGAGTCCTGCGTGATGCATCTGTCGATCAGCAGGTTCTCCTTGCAGCCAGCGACCCCCTTCTTTGACCCTCTTTGCTCATCTATACGTTCATACACCGGCCCAACTGCGGAGAATATTCGCATGTATAAGATGCGTGCAAACATCTTATAACATGCGTAACATTGAGCTCAGGCTGACGAAGCCTCCTGAAGAAAGCTCCGAACTGCGCTAGGGTTGGAGTATCTACGTTGAGTGGTTGCGGAAACTCATTGATGTTCTTCTAGAAGGTTTCCATCCGATCAGCCGCCGGCGGATTATTCACAACACGTGGAGGCTCTTGGAATAGGCGAGAATGTTTATCGCGGAACCTACTCTCCTAATTATTATAATTATTATCATCAACACAAATTCAGACAAACCTCTCATCATGGCTGTCGAGGGAAAAAATTATGCTTGCCATTTCGATCCTAGCGGAGCTGCGACGTGATTCGACGTGAAAACTCGCAAAATTATGAATTTACATGGGCCATCCATCCCAAATCGTCTGTTCGACAGTGTCATACTTTTCCAGACAACGGAAAAACCTTGGACTATTGAATTTGTCTACATAACACAATGGTACTGGATAGAGCATGTAAAGTCGTTATGAGTTGAGATCCTCTTCTATGCATGGTCTATTAAAATGAAGAACTGAGTTAGAACCCATTCAGCAAAACGCTCATACTAAGCTGCGGCGAGAGTTGATGAGAGTTAGGTACTCCTGTAGCTACACAAGGATAAGCCAAAAACATTGAATACCTCAGCTTATCCAAACATTTTACCTTATCATACCTAAATCCAAGTGAGCTGAAGTCGAAGACAGAGAGATTCATAGTTGCATGATGGGCATAGGGGTCCCAAACAGTAGATGCGGAACGTGTCGTGGGGCTCCTGAGTCCTCAATGCCTTTGCTGTCTACTTGGTATGGTTATGCGGTCTCAGTCTAAATCTACGTGGCGTTATGAGTGCTATACCACAGAATAATACTAAAGAACCAGTAATTGCACTCTGGTCGGAACCTTTGATGTTTCTGTCTAACAGTTATATTTTTTTGGGACCACTGCGCATCATGAATTTTACGGTACGAGTGGATTTGTCAACGTTGGGAATTTCATACACTGCTCAGCAAGTGAATAATAGATATGAACTGCTACACAGTAATACAAATTTAATGAAAAAGTAAATGGGTGTTTAGTATGATATTATATATAGCTTTAAATATTATAATCTAAGATTTTTTTACCACCTTTCAACTAGCTTCTTATATTGTGTCTGTCACCAATGAGCTCTAGAGTGACTTGAAATACTTTTGCATACTATATTTATGATATAATGATAACAATAGTCATTGCCGACCGATGTATCACCCTTTTTTACTCCCCCATACTCCTACAACGTAAGCTGTTACGGCAAATACCTGCCATAAAACAACTACTCCCCTGACTAGTCTGCAGGTGGTCTTCCTGTCCGAATCAAAACAGTTGTGTTATTTGGTTACAGGGAGCTCTTGCTCTTGCAATTGATTCCTCTTCTCTTAGGAACATTGCTCACGTATATAATAACAATAATTATTATAATAATACTCCCTCATACGTGTTTCAAGTAGAGACTTCCTCAGTCCTTTTCTCTTCTGCATCTTCCTATTGTCATTGTCCGTTGCACTACGGAAAACCCGCGGATACAACTGCGGTACCGCCAGAAACAGAGTCATAAGGTACTATCGGTATGGAGTTTGGGATCGATAAATGTGCCACGGTTCGTATCAAAAGAGGAAGAATACGGAGATGACGTTCAGCTCGTAGATGGAAGCATCTTGATGCCGTACTTAACTAGGGCTGGAACAACGCCGTTCCTCAGATGTAACTTCTGTTACAAAACTCTCTCCGCGGCAAGTATCAGCACAAACTCCGACAGATCTGGTCATCATCTGGTCATCATCTGGTCTACATCACAGAATGATTCTGGATGGAACATGTAAAGTCTTCAGGAGTTCAGATCCCCTCCTATATATGGTCTGTGACCATAAAAAAGCAATTATTGGAGTATTTCCTTTCAATGCAGCAACCCGTGTGGCCAATGATCAAGGTCTCATATTCCACACTGAACGAACAGACCCAAACTCTGTCACCGAGATGGGAGCTATTCAGCAAAAAGCCCACTTCAAAAAAAATATTTCCTCTTAAACACTCATAGAGTGTACCAAAAACCATATAGCACGTGCGGGTATAGAACGGCTATTATTATTTTCCGTGGCGCTCTGGGACGACTTAAGGTTGTGTAATGGTGTATTCACTTTCTAGCTGTAGAAAAACCCAGAAAACCTACAGCACCGCCCGGCTGGAAAAAAGGGAGAAACATCGGCCGGCAACGACTATATCGTTACTAATCGATTTCACACTCTGAGATTTGTGCTCAATGTATATGAATATACTATCAATCAATAAAATACTTTAAAAAAATTGGGAAGAGAGTAAAAAAAAAGGAATTAGAAATCTTCTCAATAGATACGATTACGCACCGAGTGCTCTATGTGTTTATTGAAATTGCACGGCAAAAAAGAAATATCTGCATTTAATGAAATGAAAATCAATAATTTTTCAGAATAATAAAAATTAATCAAATATATTATTGGTAGGTAGGTATAACAAAAGTATTGTGTGTGATAGGTCGAATGTGGTGAATTATGAGAAACATTTTAGATATGACAACGTTGCCGATTGTCGAGGCAATTCACGGCGCATCTACAATCTTCACGCTACGATTCGATCATGCGCGCTGTGATTTCAAACCAGAAAGTGGGGATACTGAAACTACTGGTTCTTTCAGTATTATTCTGTGGCTATACTATCATCTACAACACTCGTACGGTATAGATGAGAGCCGAATCTATTGGAACATTTCCCATCTTCAGACAAGAGCCAATACGCCAGATGTAGTCCTCCTCGACCCTCCAAGAAATACGATTTACGTCAGACTTCTAACTTCTGGCGAAACGAACATTGTCCGAAAAGAATGGGAAGAAAGGCGATTTCATCAAAAGTAATTGGAAGCACAGACATATTTTTAATTCGAAACTAGTAATATCATCTGAAAAGTTTTCTGTTCAGATCTTGTTTTTTATAGGAAGTCGGAAGAAAGCATCAATATCTCCGTGTTGTTTTGTTGATGATATCTCCGTGATATTTTGTTGATTTATATACAATTTCACAGTCCATGCAAAAAATGGGCATAATCGAGCATTCGCGTTACCACAACATTTGGGAAGATTTTGTTTGGTTTAAAAATGAACACCAAACAGTCTTGTATAGAAAATCCAAGTAAATCCAATCAATAGAGGCTCCAAAAGTGGGTTCATCTTACATTAAATGCGGGATCGGATTATTTTTATATTTTTAAGGACCATTAGGTAGTTATTAATCCAAGTTTCCGTCCCTTGCTTCATCTGCCATCTTGAAAACATTGTCAGAAATCGGTACCTTTTTCAGTTTTTGGCCTCTAGCTCACCCAGTTCAGTTTTTTGAAAACATGTTCGATTAAAAAAATTTAGACTATTAAATTTCCAACAAATTTGATAAATTTTTTTTTTCTAGAACTAAGCTACGAGAAGGCGAAAAAGAGCAAAAATTGTCGATTTCGCAAATATTTCACTTTCGCTCCATTTTCCATCGCAAAAAAGGGGAAAGACTTGATCTCAGCATAAAGTTCATTGAATGAAAGTTGAAGATAATTTAATTTCCTTTGAAATTCATGTATCAACAAAAATAAAGGGCAATGGGTAGGAGTGGGGTTAAATTTGAGAAAACTAAATGAAATGCGTTTTGAGTCAGCCCTGGAGCGCCGTGTTGGTAAAATTATTTAGATAGAAGATATAATGTGTTTTGTGGGCGGACGAAACCATAAGCATGTAGGCCTCTCATTCGGGCCCGTTATGCACCCACCGCTACTGGAAACTGCTTCAATTTTGAAGGTAGCTTATTTCGAGAGCGAAAGAAGCAAACCTTCTAACCGATACTCTCCTCACACTCTCCGGGTTCAGAACGATGTTCCAGAGGAGCGCTTCCCGTATTGCCGCCACTGCTGGGCATTCCGTGAGGATGTGGGTGGCAGACACCTCATCCTCCAAGCACCACCTGCATTCAGCAGCATCCGTGATACCTATAATGTTGAGGTGTGATCCGCCAGTAGCCCTACCACTATTCTGATTTACTTTCTGCTCATTTTTTGATCATAGCAGTGCATCTAAATAATATTTGAGCCAGTTTTGGTATAAATGTGAATAGATGGGAAAGAACAAATTACTTACGCATTGTAAAAATTCGAACGAGTTCGAATAAATTGTGCCAGAGAGGTATCAACAATGTGAAAGAATACGGGGTACCCTTTTCTCTAAGCATTTCCACCAAGTGGAAAATAAACTACTTCCCTGGCTAATACCTCAATGGAGACCGAAATGAACAACTCCCTAGCTTTCCTGGACGTTCTCATCACGAAATCCAACAACTCTTTCACCCACACAGTACACAGGAAACAGACCCACACCAACCGATACGTACACGCAAACTCTCATCACCATCCAGCAAAAACAAACTCCATATTGAACTCCCTGATATACAGATCAATTCAGTTTACCGATAACCAGAATAGACCGCAAGAGCTGGACAAACTGAAATCAGCCTTACTCCAAAATAGTTACAACAATTCGCTAATCGACAAGTCCATCCGCCATCAACTGACCCGCCCTCCAAAAACGAATGATCCAATAGACAGTATTCAGCCACACAAAGGTTTCCTACCATACATCAAAGGTGTGACAGACAAAATCAGTAATATCTTGAGAAAACACGAGATAAAGACAATATTCACGGCCAACAACCAAATATACAAATTCCTCAGATCCCCCAAGGACACAATACCAAACGATTCTCAAGGTATATATGAAATACCATGTTCAGACTGCCCGAGAACTTATATTGGCCAGACTAACAGACGAGTAACTCCCAGAGTCTACGAACACGAACTTGCTGTGCGTCAGGCATCTTCCACTTCCGCACTTTATAAACATCGAGAAGACACAGGTCACAAAATAGACTTCAAAAACACAAAAGCAATTGCCACCGAGAAAACTCTGCAAACCAATATCATCCGAGAAGCCCTTGAGATAGAGAAGTGCCCCAATTGCCTCAACACTCGCGACGACGGACGTAGACATCCCAATACCTGGAAGGCTCTCATTGCCCAGTTCCCGCACACAGCTCATCTAGCGCCAACCAAGTTCCCGCACACAGCTCATCCAGCGCCAATACATTGCACACGGCCATTACAGACACGTCCACTATAAATACAGTTCCTCAACCCACAATTCCTCAGTTCTCTCGAAGGAGTAGGCAGATTGAGACCTTAGAGAGAGCCAGCGACGAGACATGGGGAGTAGGCAGATTGAGACCTTAGAGAGAGCCAGCGACGAGACATGGGGAGTAGGCAGATTGAGACCCCGACGTCAAGTCACAAAAACCTAACGTAATTATACCTGAGGAGTAGGCAGATTGAGACCTCAGCGTAGAATTACGTTTCAACCTTTTATTAATTTTCTTTCTTTTTCAGTTCTTGAAAATGGCTCCAAAATCGGAGCCGAAACGTCGAATTTCAACAAATTCTAGACGCGGTTCAACCCGCAAACTTATATGTATTGTAACGATTTCGAGACCGGCCCCGAGACCGGCCCTGATCTTATTAATTATGCACCCTCGTTCAACTACAGCTGCATATCTTCTGGCGTACGCATCGCCGAGAACAAGCTGGAATAATCGATTGTTCGATACTATTCGAAGAGCCATCTAGACGAAAAGTTCTATACTCCTGAATATTCGAGAATCGTGAATGGAAACTGCTTGGGAGTATATAAGCGGGACAGTCAGAAGAAGAGTTAGTTACAGTTCCAGAGTTCGCTGATAGATAGCCATAGTAGAAATAAATTGAAATAGTAAATATTCTAGTGAATAATCGTTGTAATAGTGTTATAAATAAATTAGGAAAAATTAGTTAGTGCAGTTTTACTACATTTGTTGTCAGAAGTCGGATGTTTAAAATAAACAAGTGTTAAAGTGTTCGTCACGTTGAAAAACTGATAGACATTTATCGCGCCTAATAGACAGTTAGTGAGTGACCCGTTGAACATTTGAGTGCAAAGTGGACAGTTTTGCGCGTCGCGGGACAATAAACTGAAAACTTTTTGTGTGAAATAAATAATAGACTGATATTTCGGCAAAGACAATAAGAGACAAAATGTTTCCGAGAAGAGTTCACCTAGTTGACCTTAAAGTTAGTGAATTAAAGCAAGAGTTAGAGGAGCGTGAATTAGAAACAACTGGAAAGAAGGCCGTACTACAGAAGAGACTTTCAGATGGACTGATTGAAGAAGGAGAAGACCCCGAAACATTTTTGTTCGAAGTTTCTGGAGTCGATTTGAGTGCTATAATGAACAAACTCGAGGAAACCACGAATAGCTTGAAGGAGAAACTTCTAGAAAATTCTGTCAGCCTGAAAGAAGAACTTCTAGAAAATTCGAATTGTCTAAAAGAGGAACTTCAAGAAAATGTGAAGAGCCTGGAAGAAAAACTTCACGAAAATTCGAAAAATCTAGAAGAAAAGCTTGAAGAAAATTCGAAAAATTTAGAAGTGAAGCTTCTAGAAAACTCGGAGAATTTGAGAGAAGAGCTTCTAGAAAATTCGAGAAGCTTGAAAGAAGAAGTTTGCAGTGTGGCGAATCGGTTGGAAGAAAGAATGGGAACTGTTGAAACAGAGATGGAGAAAATCAAAGATGAAATGGAAGAAGAAATGAAAAAAATTAAGGAAACGCTCCACGATGAGATAAAGGAAAAATTTAGTGAGCTAGAAAAGCGAATGGATTCTGTGCACATTCCAGAAATTTCCAACAGAAATTCAATGCCGGATCTGAGTACCAACTTGGAGGAAGTTCAAAAAGACATCAAAGATTTCAAGGTCAGTTCGGAAACAGGAAAGCTCTCATTGAAACCGCCTCAATTCGACGGAAATACTCCATGGTCAAACTACCACCGACAATTCGAAGCTGCTGCCAAAGCAAATGGATGGAATGCTGGGGAAAAAGCTTTAGCATTGACACTGGCATTGCGTGGCGAAGCAACAAATATTTTACAAACGCTCACCGCCCAACAACAGGAAGACTATGAACAGCTGGTAAAACACTTGGAACTTCGCTATGGCCAAGCCCACCTTGAACACGTATATCACTCACAGCTGAAGAATCGATGCCAGAAATCAAGCGAGTCGTTGCAAGAATTTGAAGCAGATATTGCACGCTTGGTTCGTCTTGCGTACCCAGCTACACCGGAAAATGTAATGGAGCGACTAGCGGTCCAGGCATTTTTGGATGGACTTCGTGACCAGAAAACCCGGCAAGCCCTAACACTAGCTCGCCCCGCACATCTCGTGGATGCATTGGCACGCGCTCTGGAATTCGAAGCAGCAAAGCAATCCTGCAAAAGCCAGAGTAGAGTCCGGATGATCGAGGAAGACCGACAGGAGCCTACTAATATAGAAGCTGTGATGCGAAAAGTGCTGAAGGAATTTGTGCCTGAGAGAAGACTGATACGATGCCGAAATTGTAGAGAACTTGGGCACGTGCGTAGCAAATGTCCAACACTGAAAAAATCGACATCAACGATGAAGGTCAAGAAGGGGCAGTCGTCGGCCTGTATCCAGCAAGCCCCAAATAACAACGCATATGTCGCTGTCCTTCAACGACAGAACAAAGGTGTTTTTGTGGACGGTCTCATCAACAACGAGCCTCGCACCATGCTGCTTGATACAGGTGCGACTAGGACAATCCTTGGACCTACATTTGCCAAAACACCGGCAAGAATTGAATCGTCGAATTGGAAGCTACGCACAGCAACTGGAGAGCCGGCAACTGTGTATGGTGAACTTCCAATTGAACTGACTTTGGGCAGCACTAAAGTGAAACACCGGGCTCTAGTAGCGGATATCGAGGACGAGGTAATAATTGGAATGGACATCATGAATTCCAGAGGATTCGAGCTGAATTTTAAAGACGGCGTCCTTCGTGTGAACGGAGAAGAGCTGATACTTCATGGGAGAAATGAAGAAATGGTTCGAGTTCTGCTGGCTGAAGACGTAAGCGTACCGGAGAGGGCTGAAACCATTTTAGAGGCTCGCCTGGATGGAGGTGCGAGCAGTGGAAATGTGGTGATGTTCGAGCCCAAGCTACATGATGAGAAAATTGGACGAGGAATTGCACTAGGAAAAACCTTGTTGCGTGCTGATAAATTTGTGCCAGTAAGGGTAATGAATGTCAATTATTACCCGGTGACCTTGAAGAAGGGAACGATTTTGGGGCACTGCTCGTCAATTTCCTCTGTAATCAGGAGTGTACGTGGCACTGTTAGCCAAGCCAGTAACATGCCAGCAGAATTGGAGAAGTTGGTTGCTATCTCGTCCAAGGACATGGGGCCAGCACAGAAGCCTAAACTGAGAGAACTAGTCAGGAAGTATCAGGACATCTTCGATACCGGAGTAGGCAGAGGCGGTAGAACAAAGATGGTTCAGCACAAGATAGATACTGGAAATGCCCGACCAATCAGGCAATCAGCCAGAAGACTTCCTCTCGCCAAAAAGGAGGAGGCTGACAAAATAGTCTGCGACATGGAGAAAGACGGAGTCATCGAGCCATCCGACAGTCCCTGGTCCTCTCCAGTCGTGTTGGTGAAGAAGAAAGATGGATCAACACGGTTTTGCGTAGACTACCGTCAACTAAACAACGTGACGAAAAAGGACAGCTACCCTCTCCCAAGGATAGACGACACGCTAGACACGCTGGCTGGATCTACGATTTTCTCGACCTTAGATTTGAAGAGCGGATACTGGCAGGTAGAACTGGCCCAGGAAGATCGAGAAAAGACAGCTTTTACCATCGGCTCCGGATTATGGCAGTTTACAGTTATGCCATTCGGCCTCTGCAATGCTCCAGCCACGTTCGAAAGATTGATGGAGACGGTTTTGAAAGGACTATCATGGAAAACGTGTCTGGTGTATCTCGACGACATTATTGTGGTTGGCAGATCATTCGAGGACCATATAAAAAACTTGGAAGAGGTATTTCAGCGACTAAGAAGCTCCGGACTGAAACTGAGCCCCAAGAAATGTCATCTGTTTCAAAAAGAAGTACGTTATCTCGGCCACGTTGTCTCTAGGAAAGGAGTGGCAGTAGATGAGCAGAAGATCAAAGCTGTTAAGGAATGGCCCGTTCCGAAAGACATTCACCAGCTTCGAAGTTTTCTTGGCTTGTGCACTTACTATCGCCGATACGTGCTGGGATTTGCTAACATCGCAAAACCACTGACCAGGCTCACGGAAGGACAAACAAAGTTCCAGTGGTCAGATGACTGCCAAGATTCATTCAGGAAGTTGAAAGGAGCTTTGATCAACGCACCAATCCTGAGCTACCCCCTTCCAGTCGGGAAATTCATCCTGGACACGGACGCCAGTAACGTGGGACTTGGAGCTGTCCTGTCTCAGATCCAAGAAGGACAAGAGAAGGTCATCGGTTACTTCAGCAAGACCCTCAGTAAACCGGAGCGGAATTACTGTGTCACCAGGCGGGAACTGTTGGCTGTTGTCAAGGGAGTTGAGCACTTCTACAAGTACGTGTATGGACGAAGATTCCTACTGAGAACTGACCATGCAGCTCTCAAATGGCTCCTACAGTTTAAGAATCCCGAGGGTCAAGTGGCACGCTGGATTGAGAGGCTCCAGGAATTCGACTTTGAGATCGAACATCGGGCGGGGACCAGCCATAAGAATGCGGATGCCCTATCGCGAAGACCATGTCCAGACGACTGTTCGCACTGCCGACGAACAGAGGAAAAGGAGTCGACACTCTGCAGAACCACGGCGATCGATGATAACTGGAATGACCACAAGATCCAGAAAGACCAAGAGAAAGATCCAGATCTTGGTTTAGTCATCGGCTGGAAGAAGAGCGATCGAAGACCGTCGTGGCAGGAAATAGCCAGTTGTTCTCCAGTCGTTAAAACTTACTGGGCCCAATGGAACTCTTTCACCTTAGACAATGGAGTCTTGAAGCGTGTGTTGGAGTCGGAGGATGGCGGGGAAGAAAGACGTCAGGTAGTAGTTCCCAGGAGCAGAAGACAGGAAGTGCTCCGAGAAATCCATGATGGGGTCACCGGAGGACATCTGGGAGTGACGAAGACCCTCCAAAAAGTTAGGCAACGGTTCTACTGGGCCAATTGTCAAGCTGACGTCAAGGACTAGTGCAGAAAATGTGCTGTATGCGCTGCCAGTAATGGGCCTCGAACAAGACCTAAGGCCCCGATGCGCCAGTACAATGTGGGCAGCCCATTCGAAAGGATCGCCATTGACATCGCTGGCCCGTTCCCACAATCTGAACACGGGAACAAGTACATCCTTGTGGCGATGGATTACTTCAGCAAGTGGGCCGAAGCCTATGCCCTGCCCAACCAAGAAGCCATCACCGTTGCCGACGTCTTGGTGAAGGAGTGGATTTGTCGATTCGGTGTCCCGTTAGAACTGCATTCGGATCAAGGCAGGAATTTCGAGTCAAACCTGTTCCAGGAGATGTGTCAGATGCTGAACATCCGGAAAACGAGGACCACAGCTCTACATCCGCAGTCCGATGGAATGGTGGAGCGGATGAATAAGACGATAAACCGCCACCTGTCCAAGGTGGTCTCTGACCACCAGAAGGATTGGGACCAGTACCTCCATCTGTTCCTGATGGCGTATCGTTCCGCAGTTCATGAGTCAACCGGCCAAACCCCTGCAAGTGTTATTATGGGCCGAGAGCTGCGACTTCCATGTGACCTGAAGTTTGGGACGCCACCAAGGCAAGACACTGCGGGAGATGACTACGTCAGCAAACTGCGACAGAGAATGGACGACATCCATGAACGGGTCCGTTTGAACATCCAGAGCGCCAGCGACAGAATGAAGGAGACCTACGACATCAAGGCGGATGCTGGTGGATATCAAACAGGTGACTTTGTCTGGCTATACAACCCTAAACGTCGCCGTGGACTATCACCGAAACTTCGGAACTCGTGGGAAGGTCCATATAAGATCATGAAAAGGATAAACGACCTCGTCTACCGCATATATAAGCCACCACGAGGAAAACCTAGGGTAGTCCACTTCAATAGGTTGTCCCCTTACGCCGGAAACCACGATCAAGTCCGCACCGTCAGATCACCGGAGGACGAAATGACGTTTCAGAGGTTCATGTCCCTGTACTCGAACGGACAGAAAGTTCAATATGGGGTAACCCGAGAGGAGTCACGAGATCTTTTCAAGGTGCCTGCCAATTACGCGTTAGCTCACTGTGTGGCAGAAGATCTCCAAATGTCCAGAGGCATTGCAGTGGTTTTCTCCAAGAAGTTCGGTCGAATCCAGGAACTGAGAGAACAGAACCCGGAAGTTGGAGGGGTGTTACAGCTGAGGAAAGGCCAGAGAAACATCTACTATCTGGTTACCAAGAAGCGTTCTCGTGATAAGCCGTCTTATGAAGATGTTTGGAAGAGCCTCACGAGATTGAGAGACACGATGCTGGACCAGAATATTGTAGACCTGGCAATCCCAAAATTGGCCTGTGGGCTTGATCGGCTGGACTGGAGAGTTATAAGAAGCATGTTGGAGACAATATTCAGATCCAGCGGCATCAACATTCTGGTGTGCTCCAACCATCTTCCTCGACCCAAAATGAAGACTGTGGAGTGCTACTTCCATCGAACGTCCAGGTGCAGACATGGAGAATCTTGCAGATATCTTCACACTCCAAGAATGACGTTTCGGGGCGAAACGTCTTTAAGAAGGGGGCAATGTAACGATTTCGAGACCGGCCCCGAGACCGGCCCTGATCTTATTAATTATGCACCCTCGTTCAACTACAGCTGCATATCTTCTGGCGTACGCATCGCCGAGAACAAGCTGGAATAATCGATTGTTCGATACTATTCGAAGAGCCATCTAGACGAAAAGTTCTATACTCCTGAATATTCGAGAATCGTGAATGGAAACTGCTTGGGAGTATATAAGCGGGACAGTCAGAAGAAGAGTTAGTTACAGTTCCAGAGTTCGCTGATAGATAGCCATAGTAGAAATAAATTGAAATAGTAAATATTCTAGTGAATAATCGTTGTAATAGTGTTATAAATAAATTAGGAAAAATTAGTTAGTGCAGTTTTACTACAGTATATATAATCCGACCCCTTGCCTCAATCCATTCCAATTTACACGGAATTTTTTATACAGAGTGACTTGAAAGATTTCCTTTTTCGAAAATTGTAACAGGTATAGAAAACACCCCGTAAAAGATATCATGTTGAAATTTTGCATAGAGCTCTTCGAGACTGGTCCGAATCGAATGCCCCAACCAAAATTTACCTAAAAAAATGCCTAATACTTTTTCTCGATTTTTGGCATACATTCTGTGATCGTAGTAGGTCGTGAAAAGGTGACTCATGAAACTTTTTCACTTGTGAAAATAAAGCATATCGAGAAGTTCACACTGGAATGAAAAAAAAAACTCAATTATCTGAAATCCACAGAAATACAGAGGTGGGGCTTAGTAAAATGCAACACACTGTATAATGTAAAAATCAAGTTAGAAAATTTTGAATATTGAGTTTTATATCGTTATTAGACTTGAATTTTACTAAATACGTATAAATTTGACTCAGATTATTCAAATCGGTTCTTTTACTCATAGACTGACTGTTAGAATATATATGAACCATTTCCAAGAAAACTCTTTTGATTTCATTTAGATACTGAGAGTATCATTTTTGATAACACATACTTTAGTTTTAATGATAAATTCTATAAACAAATATTCAGAACTCCAATAGGGTCACCAATCAGCCCAATTTTAGCTCAGATAGTTCTAGACCACCTACTCGATACCGTTATTCCGAAATTACCTTTTAAGTTTTTATTTTTATATAAATACGTTGATAATATTATTTGTGCAGTGCCTGTTGACAGTGTACAAATAACAATGGGCACATTTAATTCATTTAACAATCACTTACAATTTACAGTAGAGAAAGAAAAAGATAATAGCGTCCCCTTCCTAGATGCCAGACTGATACGAACTGACAACAATCAGATAATTTTGGACTGGTATCAAAAGGAAACCGCGTCAGGCAGGTTTATCAATTACGCATCCAATCACCCCACAAACCAAAAATACAACACTGTGATTTCCATGAAAAACAGAATCTTACACATTAGTCATGAAACCCTTCTGAAACGAAACCTAAGAAAACTTTTTGATATTTTCACCACTAACGGCTACCCTAAACACATCCTAAATAGATTAATATACAACTCCAATTTCTATGATGGTACAACTGAAGATTGTAACATACAGTTCCAGCACAAGTCAATATTCGTTATAGACAAGTTATCCTATCAAATCACTAATATTCTTGAAACCTTTCCACAGATTGAAATAGCCGAATACAACCTATCTCACTCAACAGTAACGTCATACGGCCAAACGGCCTCCTCGTTGTCTGGGGAAGTAGAACCGTGGAACTGACGATTTAGGATGCAAGCTCCTATAAAGATGCAACATTTTGCGAGTTTTCACGTCGAATGGGAGACTTTGATCCAAGTTGCCAAACTAAAAAAATTTGAAATATTCTACCACTGGGGAAGGGAAATTTCAGAACAAATTTAACATGATCAGGTAAGGGTTATTCATAATTATTCGTAAACTACGACTCGGCTCTGGTAAACAGGTAATTGAATCAAAATATCGAAATATGTAATGACCGTAGGTGATTGACTGAAAGTTGTGTTGGTGCTCCTGTTTCACGTTCAATTGTCATTGTAAATGTACTTTTTGTTAGCGGTTAGTTGAAGTTTCAAAATCATAATCCAAACTAAATATAAAAAATTTTTATGGGTTGTCATAATAAAAAAAAAACTACTAATTTAATTTTTACTCAAATATGGATAGCACCGTATACTTTAGTTGGTTAAAAGAATGAACTTCCAAGTGCAAAATAATCTGATTGGGTTATATTAGATTTGTTCCTTCTGTCTTCTGTTGGGAATTTATGAATGTTTTCGATGAAATACTTAGAAAATAGATTTTTCTTACACATGAAAGTAATTGAAAAAAAAACAGTGCAGATCTAGTTAATTTACTCAAAACAAAATAATTTCACAGCAAAACAAGCACTGAACAAAACAACAAACAAAATAAATTATCTGAAAATACACAAAAAATAATGTAGAACTCCTAAATTGTAGCTTAATTGATAAATCAAACTTTTTACTTTACATGGGTAGGTATATGTATAAATATTAAATTTCATTTAACTAACTGCTATCCAAAGTTTACCAGGAATGAAACAGCACTGAATATATCAGATAAGCTAGGATTCAAAAGAATAGGCCACTTCTCAAGGCTTTCATTCTACCATAGCTCTCTCAACATGTATCCTGGCTTTAACAATGTTGTTTTAATAATCCTACCGACTGCGCCACTTTGTGATGTTTTTACGTTACGAACTTGTAGCTTTGTACTTTTTGATTTTTCCAAATATAACCAAGTGTTACAATAGTGGTGGGGCGAGGCTCTGGCGGTAAAATTTGAGTATTACTATATCACAGTTAACAACTCCTCTTCCCCTGGTAATCGTTTTCTTTTCATTAGTAGTAGTGGTGTAAATAATTTTATTTTCTTCTCATCACATAAATCTTGAATCAGAACAGACATCTCCTTCCTCTACAAAATTTGTAATGTCACTTTTCTCAAAAATATCTTTGTCAGAAATTGACTCCTAAAACCCCTCACTGCCATATACTTTTGCTCCAGATGTGCATATCCACAATAGAAATTTCGGTGGATCAGCGGTCTAATGCACAGGCCGTTCGAAACTCCAGCATAGCGATAGTCGGTTCGAATCCGATGTAGGTACGAGAATTTTTCTCAACTACTTTATATCGGATTCGATAGACGGCCGCATGCCTTGTTGAAAAGCAAGTGTATTGTGAGTTGTCTAGATGGCAATCTCGTCTAGTGCTAGCTTGGAGTGCACACCGACCACCCGAGGTGGTGCTGTAGGTTTTCCGGGTTTTCCTACAGTTGAAAAGTGAATACATCACCTGAAACATCAGTAAGTCGCCCCGGAGCGCCACGGCAAATAATAATAATAGCCATCCTCTACCCGCACAGGCTATGCCTTTGGGTACACTTAACGAGTGTTTATGAGGGAGTATTATTATTATTAATGTATTTGAATGTTTGTAGCTTGAGAATGTATTGTTGACGAAAGTTTGATGGCATTTGCATAGCTATTTCAGAACAATCAATAGTTATAGTTATAGAGTTTCCTTCAACATTTTTAAACCTGTATGGTTATGGTTTATTCTTCATGTCTACCAGCCCAAAACGTGTTATTTCTAATTTCTAAACTGACAGTAGATAAACTGTATCCAAGTATAAAATATCACAGAAATATTGCTTCTACTTAAACCAGTTAAAAAGGTAATATCATCCAAAGTAAAACCACGCCTCAGCCTGACCAACTTCAAACACAATCTATCACAATTAGATAAGTAGCATTTATTTGTGTTGTATCGAATTCTTTTAGCTTAATATTTAAGAAAATAAGTCATTTTCCCCCACGGACGTGGGGAGTGTTTGCTGGGGTTAATGATACACCAGCGCGCCCTCCGGTAGTATCGGAGCTCCGGGGACAGGGCCTGACTGGTACATTCCTGATGGAAAAAAAATAATAATAAGCAGGGAGGGCCAACCACCATCCAAGGCCTTGGTGAGTTGCGACACCACTTTCCTGAGCAACTGGTGCAAAACCGAACCGGCAGCCGAGGCGCACCCTGGAGGGAATGCTCATTCCCTCTGTTTCGGCCGTGGGTATACTAGGCAAACCCCCCGGTATACCCTACAACTCGGTTCCAAATGCACGAGGAAGAGGCCCCTACAACCGACCCCTTCGGATGAGGGGCCATAGGCAAGGTGTTGGGGCCCAAAACGATGGATTGCTACATGACGACGACCGCAATGAACACGGACGCTTTGAGTGGACGGATGAATTAAGGGCATTGTTATGAGAGCAGTGAGCCCGCCCGAAGAGGAAACATGGCAAGATTGCATGCTCTGTGGTGTGAGATACACCCAGAGCATACCGCTTTTTCCGCCCAAAACCTGAGGGATTATTCTATTTTATTCATTATGTAATCAACAGAAAAGATCCAATTACAGATTACAATATCATCTTCGGGCACGAGGCTATGTCAGAGCTCCTCCTCAGCCTGTTAACGCAGTGGCAGATATGCCACGTGTCGACCTGGCTGTAGAGGAGCCCCGCATCATACCACCAACGGAAGGCATCAGAAACCGCAGGGCGCTTCATAACACGAAGCCCCTGAAGCCACAACTGGCACGAGTGGATGCGGATATTCACGATGTCCTCTCAGAAGAGGCTGACATCTGGCAGATCAACTCGGCCGTGTATGACAAGCACAGAGGAGGGATACCACCCCTCTGATTGGAAGACATGAGCGATGCATTCACAAGATGGAAGCTAAGATCAAGTCGGCGAGACAACACGCGTCTCGTATCCAGTACCCACCACCATCTAGCAAGATTTTTCAACTCATGGCTAGATGGGGAGCAACAGATTCCGGATTGGTTTGTCGAGGGGCGAACCGTGCTAATCCCCAAAAACGGAAATTTGTCTGATCCGAAGAACTATAGACCGATAACATGCTTGATCGCATGTTATAACGGATATATGAGCAAAGAGGGTTGAAGAAGGGGGGTCGCTGGCTGCAAGGAGAACCTGCTGATCGACAGATGCATCAAGCAGGACTCCGTGCAATATAAGCGTAACCTTTCAAAGGCCTGGATCGATTATCGCAAGGCATTTGATACAACATCGCATGAACTCATCATGCATTTGCTCAGATGCCTTGCGGTACCAGATCAAATAGTATGAACAGCTGATGCCGCTCTGGAGGACTGGATTTACCATAACATCTGGTCAAGTCAGAGTCCAAACAGAGCAGGTTATCTTTAGAAGCACGCCCCTTCTGAAGACTCGCTCAGCCCTCTTCTCTTCTGCATCTCACTACTGCCGTTGTCCGTTGCACTACGGAAACCCGCGGATACAACTGCGGCACCCCCAGCAACCGGAGGCATAAGGTCACCCATTTGTTTTACATGGATGACCTAGAACTTTATACCTCCGGAGAAAAGGACCTTCATCAGTCTTTAAGGGTGGTGCAAGAGTACACGCATGCTATCGGAATGGAGATTGGGATCGACAAATGTGCCACGTTTCATCTCAAAAGAGGACGATGCGAGGAATACGGAGAGGACGTTCAGCTCGTAGACGGGAGCATCCTACATCATCTGGATGCCGGAGAGACGTATACCTACCTAGGAGTGGAACAACGCTATACCCAAGAGGTAGCTACCGTTAAAAACTCTCTCCGCGGCAAGTATCAGCACAAACTCCGACAGATCTGGTCTTCAGAACTGTCGAGGAAGAACAAAGTTGCTGCAGCTAATATGCTTGCCGTTCCGATTCTACTTTACTCCTTTGGATTAATGAAATGGACTTAGGAAGAGCTGCGACAACTCGACGTAAAAATTCGCAAAATGATGCTTCTTTATAGGAGCTTGCATCCTAAATCGTCTGTTCCACGGTTATACTTCCCCATACAACGGGGAGGCCGTGGACTTTCGAGTTTGGAGTGTCTACACAACAGAATGGTACTGGATGGAGCCTGTAAAGTCACCAGGAGTTCAGATCCCCTTCTCTGCTTGGTATGCGATTACGAAAAAGCAGGGATTGGAGCATTTCTTTTCAAGGCAGCAACCCGTGCAGCCGATGAACTCGGTCTCATATTCGACACTGAACGGACGAACCCAAACTCTGTCACCGAGTTGGAACCCGTTCAGCAAAAAGCCCACGTGAAAGCTGCGGAGTGACAGGCTCCTACAGCTACATAGGGATAAGCCAATGCATGGGGTCTTCTTCAAGAACGCCTGCTACCAAACTGACATATCCTGATTGTTTATCACTCGATAATACTTTCTGTTTGCGGTCTGTGAGATATGAATCGAACATGGATAACGCGTTAATTGAAAAGCCATAGTATTTGAATTTAGCACAAAGTAATTTATGATTTATGGTGTCGAACGCCTTTGAATAATCAAGTAGCGTCTTCTTTTATCAAGACTTTCAATTACACTATCTATAATTTGGATTAGAGAGTTTGCTGTACCCAATTTTTTCTGGAAACCAGTTTGGGAGGAAGGGATAATAGCATTACTTTTAGCATATTGGTAAATTTGTGAATACAATGTTTTTTCTAGAATTTTAGAAAGACTGAGCAAAATACTTATGATACGAAGGATCGGACAGACCTACTGGGTTTGGTACTTTAGGCAAGGGTCGTCCTATGGAGATTTTCCACAAATTGGGAAATTTTAATTTTTCATTACTATAATTGACAAGATGTGTGATGAAGGGGTCAATAAAAGGACTACAGTACCTCAACATAATTACTGAGATATCGTCAATGCCATATGCGTTTGACTTTAACTCGAATAAAATATCATGGACCTGGGCAACCGTTGCCATTTTGAAGTCGAATTTCTGGGAATGATTATTTGATTGATTAGTCTCGAAGAAACGAATTGCATCTTTACAAATATCGTCATTACAAACTGTCCAACTTTTAGAGAAGTTTAAAATTGAAAAAAATTGTTTAAAATTGTTTTTTCCGTTAACCAGCTGTCATCCCCGTACGAACGACAGCCCTCAGAAGTCGAAACTTGTGCGAGCTAAGGATTAACGAGGTCTTACCTTTTAACGTGCGATTCCTAGCACGAGACCAGTGACCATGCTGGGAATCGAACCCACGTCCCTCTGACTGATAGACTAGCGCTCTACCATCATGGCCACTGCGGCCTATAATGGCATGTGGATCGGAAATTTCCTCGGGAATTATGTTTTTCTTTTGTTCAACAACTTTCATTGACTTCAAAGTAGCCCAAATTTTCCTGCTATGATTAACTCTGCAGAAATTATTGAGATATGCTCGTTTTTCATTTCTCATGGAAGTAAGAGTGAAGTTACGCAATCTTTTATATCTCTGCCAGTGTTCTACAGTCCGAGTTGTTTTATATGTGTGCAGTGCATTGTCTCTTTCATTCATCAAAATTTTACATTATCTGTTAGCCAGGGCACCTTTGGCGTTGTTACTCTTACCTTTTTTTTGGAGCGTGTAAATCAAATATACGAAACAATAACCAATTGAATATTTCAATTTTCTTATAGAGATCATCTTCAACTGATAGTTCATGCCAGAGTAAGTTCTGGAGATCATGATAAAAGTTATTATGATTGAATGAAGAGTAGTCACAGAAAGTCACAAATGTAACTCTCACCTTTTCCGTCTCCATATTTAGCTTGTAAAAAACCATTTTATGGTGAGATATCAAATCAGCATTAGCCGTACCTGCCTCCGCAGCTATGTCCTGTTCACTGATAAAAATATTAGCTAGAATCGAAACTGCTCTACCATCTATTCTCGTAGGCATGTTTATCATTTGAACAAAGTTAAATGAGTTGAAACATTCGCTTACAAGGTTACCAATAACAGACATATCCTGATAGAAGTCTCCAACATAGAGTAGATGACCAGCAGTAGGAATTAGTTCAGAAAGTATGTTGTCCATGTCTCTAACAAAATCTTTAACTGAGTTGTTTTTGGATGGCCTATATATTACCCCAATAATGAAATTTTTCTGATGATACCTGAACTTTACCCATACGTGTTCACATAACTTATTCGATAATTCTAAGTCTATATCAAGTATTTGGCATCTGAGGTGATCTTTGAAGTAAAGTGCAACACCTCCCCCAAATCGATTCCTATCTTTTCTCAACATGTCATATCCCGGCAACATAACAGCATCAGATGCCACATAATTAGACAGTCTACTTTCCGTAATACCAATTATATCTAGGTCCTTGCTCTGTACTAAATCACTAAATTCATTAAATCCTGTAAATATTGATCGAACATTCAAATGTGCTATAATAATTTTTATGAGAAAATGTGTGTGTTTTTGTGTCGCTCCTGAGAATCTATAAAACTAAACGAAGTGATCCCAGAAAATACATTAGAAGAATTGAATTGAATATCACTAACTATAAATACGAGCATATGAAAATGTTAACACTGCTTTCTCAGGTAGTAATTCTATTCCATGATATTTGATGCTAATACATCTGTAACAGTTATTGTTTATTGAAATGTGTACACTATGTGTTAATTTGTTACATAATAATTCCACATACAATCAGATAGTGACCTTCCCCTAAAAAAATATACATTAATTGTAATATATAAAAAAAAAACACTGAAACAACCGAAAAGTCAAATAAGCAAACGAGGCATCAAACTTCCATGGCTCCATTTTACACAATGAAGACAAATTAATAGTAACTATACCTATTGTTTGTAACATAGTACAAAGAAAACCCATAACAACCTATCTAATAACAAGACATTAGTCTTCCATACTACTGATAATTTCCAGCAAGTCGTTATTAGTAGGTTTAACAACTCTATCATTGCATTTTCACCTAATTTTACCATCAAGTATCCATACATGATTGTTTCCGAACTTTTTGACGGCAGCTCTTAAGGCTCTACGACAAAAAACTGTAAGATCCTCCTTGATTACAATACCACCACCTTTCAGGCGTTTTCTCTGTTTCATATCGTAAGACTTGAATTTCACTAGAATCATATCATTTGCGATTCTATAGCAATTTTCTATATACTTAGATTCAAATTGAGTGATTTTCAATTTATCGGTTATCAATTTAGTGATCCCGTCGAGTGAATCCGACAGTTCTAAAGATCATCTGTCGAAGTTTGTGCTGATACTTGCCGCGGAGAGAGTTTTTAACAGTAGCTACCTCTTGAGTGTGGCGTTGTTCCACCCCTAGGTAGGTATACGTCTCTCCGGCATCCAGATGATGTAGGATGCTTCCGTCTACGAGCTGAACGTCCTCTCCATATTCGTAGCGCTTGGAGTGCTACACAACAGAATGGTACTGGATGGAGTCTGTTGTCATTAGGAGTTCAGATCCCCTTCTCTGCTTAGTATACGATCACGAAAACGCAGGGATTGGAGCATTTCGTTTCAAAGCAGCAACCCGTGCAGCCGATGAACTCGGTCTCCTATAGAGGTCCCTGACACTAGATGCAGAGCGTGTCGTGGGGCAGCTGAGACCATAATGCATTTGCTGTCAGCTTGTCCAGCTTAAGCGGTCTCATCCTATATCCACAGGCATACCACGGCCTTACGAGTGTTGTACTACCATCTACGACACTCGTGAGGTGTAGACGAGACACCGGTGTTGCCTTTTGCTCCGGGGGATATTGAGTCCGTTGTGGAGAAAGAGAAGTTCCGAATCTATTGGAACTACTCATTCCCCAAATACAAGCCAATAAGCCTGATGTAGGCCTCCTCGACCGTCAAAGTAGGACGATTTGGTCATTGAATTTTCAGCTCCTGGCGAAACAAACATCGTCCGAAAAGAGGAGGAAAAACGGAATAAATATCGAGATCTACTCTTTAAACTCCGCAGGCTTTACCCAAATCATTCTGCCAAGATGGTGGTTCTAATAACAGGGGTCCTTGGTGGAATGATGGACACACTGCTCTCTAACTTGAAAATCATACCGGCTTGCCATGATGCGGCAGAAAATTTAGCTGGAAGAATGCAGAAGAAGGCCGTAATTCTTGGTTCACTCCGCCTCCTCAGGGCACATGACTCTCGGACCCAGTAATCACTCACCCCACGGACGTGGGGAGTGTTTGCTGGGGTTAATGACACACCAGCGCGCTATCCAGAAGTGTCGGGGCTTCGGAGACAGGCCTGTCTGGGTAATTACTAACTGATAAAAAAATTACTCCCTCATAAACACTCGTTGAGTGTACGCAAAGGCATAGCCTTGCGGGTAGAGGACGGCTATTATTATTATTTGCCGTATCGCTTCGGGGCGACTTACTGATGTTTAAAGTGATGTATTCACTTTTCAGCTGTAGGAAAACCCGAAAAACCTACAGCACCACCTCGGGTGGTCGGTGTGCACTCCAAGCTAGCACCAGACGAGATTGGCATCTTGACAACAATACACTTGCTTTTCAACAAATTATGCGGTCGCCTATCAATCCGATATAAAGTATTTGAGAACAAATCTTTTGTACCTACATCGGGCTCGAACCGGCTATCGCTATGCTGGAGTTTCGAACGGCCTGTGCATGGCACTATCAAGTACTTGTAGACAAGCAATGCGGATGTCACACATACTACACCTTTTTCAGTTGTAATTCAGAAAGTATAATATGTAAATTATCGATTTTTGCTCCATTATTATTCTTGTTGAGATTATCCTCTCGGGGAGATAATATAGATAATATATTCTATATGTTGCTTGGATTATTATTTTCAGAATATTTACGAATTTCGAGACACTTCTAGAAATCACGTCTGATAAGCTTCGGTGCTTCAATCACTTTCGCAATTGAAGATTTCTTGTACCATATTTGGTCAACACAATTCATGTTTCTTCCAAATAACTGAGAGAAATATGAATTCAGAAAAACAGGGGAAGAATAAATCGTTCATTCACTAGAGCACCACTGCTTTCTCTTATGATCCAGTGAACGAACACTGATGTTCATTCACTGGATAGCATGCTTAGGAGACATTTTCTGGCGGAACAGGTGAAATAATCTTCACAAACGAGTGTTTAAGGCGGGTCGCCCACCAAGAATGCATCAAACACGCAGCATGCAACATACGACATGAGGTAAATGTTGTATGTTGCGGCGGATCGTCTACCAATGAGGCAACAAACACGAAACACACGACCTAGTGTAAACAAAAATGTCTTCAGACGAGGATAATGTTATTGTAGCTTGGCAGTATGTGCGAAGACAACGTAAACGAAAACAAAAGCAGCGTCGTTCCTGGATTAATTCTTTATTTGTTAATAATATAATACATATCCCAGCTTCTGTTACAAAAGATCAATTGATATTCAATTCAGAGAAATTTTTAGACATTTATAGAATGAGTTACCGCTTTAATCTGAACCACGTTTAAGTTCCATATGCAAGGAAGCTGTTCTATCGCCTTGACGAAATTAATGTTGGATTTTGGTTCGTCAGTAAACATCTTTGCTGTTCAAACACGCAACAATTACTGCGAAAAGACATTCATAGAATACTGCATGTAGTTTAAGACATGTGCCTGTGCTGTACTGATGTGGGGTAGTTCCGACGACATTCACGTGATTGAAGTGTATTTGTGCGGCACAAGTCTATACAAGTCTACACGTAGCATGCAACATACGACATGAAGTAAATGTTGTATGTTGCGGTGGATCGCCCACCAAGGAGGCAACAAACACGCAACACACGACCTAGAGTAAAAAAATGCAGTAACATAAATGTCTTTAAGAGAGGAGGATGATATAGTAGCTTGGCAGTATATGCGAAGACAACGCAAACGAAAACAAAAGCAGCTTCCTTTCTGGATTCATCCTTTATTTATTAATAATATAATACAAAGCACAGCTTCTGTTACAGAAGAGCAATTAATACTCAATCCAGAAATTTTTTTAGAGATTTATAGAATGATTCACCAAAGCTTCAATCTGAACTACAGTTTCATATGCAAGGACGCCGTTCTAATTGCCTTATCGAAATTAATGTTGAATATGCGTCGTCAGTAGACATCTTTGGTGTTCAAACACGCAACAATGACTGCGAAAAGACATTCACAGAATACCGAATGTAGTTTATGTTTTCAGACATGTGCCTGCGCTGCACAGGTGTGCGGTAGTTCCGACGACATCCACGTGATTAGAGTGTATTTGTGCGGCATAAGTCTATACGCAGTATTTACCTCATGTCGTATGTTGCATGCTGCGTGTTTGATGCATCTTTGGTGGGCGACCCGCCTAAGGGTCAGGTTGATGTGACCTCGAACAACAAGTGAAACCCCAATGAATGAACATTCTGTTTATTCATTGGGTTCAGCACATGCACCAATGAATGAACAGTGAAATTATCTAATTTTAATATGATTTCGGTGTATTTTGAGTTTAGGTTTTCGATCAAATCAGTTAAAATTAATTAATTGGTTCGATAATGACGACAGATCACCTATTTCATTCGTTAATATCTAATAATGTACTATTGCTTACCTGGTTAATGCTTAGTACCGTTGCTATGTCGGAAACGTTAGTCAAATTCTTTCAACAAAAAGACCGCGGTGTGTTCATTCATGCGAACTGATCAAAACTACAAAAGTGTCATGTTGAGAGGAATATGTTGGACGTCAAATGGGACATAGAAGTGGGTAAGAGAGAGACAGCACATTCTTTATTAACTGGTGTTGTTCATTGGTACATTCACCCTGCACTACAAATACTGTTGATGTATTTTCAAGTATTGGATATGTCTTTTATCACCTTATCAGTAACAACATGGAATAGAAGAGGGATTGATCTATGAGCTTGCTACGGGGTCACTCAGTACAGTCGAAATTATAAGCATCACGGAGTTTGGTTGCTAATGACATAGTGAGAGTCGGACAGGGCCGCCAGACGTCATCCTGGAAGAATAGAGGGTGGAGGTAGAGGTAGAGGGTAAAATATGGTACAGTACTGAAAATTTACTGAATGATCAAAGACCGTATAAGTAAAAATAGAAAAAATAGACATTATCGTCTCATCTGAAACAAGGAATCAATAGATGATTTCAGTATATCTAATTTTACAGCTCATTACAATGAGTCTACAATCAATCAAATTGAATTGAATAAAAAAAATCATAAATGTAAATTTAATTCCTAGGCGAAACTACTAAGAATCATACTTGCAGACACACACGGAGAAATGATAATGACGGGTTCTTACAAACTACCATCCATACAAAACAACAAAAGAATATTAAAACTTTAAAAATCATCTTTAGAAATTATTGAGAAAGACTAAAAATTAATACTACACTAGAAAATGCAATGAAGTCAAAGGTAACTGTAAAAAGGCTTGAAAAACAACTAATGAAAATACAAACAAACAAAAACACACTAAGTAAAAATTCTCAAGGACGAATACAGATAATCATGAAAAAGCTAATGCATTCAATGAATTCTTATCATCTAGTGGCATTAATATGAGTGAAAAAATTGTAAAATATCAAATTGTGCCTCCTAACTTCTCTAACAACCTTTACCTTTATACAATCTACTTTTCTTAAAACCAGAATGAAATTATTGATATAATATCTAACCTCAAAAATAACTGCTTCCGGTGCCGATAATCTCAACTAAAAACATCAAATGTATGCACATCTATATAATCAAACCACTAATCCATATTATTGATCTCACATACAAGACTGAAAAAATACTCAAACACTGGAAACAATCTTATTATTACCTCAGTACACAAATCTGGAGATAAAAATATCCTTGGAAATTATAGACGGATAAAAATCCAATTTGTGACCTTTTCCCTACCAAGCAGCAAACACCCCACAAAAGGGATTATGAAGATACATAAAATGAAATCCACTCAAAATGTTACATGCACTTGCCCCACATTCCAAAAAACAACAAATATCAAATACTTGGGGGTGATTCTTGACCATTATCTGAGATGGGACGAACACAGTATAAGTATATCTCTCAAAAAACCAAAGACAACTTACCCATAAACATAATAATATACTCCTTCTAGAGTCTACTTACGATACTGCATAGTCGCTTGGGGGGGATTATTTTACAAAAACCAAAATTGCCTCAAAACAAGAAATATACTAATTAATGTAAGAAGCCTAAATTCTTATGGATGTATAATATGGATATTCAATATAAGCACGTTTATGTTTAGGAAATGATTCAAAAAAATACTAGAGCAGGTGAAAATCTCTTTACCAATCTACCATTTTTCAGAAAATATACCCAAATATTTGTGACTTACTTCGCTTCAAACTTTACTCTACCTAGGGAATGTAAATCAATAAAGCATCAGTTAGATCTTGAATGTCATCAAGCTAGAGATATGTTAATCCTTCTCTTCTACAAGCACCATGTATCCCAAATATTAATTCAACTTTTCTTCATCATAATACGTCATTTGGAGCTTCTTTTAGAAAAAGTTCGTTTTCATCTCTCTTCAATATTTTAGATTTCTTCTGCTTATATCCATCATTCTTCCGTTTCAAATATGCTATCAATTTTGGATATTAGCTTATGTTTATATTATTAAACAAATTCAAAGTAGACTTCAACATTGAATAGTATGTCAAAAAAGATGATTCTTGGCCTTCTCAAAAAAATATCCCAATAATATATCTTTTGTAATCACCTTCACATTATTTTTATGGCGCCATTTGATGAATTCATTATACGTCTTTTCATAAAGTTTCTTCGACAGTTGATAGCAGTTCGAGTTTTGCACTCTTAGCCGATTCCATAATTTCCATCGTTATGGATACAAGTTCTTCATCAGATGATTCCATAATTGAATTCACTTACGCCCTTTTTCATAAAAACCAATATCTCTCAATTGAAATATTGAATACAACAGGTAAACATGAAGATGATCGTTTAGCTTGTTTATTGAATTTGTTGTTGGACATCAACCACCAGCTTGCTTAAAAACGTCAGAATTAGGTAGGTATATACTAAAAAGCTATAGAAAGGGGGAACCCCTCGACTAAAGTAGAGCATACGGACACATGAAAAACTCTGCATATTTCGGATATAGAGGGAGATATGGGAGAGAAAGATATCAAAGCCGCAGTTATTAAGGCTGTCGGCGACATCAGCGAGGCCAAGCCAGTTCGGAAACCAAAACGCGATTATCTCGGTTAGCAGGTGGGTGGCTGTCGAATTAGTCAAAATGGGTAGCATCAAAATCGGCTGGGTGCCTTGCCGAGTGGGGGAGAGAATACACGTTATTAGATGCTACCGATTTTTAGGCTTCGGGCACAAGGGACCGGATAGATCTAATACATGCCTAAACTGCAACGCAGAGGGACACACCGCTAAGGACTGTGTTAACGACAGAAGTGTATGGAATGCGGCACGGAAGGGCACAGAGCAGACCAGATGAGGTGTCCGGCATATAGAATCAATCAATCAGAGAAGAACAACTCAGGGCGAGAAAAAGGCGACACAGGGGCGGGTTCTTTCAAGAACCTAACAAGGCGATAGCTAGGAGACATGGACTAGTAATGGATGCACGAGAAGATGTAGCCTTGTTCTGTAGAACGAAGGACATCGGCATTCTAGGACATCGGAGAAACGCCGGATATTTAAAGATACTCTTCAGGGACTTGGTGGTATATAACTGTTACCTTTCACCAAATGTGCATTTCCAAACTGTATGAACAGTTTATTGACGTACTCATTGACGACGTGAGGACGGAAAGCAGGGATAGGATGGTTGTTGGGGACTTTAATGATAAGTCAACCGCATAGGGGGCAACTACCACGGGCGCCAGGGGAGGAATGGATACACTCGATCAATCTAGTGATGCATAACGATGGCGGTAAACCAACCTTCGTCAGAGGGGCTAGCACGTCTTACATTGTCTTAACGATAACATCCGCATGAATATTTGGCAAAGTCTGGGACTGGAATCTTTTCGTTTGCACGGATACATTAAAGTGAGAGTCACATCGAAGGCGAGACGTAAGGATGCAAGCACATTCAGGGGAAGAGCTGACATGGACAAGGAAGTCTTCCGAGAAGCCTTACGAAACATGGCCTACAATATAGACGCCACTAACGTAGCAGAGAAAATATGGGCAACTCAAAACCTCGCTTCGACTATGGAAAGCCCTAGCCGGAACAAGGAGCAACCGTACTGATGGAACGCATAAATCGAGACTTTGAAGTGAGAATGTAATGCTCGCAGGAGGGTTGTGACTCGAGCCAGAGCAACCGGCGCAGATGTCGAGGAGATAGAAGCGGCTTATAGAACGGCCAAAACTACACATATAATAAAGGGAAGAAAATCCAGTGTTGAATTTATATAGTTGGCACCCCTGTAATCATTTAATTACCTCCCCATCCAGATAATCTACAAACGTCCTATATAACCTTGTTCTAGATTTCAAATGTATTAGTATTATACTTAATAATGGTATAAAACCCGAAACCTGTCGTAAAAATAAAATATCCAGTGGAAATTAGACAAAAGTATTTTCCATTAATTCCATCAAAAAACTATCATTTAGTTTCACTTGTGCTTTTGTGTACAGTGAAAGTAATACAATTTTGATTTCAACAATGGCGCGTACACGTAAAGGTTTGAAGAAAAGATTATGGATGTCATCTAGGAGAGTGAAAAATAACATTTTGGAAAAAAGACAAGACCATCAACGAATGCCATAATTGGTACTTCCAAATCCAGGGTCAATTGCGGATCACCTATGTCGTAATTATAATATATCATTAATGTTACAATTTTCTCTTAGTTTACTAGATTGATTATACAGTGTTTTCCAAAAGTCTCGGAACGGTCTCATATTTCAGAAACGGCTTGGAAAAAATTAATGAAAATTTTTACAGGATGGTTTTTGATGATTAATTTGAAATATGATATTTGGAGTCATAAGTAATGGGGGGCGCTGAATTGATTGTGCAATGAAAATAAATAGGGTGTTGCATTTGAATAAATTGAGTTACCCTCAATATCTAAAAAACTTTTAATTTGGTAACAATGCCAATATCACCATTGAATCGGGCATCATCAAAAACCATCCTAGAGATATATTGAATTTTCTCCGAGTTGTTTCTGAAATATAAGACCGTTCACAGACACTGTAGAACTTACATAATATGTGGTGGATTGTTTTAACAAACTATAAATTAAACTGTTGATTAGGCATTGTTCGACCATCATCACTAGTAGTTTATTTATATTAACTTATTTTTAGGCTTCCATAAGCATACAGGGGGTCCCTTCGGGAACTGCATCGATCAATATACAGAAACCATACGTGGGCCGAATTTGGAAATTTCGGAGTTCACTATTGTTGATAAATGCTATCCGGCTAAAATATTTTGAAGATTGTGGCACTTCCGGTTGTACCGGAAGTGGACCCCAACTTCGTTAATTTAAAAGGGTATATTATGAAAGTTTAGATTTTACGCATGATTCTGAACATGTTTCATGTATACTGACCTATACACAAGTCTAACTGTTTTCGAAATATTTCAAAATCCAAGTTGAAATATGCGTTTGCAGACCGAATAATGTATTTTTTTTATTTCCGGTCATGATCATTTATTTTCGATTGTGTATCGATTTATTCGTAGAAGAGGGCCCAGTTCAGAAGAATTAGAATTTTTATATCCACTTCTGATACAACCGGAAGTGCCACAATCTTCAAAATTTTCGCCGGACAGCACTTATCAACAATAGTAAACTCCCAAATTTTCAAATTCGACCCACCTGTGGTTTTCTATATATTGATCGATGCAGTTCCCGGAGGGACCCCCTGCTGTGGTTAACTTGTTCAATTAATCTTAATGAACTAGTCTATGGAAAGGTTTTGTTACAAAACACGATGAGCGATTGCTACGTGTGCTAAAAGTTGTTTATATCTTACTTTTCTACATCTTCATCTCTGTCCGTCATTTTCTGCATCGTAGTATTTTAATAAATCATGCTAGAATCAGAATTGAATTACCACTACAATGATGTATAACACATGGCCTATATTACAATATAAATTAATAGAGGGGGGTTGCTTCGAGAGCTAAGGGATAACATCTAATAACATATTCATGTTAGACGGTGTCCCCTTAAATCAAAAATAGACGTGTCTCGACGATTCTCTATAGAGTTATTCTCCTGGAGGGCAGGTAACCCAACCCATAAATCCATAAATACATACGTAGATACAAACATACATGTTGACAGATATTGAACTACTCACCGAGCATAATGAAGATATATTGTGATCATAAACGTCAGTACCCAGAGCTGGAAATTTCTTTTCTGATACCTTCACTCCACTATTTCTGCAAGCCTCTATCCACAACACCGAAACCAGATGAACATTCATCAAATTTGCTCTTTGATAAGTTGAAAAAGATCCATCCTGAAAAAAACATTTGTGGGATCAAAAAAATTATGGATAAATAATCGATCCAGTACAGTGATGATCATTTAGATCTCCCACAATACAATGCAGGGCCAGTTTTCTACAAAGAGTCCCATTATGTATAAGCGTTCCATAAGAGGAGCATGGCCAGTGATAATCTTTGTAATGATTCTGCTAATACCGAGGGGGTAACCACTCATCAGAAAACGTACACGTATTGTCGAAATCCCTTATGATTTCCTGAAATATTTGGGATTTCCGAGGATTTCCTGGAAATCTTATGTGACTTCGAAAGATTTCCGGGGATTTCGTGGGAATCATATAAGATTTCGAGAGATTTCCGATGATTCCATGGAAATACGATTCCGAGAGATTTCCAAAGATTTCTTGGAAATCCCAACCGATTTCGATGGATTTCCTAGAAATAATAAGAAAATGATTGCGACACGTTATTGGAAATAGGAGATTTCAAAGAAGTTTTGGTGCCTGAATCACAGAAAATGAAAAGATTTGATATTTCAAATTCATTTTCAGTCAAATTTATTTCATTAATTTGATCAAATATCACTTAATCCGAACAACATGTGTATTTTTGAGATCGAAATATTTTTTTGCAGCAAAGTAATGGAGTTCTTGGTAAAAATGATTTTAATGTACCTATCATTTTAAGAATATATTTATTAAAAGAAATCGAAAAGAAATAAATTCTGGTTTCATCGAAGTTTATATATTGATTCAAAAAATTATAATTTGGTTGATTCAAAAAATTTTAATTTGGTTGAATGAAACAATCAAATTTGATTGAATCAAATTAATACCTATTGCACGAATGTTTTTCAAATTCGCCGTATTGATTCGACACTAAGATACACTTGAGAAAATTAACAAAAAAATGTTACCTAGTTAGACCAACGAATGATTCATTTGATACAATGAACATGCGCTTAAATCGAGGCTTGAATTATTGAGAGTTGATAATAATTATTTTTCTTGCTTCAACAAATTATTTTGTCGTGCATATTGACACTTTTATTTCTTTAGTTCGAATGAACTCGATCAATCCTTGTGATTCTTATCATATATATGTGGATGGTAATAGACGATATAAAAAAGTATAGGAAATTTCCATTCACATTGCTTTATTCGACCCAAAATTATCTTACATTGACTAGTTTGAAAATTCCACACTCAAACATGTTTTTTTGTTTTTGATTTTATCTTTTCAAGTTTTGTTTTTTCCTCGAGGTTAATGCAAAACGGTCCGTTTCCGATTAGGTTAACAGGCCCAAAAAATATATATTTCTTTTCAACCAACTGAACGTCCTCACACTTGTGCCATATATATGAATCTAGTTCCCATTTGAAGAATTTTATTTTGAATTGATTGACTAAGATGATGTCCACAATACGGCCAATATACCACGTGTCGTAATATACAGCATAATAGTGTTCTATCATTATTTGTAAACTTGAGTCTTCGTTTTGGTCCTCGTGATTTAGATTATCTTTTATTACTTTTTTTTTTTTCGATGTACTCATATTTTTGCATCGCATATTCCTGTCTGAAGACAAATGTCCTTTCTCATGGGAAAAGAGCCAACATAAAGTTGATTTTCTCACAACCATTTATTTATTATTTGCATTTATGGTCAGAAGAGAACAATCTGACTTCATGTTTTTTTTTGTTTCGTCCCACTATAGTCCCTAATATCTAAGTTGTCGCTTTTTTTCAATATTTCTATTTCCCTTTCAATGTCCGTATAGTCCTGCTCATTCACTGGAATCTTTTCATCTATATTTTCTATAATTTCTTCCTTGATTACTTCAGGTTCCTTCTCACTGTCGGACTCTGAATCCATTTCTATCGTTTCCTTAACGCTCTCCTTTTGATTCTTCATATTTTTTTTCTACATTCATGCAAAAAGCAAAACTTTATTGAACTATATTCAGTGGAAAAAGAAGCTCTTTATTGCACTAGTGCAATAAAATTTTTAATGCACTCATCTGTCATTCTACTTCAACATGTTGTCATCATGATAAACATAAACGTTCAAACCCACTACAGTTGTCCAACTCGGCCTAACGGCCTCGTCGGACAATAGTGACAATAGTGCAATATACACTTACTTTTTGCACTTGTTGCATAAATAACTATTAAGGATATAGTTTTCACAGCCATTTCTTGTTCTTTTTCTGTGAGAACAATTCCTAAATCTTTGCCATCAGATAAAGCATCCTTTTTGGCTTTATCTAATATTTCGATCAACTCTGCTTGATCAGGAATTTCATTCATATTTTTAATTGAGTTGGCTCCCAGTTTAGTGTTTTTTTCTCTGGGAAATATAAATCGCTTATCTAGAAAAATAAATTGATATAAGTATTAAGACCACAATCTGAAAAGATAAAAACTAATATTGGAATCTACACAAGTGTAGAAGGGCAGATTTTCAATCTACCCCGATAGGTTGCTGCGTTAATTAAAAAATACTGTTCCTTCTGAATGGAACACGTTTAATCAGTCAGCAACTTTTCGTTTATCTCAAATTTGCCTATCAAAAAAATACAAGAACAATATTTATGAAAAAACTTGTCTTTGATTTGAATAAATATCTTCTTCACTAAAACACTGGTTGGTCCTTGGCCCTTCGACACTTCACACTTTGACAACTCAAAACTCGATCTACAATGACAGTCAATCACGGCCTTCGAGGGATTCATGATTCGACAAGTTAATAGAAGGAAAAATATGTTTCCTAGCATCTATTAAGCGTTCGTTTTTTCGTATGCATTATAATTTCGCATTTCTCTAGCGACTGCGATTTCCGAAGAAGATTTCGGTGATGAATTCGAGAGTTTTGTCAGTGATTTCCGCATTTCCGATAGTATTTCGGGGATTTCAAAGTGATTTCGGATTTCTGGAGCGATTTCTTAAGTGACTGCGGGATTTCGGCCGAAAATCAAGCGATTGCGGTCGACTGCGGGTCAAATTTGTACACGTATTGCCAGAGTGGTCACCCCCTCGGCTAATACTTTCTCTTGCTTTTGTTCTGGTACAACGTTTCAGTTATTTTGTTGCTTCTCCCAGATTAAATATCCAGTATCCTCCGAACTACGCATTGGAGAGTTCTAATTCCGGGCTGATATGTTATTAAACAGTAGAGAGAGAACCGACATGCTGGGATCATTGTCAGGGGGTGTAGCAAGTCTCTGCCAAGAGGATAATATTAGAATCAACAAAGAATGAGATGCCTTCCAACTTAGAGCGATTTAGATGCGAGACAATGTGATAGCACTATTTTTACATTTGAAAAAGGACAGCCAAAATGGGAAACTATCTCGGAAAAAGAAACGTATGATGTGATTGAATAGGACTATAAAAGATATTTGACTTTTTTGTTGAAGTTGTTATATTCGTCAACCGGCTGTACCGTTACGAGCACAACCCTCAGACGAGCTAGGGATGACGTAGTCCTTTCCTCTTTAAACGTGTGATGACATGCACGAGACCAGTGATCGTGCTGATTCGAACCCATGTACCAACGAGTAATTGGATTGAGAAGCGAGCGCTTAACCCGCACGCAACCCCGGCTCATGGTTCTATAGAGGTCAACACAAGTATCTCAAAGACTTCTGAGGGTTGCTCATAAGGGTGCAGCTGGTTGATGGGTATAACAATTCAATAAGTGCTGGCGCAATGTAAGATTATGGTGTCACCGAGGTCCAGCTCATACAGCGAGTCAGGAGCCAAAAATCAGAAGCAGATGTAAATGATCAATGATGAGATTAAGGTTCAATCGCAAGGATAATTAATCAAGGTTTCATCGAAATGATTCAGACAGCTTCAAGACCCAAGAGAGACATCCTGTATCATATCTGGACGATTTGAGAGGAGGGGGCAATGTCATGGACCCTCATTATAAGAAGCCTATGAAATTGCGATCCAAGAGCAGGGCGCAAAGTCGCGGACCCTCATTACTGGACTCCTATGGAATTACGAACTTACCTTATATTGAAACTGCCGGTTTGATCTGGAAAAGCAGCTTATCGGATAGTTTTCCTGGATAGCTTATACTGGCATATTTCTTATCTCCTTTGGGTTCTACTTGATTTGGGCAAGTATAGTTAACTCATGATTATTTTTCGGTATTTATCGGAGATGAGTTCGTCAATTTAATGGATTGAAATGTGGTTATTTGTTGCGATCTGCTTTATGACTTTAATTTCTTCCTGAAAAGCCCCCTCCGATAATGGAATCTTAAATGCTCTATGTATCATTGATGTGAATACAGATAATTCATGTGACAATGGACTTAAGGAACCTATGCGGGAATAGGCAAGATCACAAACGCGTAAATCCCATTAGAATGTACATGTGACTGAAATTCAGCCATCAAATATCATGTATGCAAAATTTTTAAAACAAATTATCCATTTGAAAACCATACAATTCCATGGATCATTCAAAAGTGCAGGCTTGGCTCCACTTGCATACATCACGAGTGCTGTTAATTGCATATTTCAGCGTTGTCGGTTGTAACATTTCGAAGTTATACCAAATATTCAATTCAAAACTTTTCGTTCGGAAACGAAAATAATGTAACTTGACATACATTATCTTTTCATTGGTTCATTTAGTATAATTTACATATACTTAATTAATGTTAATCAACATTCATATGAAAATAGCTGTCCATCGTTCTATACTTTACGCAAGATATTGAGAAATTAAATGTTTGGCAACGCTGTAACGATTATTAGAAATTTCAAGATTTTCCAACCTATTTTTCTTTGTTGTTTAGCTGTGAATTCAAATTGAATTATTGAAAGGACGCCGCACCGCATCAATGGGAAATTGGCTTTCGGTGAATTTGCTTGATTTTTTTAAATGTTATAAATGTCATGATGCTGATCAAATGTATCCATTGCACTAACGTTTTAAATTCAATAGGCTCCATTATATAGGACGCTGAAGTTCACTTTTCCAAAATTACAAATGGCCATTGTGACGGTACTATTTCGAATATATCAATCAAATCAACTAAGCATCGTTTGTTCGATAGGCCGACTCGGATCCACTTTAAAGTATATCAATTTCTACACGGACTCACGATATACGGGGTGAGTCCAATGTTAACCAGTTTTGTAGTGATTTCTGAAAAATTCAAGCCGTGGAATTTTATCAATTTTCAGATATTTGGCAGAATACCAATATTAATTCCAATTCATGATGTCAGCATTCCCATTGATGCGGTGCGGGGTCCTTTATTGTGTCTATACATCGAAGAGATGGAGATGGTCTTTGAACAGGCAACAAGTCGTAATATTATGCTATGGATTCAAGCATGATTTTCGAGTTTTATAATTCTAACTCTGACTTGAGGTATTGATCTCTTTATTGATTACTAAGGTACGTTTGATATTCACAGAGCAGCTAGGAAATCTTATGGAGATGAAGCAATCGGTTCAAGTAAAGAGAGATGGCATGAGCAGTATTATTGTCGGAGCCAAGATAAGTCCGGAGCATAAAGTTCATAATAAACCATACAGGGTTGAGGCTGAAGTTAATGAAGCAGAAGAAACAGTAGTGTACTGTAAATATATGGATTTTGCAGCTTTAAAAGGTTAAATATTCATTGACAAATTAGGTTTAGAATTGAGTTTTTAAATTCTTTCACTATTTTCAGGAGGATGTAAATATAGAGTAGCATTTCTGTTATGGTTACATCGTAGATCAGAAAAGCCTTCTGTAACTTTAGTCAAGTATTACTAGAAAGTATCCAAATAAATTATCAAGAGTTGGATCAACAACAAGTTCATCATTTTTGGTACATGGCGTTCAAACCTGTTCCGTCCCTACTAAAAATAAGTTTTTCAGAAAAGCGTTGAACACGGTTGCCAAGGAACAGTATTTTTGCAAGAATGTAATGCTGATGTAATTTCTAAAACATCTATTCATAAGTTGATTTTATTATATACAACCAATTTTTCTAATCTGTTGAAGATTTTATGAAATTCATACATGAGAATGTTGGTGAAAGTGATTTCAAAACAGTACAAAAAGTGACTGTTCATCAAAATAAATCCTCGGCTTGGTATGAAGTGCTCTATGGTCGAATAACTGCTTCAAAGCTCTATGAAGCATCAAAGTGCACAACATTCGCAGGAAGCCTAGTCAAGGATATTTTGGGTGGGGGTAAAGTAATTGAAACTGTAGCAATGAATAGAGAAAAAACTGTGGAAGAAAAACTTTTGAAGGAGTTGATGCCAAATGAAAATATGAAAATCTCAAAATGTGAAATATACATCAACGAAATTATCCCATTTATGGTGCCTCACCAGATGGACTGGAAACACATGATATTGAAGTGAAGTGCCCATCTAAAGGAAAAACTGTTCCAAATTATCTAAGGTCATATGGAACAATTTGTAATAAATCGTATGCTCAGATTCAATTACAAATCTTGGCAGAAATCATGTAGCTTAACCTGATTTTTAAAGAACTGGCTGTTTTCAATTGATAGAAGTGTCATATAATGCTTCATTCGTGACAGAAATCATGAAATAGGTAGAATATTTCAATAGAACTAATTTTCACTCATTTAATAAGAGAATAGAAAATTTTGTGTATTTTTATTCTTTAAAAATGGATTGAGTACATTCAATAGAAACGCTGCACTGTTGGAAACCTTTGGTTTGATTATACTGGAGTTTTATCCCAACACCAAAGGGCCATTTTTAACACCTCGACACCTTTCAGTCACCAAGTGAGCATTTTCTGAAGGAAAGATTTACTTAACTGGTTGAAAATAGCGGTACAGTGTCGGGTTGAAACTCCAGTGTATTTAGAAAAAGGTATTTATATAATTGTTCTATCAAGTAAAAAACACTATAAAAAATTATAATACATTATTTTCTACTTCACATAGCTTAGAAACTCATAATATATGAAATAGATGACGTTTTTCCAATTGAAAAATGTTCATATTTTTTAACAATACTCGAATCAAATAGTTATCTCAAAAAATTTTAGATAATTTATTTATTCTAGGAATTTTCCTTCATGGAGAACTTTTCAAAATTATCATATCAGTTTGAAAATTCATTGTAAATTTTGGGTCAATAAAACCAGCTTGATTTGCTTGGAGTTTGTTTTTACAGGGTAATATTGATGATGTTTTCATTGGTTAATGCTGATTTTTTTGTTTCATGTTTATTTTTGTGCACTATTTCACTCCGATGTTTATTTGGCAATAGTTAAATGAGGCAACATTTCAAATAAAAGATTTATTATATAGATTTTTCAATCATATTTCTTAGAAACATATTTACAGAGAAAAATCAAACACAGATCAAAATTTATGTATGAATGAAAAAGTACACAAAAATGAGAGAAGATTGTGAAAAAACAATATTTAATGCACTAATACTAGATGACCTGATCAATTAGCACTGTTTCGAATAAAGTAGAAATTAGTTTGAATCCTTTATCAGCCATTACAAGGGCACCTTTTGGTAAAGCATCTAAAAACCCACATTTTTCTATTATTTCATCAATAGGACTTTCCCAAATCCACTAGAAATTAAATTGATGAAACCATGTGGTGTTGCAGAAATAAAAAATCTGTCAGTGTCACACTTTTTATACTGAGACCAAGACTGTGCCTGTTTTTCATGGTTTGAGGGACTTTCAATATCTACTATTACTATCATATATAAACTGAATTTTTTCAAAACAAATTAAAGTATCAGTTGCACTAGTTATAACATGTTTAACTATCAGATCTACTAAAAAATAAAGGTTTTCTGGCAATCCCAGATAAAATCTACTTTTTTCTATTATAATAAAAGTTGATCATCTAAAATCACTTATTGAACTGAAAGCTCTGATCCATTAAGAATAATTTCTTGAATTAACAAAGTTTGAGGATGAATTGTTGATCAATGAGGACTTGGAAGAAGTGTATCTCTGCTTCCTGGAAACTGTTTGCATCTGAATTTATAGTGTTTGTACCACAAGAACGAACAATTATGGAAGTTCTTCTAGGTATACTAACTTGTTTTCTTTGATTTAATGTTTACTTGAATCTTTTTATCAAAACACATTGGGGCTGGTTCAGATTCAGTGTATGTGATTTCAGGGTTGTGTTCACTTTCACAATCTACATCTTCGACTACTGGGATGATTCACTAGGACTTCTAAGAATTTTCCTGAAGGAGAAGCAATTTCGTTTGTTGTCAGTTCTTCCTCAGGACTGCATTGAGAAGTAACAATTGTAAAAGTTTCTCCTACGGAACGCCTATTGAAGCCAAGCTTCCTCTTAACCTTGTCTCCCAAGCGATTCAGATCTTCTCTTCAGAGATGATGAATATAGTTGGTATTTTGGTATGTTCTGTTGGTTTAGAACTGTTGATTAATTTATGAGGTAGCACATCATTTCCATATAAACTCTGGACAGTGAGATTATTCCATTCAATTCAACCTATCAAATTCAAACTGAAAGAAATATTTATTTATGTAACTAGCCACTATATTAATGATGAAAAAGTAGGATACAACTGGTACACAAAACATGTTACTTACATGAAAATGATCTACACAGCTTACACAGCAACACAAATGTTTGGTTTGTGTACATGGTCTACAGCAATGCACCATTTCATTATAATCTCTTCCTTGATAGGAACCATAATAAAGAGTTTGTTCATACTTTGTTCTATTATTCAAGATTGATGGAACAATTACACGTCTTGACAGCCATTGTTTCACGAAAATGGTTTTACGCCAGAAATATGAACATAACAAATAACAAAAGAAATAATAAATAAAACAATCCCAAATTATAATAGTATCTGGTCAAGTGCCAACTGTCCGTCATCGTAAAATAAAGCGGTGGTGTCAGATCACTTTCGATTGAAAACCCTGAAGCTACGTCAAACTGATTTTAATATACAGGGTGGGCACCGAAAACGAATCAGATCGAATATCTTCAAAACACATGTGTAGTGAAGAAAATGCAATAACACGTCGATTTTTAATCCAAGGGGGGCATCTTCATATAATAACCTCAACTGTCATACCCCTCCCCCCACCCCGTGCTCACTATCACCCAAACAATTTGAATAGGGAAAGTAGTAAGTGTGACACATCATTAAAAAGGTAATTTCAAAAGGAATTCTGCCATCTCAATCTTAGCAACCTAACTTTTTATTTTGGCGCGCTCTTTCGGAAAAAAACAACTGATCCGTGTTAGAAATTATGATACTTCATTTGCAAGCTAATTTGACATAAATGCGGTGACAACGTATTATGGAATTTTTCTAAGGAAAAAATGGTGAATCCAAAATGGCAGACAACATTTAAAATTATGGTCCGATTTGATTCAAACTTGATAAGAGGTGGTTTTCAGGGTCGGAAACTATAAATTGTTTGTCAGTGCAAAATAACGAGATGGTGGCTCCAAGATGGCGGACGAAATTTGTAATTATGGTCCGTTTCACCCGCCATTTTGTTTTTTGTATCGACAAAAAAATCACAACTTCCGACCCTGAAAATCCCCACATAATAATTTTGATTCGAATCGGACCATAATTACAAATTTCGTCCGCCATCTTGAAGCCATCTTATTTTTTGCATTGACAAACAATTTATAATTTCCGACCCTGAAAACCACCACTTATCAAGTTTGAATCCAATCGGAACATAATTTTAAATCTTGTCCACCATTTTGGAGCCACCATTTTGTTTTTTTCCTTAGAAAAATTCCATAATCCATTGTCACCGAATTTATGTCATATTAGTTATGATAGGAAGATGTCTCACTTGTATTAAAAATCGACGTGTTTTTGTATTTTCTTCACAACACATGTGTTTTGAAGATATTCGATCTGTTTCGTTTTCGGTGCCCAACCCTGTACTGCCGTGCTAAGCATAAAGGGCGTATCTGACAAACTTTTGGGTAAGTATTTAATTTAGGTCAGTTTTGGGTTGTTTGCATCATTTTACTCCTATCCTACTAGGATTGAATTTCGTAAATGAAAATTAGCTACTATTACAAATTTATAAAAACAGTCATACCTACAAAAGTTGCCCCCAATCTAATAGTAAAACACGATTTTTTCGAAAACATGAAAACTGCAGAAATGCCCTTTATGCTTAGCACGGCAGTGTATGTCTCCGTATGAGAAGACTCAATTTTCTATATCGTTATGTTGCTTTTCATAAATAATATTTATATAATGAGGAAATCAAGAGTTTATCATCAAGCTGACTTTTAATATTCATTTTATGATTTTCAATTGTTTGGTATTTTCCGGTGAATTAATTGAGACCGCAACGTTGTCTACGGCATTCGTCCTACCTTTTTTTGTTCTCCATAGTCTTCGAGGCTTTCAATGATTGGCCAAGGCACTTCTGATGTAAATTCCCGGGCTTTTTTCATCGTGTTTGAATTCTAATAAAAAACCAAAAAATATGTTTTGTGACTTCATTCATCGTACTGAAGGTCGTGGTATTTTTTTCTAAATTTCGTGTTTTTGCACATTGTACAATCTGTAGGAGTATTTTTCCTATATATTTTGTTGAAGTGAAATTAATTTTTAATTCGTGTTATAGTAAGAATATTATTGTTTTGTTCGATTTCGATCGTGACAATACTCAATATGATTTTAAGCGATTGGACGCACTCAGGTCTAATCTTAGTAATTTGGTATTTCATGTAGATATAATATATACATTGTCTTTCAAAAGTATCGGAACGGTGTCATATTTCAGAAACGACCCAGAGGAAATTTATGAAACTTTCGACAAGGTGGTTTCTGATGATGCCCGATTCAACGGTGATATCGGCAATGTTGCCAAGTCTACAGTTTTCTAGATATTGATAGTAACTCAATTTTTTCAAATGGAATACCCTATTTATTTTCATTGCCATAAATTCAGCAACGCCTCATTACTTAGGTCTCCAAATATCAGATTTTAAATTAATGCAGTTTTCGAAATATGACAACATGGCTTTTTGTTCAAAAGTCTGGAAATTTTCCAATATTTTCAATACGATTCAAGAAAAATTCGTGAAATTTTATACAAGATGATTTTTGATGATGCTCGATTCATTGGTGATATCGGCAATGTTGCCAAATAAAAAGTTTTTCAGATATTGAGGATAACTCAATTTTTCCAAATGGAAAACCCTATTTATTTTCATTGCAATCAATTCAGTGCCCCGTCGTTATTTATGTCTCCGAATACCAGATTGTGATTTAATGTGGTTTTTGAAACATGAGAACATGGTTCATTGAAATGTCTGCGAACGGTCCAACATTTTCAAACCATTTTGTATGATATTTTCTCGAGCCCTTTTTGTTAAATTTTGTCTACGAGAACAGATGCCGATGACAATTTCCTTTATAATATCTGCTTTTTTGATGAGTCTACTTTCTCTTTGAATTCTACTGTGAATCGTCATAATTGTTATTATTGGTCAGATGTCAATCCACATGTTTTCCACCCAAACTCCCCAAAAACTCAATGTCTGGGCCGGTATTTTTGTGGACTTTTTTACCAGTATTTCTCGACGGTATCCAGACCACCTCAGAGAATTAGAAATTTTTGAATGAATACGTTTATTCACTTTATATAAAAATAGCTCGATTACCTAGCAAAAGTATGTGGTCATTAGGAAATTAATCTCTATTCAAAAGTAAATGTTTCTTTTACACAATTCCTCTACTCATGGTATCTAGGGATGATTATTTTTATATTTTGAACTCTATTTTGTATTTTTAGATGAAGTATTGCAACCGTGAAGATTTTGATGGCCAAGTTATTCAATGAGAATTGGTACAAAAGTCACAAGGTGTGTGAGAGGCACTTTGGAAGCAATTTCATATCTACAAATAGTGATGTCAGGAAGCGTTTACTGCCAGATGCCTACCCAACATTAGAACCACCTCGAAAATTTTTGATTTTATCAGGTATGTATTCATTATGAAGTTAAATAAGTTGGGGTTGATTAAATTGCATTATTCAAGCCATCCTAGGATTAAAAAAATATTTGTTAACACTGAGTATTTTGGTCTTCGGAATACTAATTTGAAGTTGAAACAAAGATTCACATCTACTTTTGACAATTTAATCTCTAAAGGTCAGAGAAGGGAGCTAGTGAAAGATCTTTCATTTGCTATAAAAATGTGAAAATACTTGTTGTGTCTGATTGACATAATAATTATATCACTAACAAATGTATTTATGCATTGTCATTCTTTGAAACCTCCATCAAATTTTCTGAGGTTTGTTTATCTGAAAGTTGTGACGACCTATTTTGTATGACATTAAATTTATCATTTCATTTGTTTTCAGGGATACAGGAAAAAATATATACTTATAAGCAATGTCTCAAATTTTCTATTTATAAAAATTGCAAAGATCAAGCAAATATAATATAAATTTTTAAACAACGGGTGAATGCACTACTACCATAAAGAAACTGTTACACATTGGATGAATATTTTAATAGTTCTGAGTTGTAAATGTCAATTTTATTTCACGTTCAATCTTTTATGTAATTTTACACATTTGGCATTGACGTTTTTTTTTATTATTGTGCTATGTTTATTGTTCAGTATTATATATGTACTTTTAAATTGAAAATTATTATCATTATTATTATTATTATTATCCTCTAGGTTATATTATATGATTCCTCTGTTTTTATAGATATACGCCTAGATGAGCCTAGTGAAACTTCATTACTTGAACCAACTCATCAAGAATTTTCTTGTTATTCTGAACCTGGAAGTAGTCAGCAGTCCGTCTGTGCCAATATAGGACCTAGTTTCGAAGCGAGCGAAAAATTGTCCTTAGCAATTCCTGGTAAGAAATTAAAATTATCAAAATCAAGTCAAATTGAGTTTTACTGTTCATTGTTCACTCTACTAGCAGTCAAATATCAAATCATTTTCTACTTTTCAGAAGATAAAATAATTTAATAAAATGAATATCAATGAAATATTTTGTTACTCCTCCTAATCACAATATTCTGAATTTTTTGCTACTCTACACAACCATAGTTATTTCACAGCGCTTCAAATAACTTTTGCAAGTAAAGAAATACTGTTTGATATTTTTTTCAATTTTTTGTTCACTCTATCATAATCAATGTGTCTTTCTTCTGAATTTCAGTTCCATCCTCTTATGTTACCATTCCTGAATCATCTGCTTCAATTTCACCTGTGGGGACTCAAACAAGTTGGTTGACCTCTCATACACCTCAAAAGGAGAAATTGAGACAAAGACTGAAAACTTTGAGGAGGAAATCTCAAGCAACGAAATCATGTGAGGAAAAGGAGTGGACACTTCAAGATTTCAGTAAATTATGTGAAAAATTCCTTCATAAAGACCTTGTTGAAATTATGAAAGTTCAAGCATATTTAAACGAAAAATCGCCCAAAGCTAGAAGATACTTCAGAGAATCTAAACAGTTTGCTCTTACACTATATTTTCTAGGACCACGGGCCTATGTATTCATCAATAAATTTTTATACCTCCCAAGCAAAAGAAGTTTAGAGAGGATAACGGAAAAACTAGTTTGCAAACCAGGCTTAGAGAACATGGCAATATTTGCAGCACTAGAAATTAAGATGAAAACTACTTATGCTAGATCAAGATAAACATTGCATTCTATGTATTGACGAAATGTCCTTGAAAGACAACTTTTTTTTTCATATTGGACGCGATGAGATTGTGGGATTCCATGATGTAGGGGATGGTAAAAAAAAATTACTGCCTGCCCAAAATGCCGCTGTACTCATGGCGAGGGGTTTGTATTCCAACTGGAAACAGCCAATTGCATACTTTTTTCTCCATAGTATCTACAAAGCAGACAAGCTGAAGCCTATGATTGAGCTTTGTATTAGTAAATTAACTAATCTCGGTTTGCATGTAGAAGCTTTGGTCAGCGATATGGGTTCCAACTTTTGTCAGCTGGCAATTTCTTTTGGTGTGACCACTGATAATTTTAGTTTTCTAGTTGGAGATAAAACTATTCTGTATTTGTTTGATAAATGTCATATTCTCAAGGCTACTAGAAATAATTTGATTAAAAATAGTTTTCTATTTGATGGAAAAACCACATAATGGTCATATGTGGAAGATTTTTATAATCTAGATAAATAGAATGTTTATAGATGTGCTCATAAACTCAACAACTCCCACTTGCGTCCTAATAAGTTTGAAATGATGAAAGTGAAATTGGCTGCTCAAGTTCTCAGTAATACTTTTGCAAGCGGTATGTATACTCATATGAGTTTGGGAGCACTTTCTCCTAATGCATTAGGAACAATAGAAATCATAGAGAAATTTGACAAACTCTTTGATATTTTGAATTCCACTGAAAAATTCTGTATTTCCCACAAAAAGTTCATATATTCCTTGTAAAATGATGAAGAAATCAGGAAAATTAACCGGTCCCTTTTCTTTCTACAGGTCATTTCTGTAATTTTTCTTTATATTAGCCTTGTGTATACTTGAGTAACACTGTATAAAATTAATAATTTACGTTCTGTCAAGTGACCATATGGTAGAATTTTTGTGTGATTTTGGTAACTTCTGTTCAGAAGCCCGAGTTCAACATGTTGAAATTTTGGATAATTTGACCGAAAGACTTTTTGCATAAGAAGTGTGCGTGGTCCTTTACCTTGTGTCTTGAGGGAATTGTGGAAGAAAGACATTAATGGATTGCATAAATGCCTGAACAAGTTGTTGTATATGAAGTGCAGAAGGGACGATAGAACGTCTATATGCGTGGAGATTTATTGAATTATATGCTCGTGATGTAATATAATAAGTAAATAATTTGGGATTGATTTATGAATGAATATCCTCTCAAATTGCGAAAATAGTAAAAAGTCAATGAATATGAGAGAAACTGTTGCAGTGACTGATTTGATTTGAATGGCTGTTGAAAATAAGTCATTTAAAGAACATTCTCCGCATAATTGCATAACAGAACATAGAATAAGTGAAACATTTGAGGTGGTGAATAGTCTAAAATTTGTATAATAAACCGAATTAATAAACACAACCGTTCACAAAATGATTAATTGACAGTTTTACTACCCCAAACATCTCGAATGATATTATAACAATCACATACGGGTAAGTGAATAGTAATAATACCGAATAATATAAGGAATGACGAAAGAATGTGTTTATAAAACAAAACCATCTAGGTATTTTCATTTATATAAAGTTAGCAAGGCCACTTGCCGGAAAATTCATGAAACCAAGTCCAGCAATTGTCGAATAATTGTCGAGAATTTGTCGCAGGCGAAAAAAATTTATCGCTATCCTAGTTTTTTTTTCATATGGGGTGGCTGTGCTAACTTTGTATTAAGTTAGCACTGCAACTAATATATAATATTTCACCACTGTGGTAACTAACAATTGTCGAGTAATTGTCGACGTATATTTGACGAAAAATAATGCTAAAAATATTTTTTCTTTTTCTTACAGGTTATGTAGTATTTTTTATTGGAATTCTTGATATACAAGAAAATTTTGCTTAATTGGCAACACCGCAAGATTTTCATTATAATTTATGCTTTTTTTCATTCAACTATAGATAAATATTTATTGATTATGCATTCTTATTGAGACAAATGCAAAATGTATTGTGAAAAATAGGAAAACTCGGTGTTTCTTGGAAAAATTCATCAAACTTGATTATTTTTCATTGTAGGCTACAAAAATCACTGAACAATTGTTGAATGAATTATTATTATTAAATATAATGTTTTCGGTCGGAAAGGACTACGCATACTTTTGCATAAAGTCTTTCGGTCACATTGTCCAAAATTTCAATATGTTGTTGAACTCGGGCTTCTGAACAGAAGTTACCGTGGGCACACAAAAATGTTGTTTACAAGATAGAGAGTGTTGAAGTTATAAAATGTTACTTTTAGGTCATTATTAACTGCACTTTATTGGTGGTAATATCACGGAATTATTAGAGTTTTTTATCCAGTACAACAGTATATTTTTCAAGCATTTTTTTGAATAATATACAGAATAAATCATGACTTTTTCAGAGTTACGGAAAATGAAAATTATTTCAGAATGAAGCATCAACGTCATGATTCGGATCGTACGAAAATTAAAGTTACTGTGTTGAATATATCCGATAGATCAGCTGAATTCAAAATATATGTATTTTTTATATATACAGAGGAGATAGAAAGTATACGTGCTTCTGTTATGGATTCTTTGGAGACCCATTTTTAATAATTTAGGTGTAAGAACTCTCCCCGTATTACTGTTCGCATCAATCAATATGTTTATACTGATGGCGGCTATGGTGTAAACTACATATGCCTATATCGTTATTTCATTATGTACTGACTAACCCCATATTTTGAACAAATCCTGCCTATCCATAATCTGAAAGCACTCGCAGCAGGGAAAACATTTTTTTTCATTTTGTCAGTATTCAATTTCAAATATACTTCAAAATAATAATGAACCATCTTACAGCATCTTCATCCTTAAACAAAAACCAGACATAGAAAAGTTTTGTATTTGATACATTATCTGTGAAAACAAAGAATAATCAGAAAAAGGAAACCATTAGTAATTTTTTTTTACAGGGTATTTTACTTATTTTTGGTAATATGGTTTCGTTTATTCTTGAGTCACACTATAAACTACTCAAAATTCACGTTTTCCCAAGTCATTTCATGGCACAATCGGTGATCTGAATTGGTTGAATCACATAATGCGAAGCGAATATAACGGCTACACATATACTTTCAATCCCTCCTGTATATAAAATTAATTTTCATATATTATGAGTTCAACCGTTCTTTCAAATATATTCAACACAGAAACATCAAATTTCATACAGACTGGTAAGATTTCAACAGATTCGAATAAAGTTTATTGGCATTTGAAACATAAATTGGAAGGTGATGATATTGGTTTTTTATGTTAAACGAAAACTAGACAAACAAAAATTCTATATTTCCCACAAAAGTTCATATGATATATTCTCTGAAAATAGAGAAGAAATCAGGAAATTAACCGATCCGTTTTCTTTATACAAGGTATTTCTGTAATTGTTTTGAATATTAGTCTCGTGTATACTTGAGTCCCACTGTATAATATTTATTATTTATGTTTTGTCAAGTGGACACATGGCACATATATCTGATGTACTGAGTTGATCAAATCACGTAAACCAAAGAATATATGACAGATACACGTATATTTTCAATCCCCTCGGTATACAAAAAAAAAATAAGTATTTCCTGAATTCAGCCAATCTTAACAGATATATCCAACACAGTAACTTCAATTTTCGTACGATCCGACTCATGACGTTGATGCTTCATTCTGAAATAATTTTCATTTTCCGTAACTCTGAAAAAGTCATGATTTACTCTGTATATTGTTAGAAAAAATGCTTGGAAAATATACTGTTGAGCTGGGCAAGTGTAACACTGTGGAGTGGATAAAAAAAACACTAATAAATTGGTGATATTACCACCAATAAAGTGCAGTTAACAATGGCCTGAGAGTGACATTTTACAACTTTAACACTCTGTATCTCGTAAACTACACATAGAATTTTTGTGTGCCCATGGTAACTTTTGTTCAGAAGCCCGAGTTGACCAACATATTGAAATTTCAGACAATTTGACCGAAAGACTTTTTGCGTAAGAACTGTGCGTGGTCCTTTGTGGAACAATTATCGAACTACGAGCACATATATTTGTCGTGAAAATTCTCATTCTTGAATACCCGGAAAATTACTTTTAAACGCTAAATAATGGAGAAAAATCCATTTTCTTAGTAATACACACACATAATTTGGTTGGATTATTTTTTCTGCTGCTGAAAATTACCTCTTCATTTGTCGAAAAACAAAATCAAATTTGTCATGAAAAGTTGAAATTTCCGGAAGCAGAAAAAGTACTTACCTGTAGTTGGTAAAATTCTATTATTTCCAGTCTCTCGGTATTATCTACGCATTGTATGATAATTAAATATATTTTCGTCGTTCGACACTTGTTCCATAAATTTCCAACCAAAAAAAATATATTTCAGCATTATACAGTGCGTAGATGATATCGAGAGACTGGAAATGATAGAATTTTACCAATTACAGGTAGTTTTTCTGCTTCTGGAAATTTCAGCGTTACACGACAGATTTGATTTAGTCATTCGACAATTGATGAGATAATTTTCAGGCGCAGAAAAATTATTCAAACCAAATTATGTGTGTGTATTACTAAGAAAAGAGAATTTCTCCATTATTTAGCGTTTAAAAGTAATATTTCAGCTATTCAAGAAAGATAATTTTCACAACAAATATGTTTTGGTTGTTCGACAATTGTTCCATGAAATTCCGTCCGAAAAATTATATTTTTCTGAAATCGTTCAAGAATGCCCACTTTCTCGGAGCAACTTCAGGCCTCAAAATACTCTAATCTAGTATTTTAGTCCGTTGCTAAGCAACGAACTTTCCCGGACTGTTTTCGGCACTAAACTGTACGAGAAAATACTGTACCGTATCGTAAACGATCCGGGAAAATTTTTGACGGCTTGTATACATTTTAGACAGTAAATGAATGCACGCAAACAATAAGTATAATTTCTTAATTTATGATAAAGCTGATTGCGATTTCAGAAAAAATAGTATGTGTACCTGGTAGTAAAAGCACATTCCCAGACTTCAATGCTTGTTGGCCTCGGCTTATCGCCTCGGCCAACAATTTACATTGTCGTCCGGGAATGTACTGCTTTTACTACTAGATACACATTATACTATTGTCGTGAAAATTCTTATTCTTGAATAGTCGGAAAATTACTTTACTCTAAATAATGGAAAAATTCCCTATTCTTAGTAAGTCACACTCATAGTTTGGATGGATTATTTTTTCTGCGCCTGAAAATTACTTATAATAATAATAATAATAAATCGACTTCACCAATAATTGTCGAATGACTATATCAAAGGCCCCCGCATGGATTACATGGGATTTTGGTTGATTGCGGAATTCAATGTTGTAGATCACGATCTGTCGGTAACACTTTAAATGGACCATAATCAGATCCTATGATTAGTTTCGGAGAAACAGGATGATTTTGAAAGATGTTACCAACACACAAAATAAAAGTAATTTATACAAATTGAGATTATTTCTGATTTATTTACTTGATTTGGCTAAAATTTGTCATGCCTTTAGAAACGCCATACTATTATAATCCAAAACAGTATTTAGCTTACCAGGGTAACTCAAACCATCCAATTTCGACGTTGTTTACTCCACTTAGCATTATTGAGATATTTTCTAATTTACTTTCGAGATATGGCTGGGTAATGTTTACAATTTGAAAAGCAATACTAAAATAATTATGATACAAACACAGTATTTTACTATATCGAGGTAATCAGAAAAAAACTTGAAAATATCCTATTAGGAAGTTTTGTACGTCATTCTTGCAATAGAATGCTTACAGAACCCTACATTTTGTACTTTCAACATTAATTAATATGTGAAAACCTTTGAAACATGATAATTGAAAAACCACAAGCCACACTTATATTTAAAATATACAAGGGCTCTACAAATATATTTGCCGGTGGCACTATATATCTTTGCATTTTCTCTAATAAAATAAGTAAAAAAAAAAAATAAGTTGAACTATTTTATTGTAAAGAAACATAATGAAGATGCAGATATTATAATGAAAGATAAAAAATAATTAGGTAGGTACCAGGTACCAGTTATTACACCACTCTCCTTATCAATCTAGGTCATTGATCAGACTAAGACATCATCGTGGGGCATAGTGTACCTAATCTGAATAAATATGTCAATTATCACTTATGAGATTTTTCTAGTTTAATTTCAAGATTTGGCTCAGTAATGCAACAGTTGGGAAAAGCAAAATTATTATTATAAAAACACAGTATTTTACCATATCGGGGCCAAAAAGTATTCAAAAATATCATATATTTACTTTATTCTTTCAATAGAAACCTTGAAGAACCATATGTTTCAACATTTAAAACGTCAATATGTTAAAACTCTTAAGTCATAATAAGGATATGAAAAACTCAAGCCATACTTATATTTTCAAAATACGAGGGCCCTACAGAAACTAAGTCTAATAACAGCCAATTTCTCAGTTATGCTGCTTAGAAAAAAATTCAAAATAATGCATTTATATCAAATTCGTACGACTTTGAAGCTGTTGTGTCAAAGTCAACTTCTGCCAAACTACTCCTGAGAAACTACTACTAACCTCAAATTTTCAAGTGGCACCCTACAAATTTTTTTTTTTTGAAAGTGTGAACTGCAGTCAACTCTACCTTCAACAATTTATCACACTTGATATTTTGACAGATGTCAAACTGACAGAATAACCGAGTTTGAACAATAATGTACAAAATTCCGTAACACAGAATTTATAGATAACCCATGAACATCATTATTATTCATGCATGCGTAAAATCATTTCCTCCGTTACTGTGATGCAGACGTGTACAATCTTCTCTTGTAAGTCGTTCAAGTCTATTGGAATTATCATACACGATTTTCTTCAAATAATCACACAGATCTTTTCATACAGTCAATATCTGAGTTATTCTCCTTAGGATTTTTTTAAAAGCACACTCAAGTATATCAAACCCATATGATTTTGGAGGTGTTATGCCAAAGTCAACTTTTGTCAAACTACCCTCGAGAAAATACCCCCCAACCTCAATTATTCAAGTGGCACCCTATACATATTTTCTATGACTTGTGAAGTGTAATAAATTCTAACTTCAATAACTATGTATCACACTTTATATTTTGACACACGTCAAACTCGCAAAATCAGCAACTTTGATGTAAACAGCATTTGATGATAAATAATTTATGGTATACATTTTTGGGTCACAGTGTACTTCATTCTAATTTAGTGATAAAAACTGTTAATGTTATAGATCATTTCTTTTGTTATGTTCGTTTTTTGACAGTTGTTTTTGCACGCGTCTTTCAGTTTGTTAATCCAATGAAAAAAATGCCTTTCAAATTCACTCCAAATGAGTATGTTGATATGTTATTAATTTTTGGTGAATGCCAGAAAAATTCCCGTGCTGCCGTACAATTATACCAACAGCATTTTTCCGATCGACGACTACCAAATAATACCACATTTTCGTATGTAGAGAACAAAATGAGAACAGGTGAATTTCCAGGAAAAGGTGAGCATGTTCAACGTGCCGCACCAGTGCGATCTGAGGAAATGTGTGTTAATGTATTGACATATATGGAGGCTCGCCCTCATATTTCTATTCGAGCACGAGCTGACGAAGTTGGAATAAGTAAGTCGTCTGTGCATAGAATTATAAAAACGCATAGTTATTATCCTTTCAAAATACACATGCACCAGGGGCTTCGACCTGATGATTCTGAAAGGATTTTATTGCCAGTATGCAAGTTATGATTGAAAATAATCAAAGTTCATTGGAGCAGATCATGTGGAGTGACGAATCAAGATTTCAAAATGGGACAGTGCACCGACATAACATGCATTATTGATCACGTGAAAATCCTCATTGGGTGCGAGAAACAAATTTTCAAAGTATGTGGGGCGTGAGTGTATGGTGTGCGTTGTTCAATGGACGTTTGATAGGCACTTATTTTTATCAACACAGTCTGACTGGGCGTAAATATATGGAATTCATACAAAAAGAACTTCAGGGATTGCTACATGTTATTCCTCAACAAGAAAGACAACTTATGTGGTGGCAACAAGATGGTGTCCCACCACATAATCACCAAACTGTAACCGAATACCTTGATCAATATTTTCCAGAAAGAGAGATAGGTAATAGAGGTCCTATTAGACCAATAGACTTGAACGACTTAAAAGAGAAGATTGTACACGCCTGCAACACAGTAACGGAGGGAATGATTAGAAAATCTTGTACAAGGGAACTGATAAAGCTATTTGAAGCATGCCTGAATAATGATGGTAGACATTTTGAGCAGGTTTTATAATTGTTGTTATCAATAAATTCTGTGTTATAGAATTTTATCTATTATTACTTATTCTGTCAGTTTGACATCTATCAAAATAGCATGTGTGATACATTGATAAAATAAGAGTCGACTACAGTTCACAATTCAGAAAAAAATGTGTAGGGTACCACTTGAAAGTTTGAGGTTAGGGGTAGTTTCTCAGGAGTAGTTTGACAGGAGTTGACTTTAACACAACAGTTTCAAAGTCATACGGGTTTGATAAAAGTGTAGTTTTTTCAATATTATTCCAAGCAGCATATCTGAGATATTAGCTGTATGGAAAAATGTGGGACACCCGGTATACCTGACTACTTAATGTGTATGTAATAATATTTTAGAGTATTTCAGGAAGCTCATTTTCAGCGATATCGGCAGGAAATTTTATGTTTTCCATAACATGCCGACTGTTGTAGCTGTACTTGCCACATGACAGCATATTCCCACCACCCTGGCACCAGACCGACATGTTCAGTAATGACCTGTTATATCGTTTGTGTCCATATATCTCACAAACAACTGATAGTCTAAGAGCCCGTGAACCCCAGACCTTCGTTATTTTATAAAAGCTGAAAGTTTGTCAATGCATGCTCCCAACACAGGTTAGAACGATGGACCATTATGGAGTTTGGGTTGCAGTGGCTTTGACAGGTAAACGGTACTGAAGGTGTGTAAAATACCGATCTGAATTCATCAAATAATAAAGTGCGATTTTTTGGTATTACCTTCAGAATATTATCAAAATTCACGTTATTCATTGCCAGACACTTAACATCTGGCAACCCCTTGCCGGACACCCTTAATGTTCATGAAATTATAATTTTACTTACGTCATAGTATAAAAGCTGATTTTTATATATAATACTTGGGTGATAAGTGAATGATGTTTCCTCATCAGCCAGACATTTATGGTAGTTCCAACCCCTTGCCAGACAAGCATGTGGGGTAGCTGTACGAGCGAGCGCGAGGCAGTATGTATATGGGTGAGTGCGAGTGAGATTGCGAGTTAAGTCTACCGCGATCCCTCACTGCGCAGTTGTTATTTCTGCGCATGTATTGTTTAGTACTCAGTACATGTTCACATCAGCTAAAATAATATTATACAGGGTGGGGCACCGAAAACGAAACAGATCGAATATCTGAAAAACACATGTGTTGTGTAGAAAATGCTAAAACACGTCGATTTTTAATCCAACCTCAACTGTCATACCTCTCCCCCACCCCTTGGTCACTATCGCCCAAACAATTTGAACAGGGAAAGTAGTGAATGTGACACATCATTAAAAGGTAATTTCATGAGGAATTCAGACATGTCAATTTTCGCTACCTAACTTTCTATTTTGGAGCCCTCTTGCGGGAAAAACAACTGATCCGTATTCCAAATTATGATACTTCATTTGCAAGCTAATTTGACAAATTCGGTGACAATGCATTCTGGAACTTTTCTAAGGAAAAAAACAAAATGGCGGCTCCAAAAAGGCGTACAAGATTTAAAATAATGGTCCGATTTGTTTCAAACTCGATAAGTGGTGGTTTTCAGGGTAATACCAAAAACTCGCACTATATTATTTGATGAATTCAGATCGGCATTTTACACACCTTTAGTACCGTTTACCTGCCAAAGCCACTGCAACCCAAACTTCATAATGGTCTATCGTTCTTATCTGTGTTGGGAGCATGCACTGACAAACTTTCAGCTTTTATAAAATAACGAAGGTCTGGGGTTCACGGGCTCTTGCTCTATGATATTTAGTATCATTTCGAAATAATCTGACTCAAATGAAACCATTTTCATTGAGTTTTGTATCATAACTGATAAGTGACATATTTATTCAGGTTACGCTACGCCCCACGTTGATGTTTTAATCTGAGCAATGCCCTAGATTGATAAGGAGAGTGATATGATGACTGGTACCTGGTACCTACTTAATTATTATTTAGCTTTGTTATAATAGCTGCGTCTTCATTATGTTTCTTTACAATAAAATTATTTAAAAGTTTTTTTACTTATGTTATTAGAGAAACTGCAAAGATATAGTGCCACTGGCAAACATATTTGTAGATCCCTTGTATTTTTTAAATATAAATGTGGCTTGTGGTTTTTAAGATTTCGCATATTAATTGATGTTGAAAGTCAAAAACGTAGGGTTCTGTAAGGATTCGATTGAATGAATAACGTACATAACTTCCTAATAGGATATTCTCAAGTACTTTTCTGATTACCCCGATATAGTAAAATACTGTGTTTGTATCATAATAGTAGTAGTAGTAGAAATTGAATTAGAAAATATCTCAATAACACTAAGTGGAGTAAACAACGTCAAAATTGGATGTTTTCAGTTCCCTCGGTAAGCTAAATAATGTTTTGGATCATAAGAGTATGGCGTTTTCAAAGGCATGACATATTTTAGCCAAATCACGTGAACAAATCAAAAATAATCTCAATTTATGTTCATTACTTTTAATTTGTGTAACATCTTTCAAAATGACCCTGTTTCTCCGAAACTAATCATACGATTTGATTATGGTCCGTTCAAAGTGGTACCGACAGATCGTGATCTACAACATTCCCGAGTTTCATTGAATGCTTCAATCAACCGATATCCCATGTATTCCGTGCGGGGTCCTTTGTGGTGAAACGTTGAAACCGGAAGCAGAAAAACTACCTGTAATTGGTAAAATTCTATTATTTCCAGTCTCTCAGCATTACCTACGCACTGTATGATGATTAAATATAATTTTTTTGGTCAGAAATTTTTGAAACAATTGTCGAACGATGAAAACATATTTATCGTGAAAATTCTTATTTTTGAGTAGTCGGAAAATTACCTCATCAATTGTAGAATGACTAAATCAAATTTGTCGTGGAACGTTGAAATGTTATTCCTAGTAATTTATCAGATCATGAAGCTAGCTATAATGTGTTCTTCTAATACCATATCATCCAAAAACTCTCCTAATTCAGTTTCCAAAAAGTTCAAGTACCTGTCACCATTCAAATTCTCTCGAAAAAAAAAACGGACCTAGTCATGTATCATTGAATATACCACACCAAACGTTTGTTTTCTGACAGTATTGATTTTTGCTGTCAATAATAAAATTTGGGTTGACATCTGACCACCATCTGCAATTTTGTGATGATAGAACCCCATTTGTTGTAAAAGTCGATTCATCTCCTAACAGAATACATCGATGAAAATCTCTTTGTTCTTCTATTTCACCCTGAATCCACATGGAAAAATCATATCTCAAATCATAGTCTCTTTCTTGCAATGTACAAATGAATGTAGGTTTGTAAGCATGGTACTTATGTTTCTTGAGAATACGCTTCACAGAGTTTTTTTAGCTGGTATAATCACTAATTTCTTGGGTGGAGCTTCTACTAATGCTTGAAGTACGTCAAGCTGGGTTTCTTCTGTGCATACAGGTTTCGTAAGCTCCGTATTATGTTTATATTCTAGTGAGCCGGTCTGTTTGAAATTCTTTAAAATTCTACTTACACTTGAATAGCAAATTTGTCTTTCTGGATGCCGCTCGTTGAAAATATTTGCAGCTTCGCGCATTGTTTTATAACCATCACTACAGATTAAAACTAATTCTGCCTTTTCAGTTAACTTTGATACTACTGGGCAAGGCATTTTTAATTAAGGACAAATATGAAAACGTTTGACAGGCAAGTTTCAAGACGCCACACTATCAAACTACAGTATTGTTTTCGGGTGTATGTGTTTTTTGTTCATGGCTATCCGTGATAGATTTTGGAATGTTTTTTAATATCTGTTCTAGTTGAGGCATTGTTGTCAGAAGAACAGAAATTTTATACTTTTATTGACAGTTTATTCATGTGAACATTTACTTAGTGAAGTATTTGCCTCGTTAAAAATAGTATTAGTATTATTCTAGAGTTCTGTTAAATATCATTGCAACAAACATTCGATTAGCAGGCCATGACTTCGTATCTGAACATAACTTTCAATTCTAAGCAACTTTTCTCTTCAACATCTTTCTATATTTTTTGAAATAAGGGTACTTTACTATTGAACGAACTTTATATTTTTTGGCCTATCCTGTATGGTGTTTGTCATAAAGCCATTTTAGGTACACTTGATATAGTTTTGGAACATGCACCAACTTTTGTCAAGAATAAAATTTTCTGAGAAATCGATAATAAACAAGTTTCCCATTTGTTGCACACTTAGTGGACCACACTGTATATGCGTGTAAGTAAGTATCTGTGAAAGTTTTTTCAAGGTTTATATGATTTGTTTAATTTATGCAAATTCTTTGTTTTATACTGTGTGTCAACAATTTTTTTCTTGTGAAAGTTTTTTCAATGTTTATGAAACATTTATTTAATAATTTTTTTTTATTATACTGGTGAGTGTTTGTCAACAGATTATTTTCTTATGTACAATAAACATATTTATACACACCAATAAAATCACGTTAATCATCCTGTTGCTTAGATAACAACCAAGCCACTTCAATACTAAGCAACCAATTCCATATAAATCAGTTTATGGAGGAAAAATTCATTGTTCACCCAGTCAAGGTTTTGGAAAGGTCTGAATATCAATGCCTAATTCGCAAACCCGCTAACTCCACTTATGGTCAATTATGGCATCAATATATATATTCAACTTGTGAAAATTTTTCTTGTTCCACTTCTGCAAACTTACCTGAAGAAAAAACAAACTAATGAGATGTTATTATAGTGGAACAATCATAAGTAAGGTTGTCTGCAGTGGTACTTTCGAACAACTTAGGAATTGTGCTGAGAATAGATATAGCGCAATAATTGGAGATTTCAGAAACATTTGATACTGCTTGTAATAGAATTTGCAGTTCTTTGAAGATACTTTGTTTTGCAGTTTCTAGAAAGAACTTTACAATAGGTCCTCTGGAAACCGTATGGTTACATTCATTTCACTGTGTCATACATTGTAGGCTTGTTTATGGGGCAACTGAGACCATGCTGCTACTATATTTTGCCAGCATAAGGGTGATGGAAAAATAACTCTGTGCGAGAGGTTCACAAATGGTCATTTACACTTAATACATTTCATGAGTATGGTACTAGATGAGCAATAGAAATACGAAATCTTTGCTTAAGAGAACTTGATTTAGGAAAAACTCAATATACAACTCAATATAGTTATAAAAAAAAATTACTTGAATATTGATTTGTAGGTATGTATTGTAGGTGATATGATTACTGAAAAAACTATTCTACTCTTCATACGAATATTACCTTACTCCAAACAGAAGCATAAAAATATGTCTCGAAGACAACTGTAGTTGATAAGTTGGGTGGTATCGATAAGGAAGTCAAGCAACAGTGAAAGCAGTTACAGTTTGGATGGGAGACTGACAATTTTAGACTGACATTTCCCCTTGCTTTAGATTGCAAGTTGAAAGGTAAGACTCTTATCATTCAAAGCTTGCACAAGTCTCCTAAAGACTTCTGAGGGTTGCCTGTGAGGGTGCAACTTGATGACAGCAATAACAAATTTGAACTACAAATGTTTACCCCATCTGAGACACATCAGACAATTGCAGGAAACCGAACCAGTAAAATGCAATTCCACCTAGTCTAGTTCCTAAATTGTAGATAGTGACTCATCGTACATTTTATGGTTTTTAAGAGGATTTGAAAGTGCGGAGGGGATGTACGAAAGTGGCAAAGTAAAACTTGATTTGAAGCCAAAGTACCTAGCTTATTTCTGTTCTATTTTTTGACCTGATTTATATGAATTATGGACCATACAACCGATTAGTCACTATCTCCAATTTAGGAACTAGACTATCAGTAAGTATCTCTTACAAGTCCCTAAATTTCTGGATGTGCATTAACTGAGGAACATATGGCATATGAACCCTTCCAAGTATAAAAAATGATATACAAACCTTGAATATAACATGTGTTACTTCTTTGTTGAACTGTTGGTCAATTGTTGCCCCCATAGAATGCAGAAGAGCTCTTACACCCCCGGAACGATCATAGTCTTTACTCTTTATGTCAATAAAAGCCACAACTCCAGCTAAAATTTTGTTAGAAACAGCAGGCAATGATGATAATGAAGTCTTTTTAGCAGGTGACCGTTGGATTTCAGCAGAATTTTTTTGGTTTAGGGCTCTTCTCCTCAACAAAGATGTCGGACTCTCACACACATATTTCTTCTGTACTTTTCTCAAAGGACTCTGATCACTTGCATTCTCTAAATATTTTTGATCAGATAAGTTTTTTTTGTATTCTTCTATATTATCCTTTTCTGAAGCAATCAAGTTCATCACTAATTTTCGTTTTAAAGGACAACTCATCAACTTTTCAAACAATCCATTGCTTGTAACAAGTGGGGTACTCAAATCCATAGTCTTAAAAACTCTTATTTTGTCTGTAGCAAAACAGCAAAGTAGTTCATACTCTACTATAAATTGTAGAAATGTTAAGAATACAATCTTATTTTATTTTTCAATTTCAGATTTGTAAAATTTAAACAAAACAAAGTAGTTATTTTCGAGTTGGATTATTCTGTCTTCGGCTCTTCGTATGATTCGTATGCAGGGTTGCCAACAATGCCATCATTGCCAACGGGGCCAACGGCCCTCGCCAATTCGGGGTCGCCACGGAGTGGGCGACATCTACATTTTGAAATGTGTACATCAAACTCCGGGAAAACAAACATTCTGCATAAGATCTAGAGTTAATAAATTGTTGATTATTTCTTTGTCCTTCTATATTTGGTTTGATTTTTTTCATTTAATGCAGAAGCATAGCTTTGATGACTAGTAAGTCAAAAAATGTTGTTGAGTGCCGTAGTGCAAGAATTATTTATCTGCTAATATGTCCATGCACTCTTTTTCCAGAAACCAAAAGTGCCAGAAATTAGCTAAAGCATGGGGAATTAGACTGAAATATATGTGTGTTTGCAGCGAATACTTTATTTTGGAAGATATCTGGTAGGAAATATTTTGTTCATAATGATCTATTCATCTATTTTCTAGACACAAGAAGCAAAACATTGAAACGATTGATGAAAGGGGTCATCCCATCTCAAAAACTTTTAGAAACTAGTTCATCAATGCAACGAAATGTTAATCGATCTGAGAGAAAATGGTAACATGATTTTCTAACTGTAATTGTTTAATGATTTCAATACTTTTCAAGGTTAGACGCTGTTGTTGGTGCAGAAGTAACAGGATTTTGAAATGTTTTATCAGTTCAGTGCTCTTCATTGGATGTAGCCAGTTCATTTTCAGTACAGTGCAGCAGTATGGCAGTGACACGGAACCAATTTCCATTAAGGATGTGTTCCGTTAATAAACATGTTACCAAAAGTGGTTAACTGAAAATAATTCTGGTTTCGTGACAGCTACACTCTGGTTAGTGCGTAATACGGGACACTTCCATTTGGGTATTTTTTACTGTCATTTGTCATTATTATTTGTTATTGTTGTGTTATTTTCTCTGCGAATTTTGTTGTTTGAGAATCTTCAGTATTTTGTGTTGTACAATTATTATTCAATATTTAGAAACATGCAATTAGTGTATTATATGTTGATTGTATTGTAGAACAGGAACAAATAAAATGAAAAAGAATTGAATACATAAAATCTCTCCTATATATATTCAATACTTATAATAATGCATGAAGCAGCTGCTCATTTTTTTTAGATGATATTCTTTCTGAAAGTTCCAGCAGTGATGATAATTTTGTTGTTCGGGACCTTTAGATATATAAGACATCTCATGATTTGTACGTAGTAAATTTTCATTCAAATACCTCCACAAGTTCATCCAATACTAAATTTGAAATTTGAAATATATACTAGGATATGTTCCGTTAATAAACTTGGTCATTATGGTTGCACATTTTGTGTCCCGTATATAAAATATTCCTGAAAGATTGGCGAGTTACGGGACATGATTCCTGAAATTCTGGTGACTTTTAGTAGTACCAAAACGACCGTGGTTTGCACGTAGGTGAGCGGTTAATGCGATCTGTCGTATGTCATTAGAATATATTTCAAATTTCAAATTTAGTATTGGAAGAACTTGTGGAGGTATTTGAATGAAAATTTACTACGTACAAATCATGAGATGCCTTATACCTAAAGGACCCCGAACAACAAAATTATCATCACTGCTGGAACTTTCAGAAAGAATATCATCATGGAAAAATGAGCAGCTGCTTCATGCATTATTATAAGTATTGAATAATATAATTGTAAAACACAAAAGATTGAAGATTCTCAAACAACAAAATTCGCAGAGAAAATAACACAACAATAACAAATAATTATGACAAATGACATTAAATACCCAAATAGAAGTGTCCCGTATTACGCACTAACCAGAGTGTAGCTGTCACGAAACCAGAATTATTTTCAGTTAACCACTTTTGGTTACAAGTTTATTAACGGAACACATCCCAAATCACATACGACAGATCGCATTAACCGCTCACCTACGTGTAAACCCCGGTCGTTTTGGTACTACTAAAAGTCACCAGAATTTCAGGAATCATGTCCTGTAACTCGCCAATCTTTCAGGAATATTTTATATACGGGACACAAAATTTGCAATCATAACGACCAAGTTTATTAACGGAACATATCCTAAATAGATTTAGTGTGACGTCACGCCGCATGAGTGTCACGGACCATTACCCAAACAAACCGTATTTACCATTGAAATAATGTGTATGTATGGTGTAGTGGTATATTCTTTGTGTTTTTGTCGAAATAGAGGACTTCGGATAAGGATTCAGTAAGGCCTCCACACAACTTTTGGCTTTATAACTACTGAAACGTTTTTCGATAATTTTTCTTCATGTCGAGGATTGGGGCAGCCTCAGGAACCTCGTACTAGGATAGAAATTGTCCATAACGGTCTAAATATGAAGATTTTCCCTAAAATACAAAACACTAACGACTTCAGTTTTTTTAGGGGTTTTTGTTAAAAAATTGCGCTAAACTTAAAACTAGAGGAGAAGTGTCGTGGTGCTAGAGCGTTTTGCCCTTCACCCCGAACACCCGGGTTCGATCTCCACCGCCTGCTACTGAGCTGATGTGGTTTGGAATCCACTTGTGGATCTTCCTTGCTCGCACAAGCTCTGCTTTTGAAGTGCTATTGTCAGTGCGATATAATGTTTGGGAAATATTCGTAGTTTGTTATGGTTTCAGATAAAACACTTATTGAGATACTTAATGAAATTTGTTTAGAAATAAGGGATGGCGAATAACGACCGGCACTTGAGAAGGTTGAAACTCTCTTGTGTGAATATATATTCAATATTAGAGCTTCAAGGCGTTTAAACGTGAACATATAATTTGTAGTTGTTTTACCAAAGGTGTTAATATATAGTGAAAGTTACAGTCCACTCATTTATTTAAATCGATAAGAGAAAATACCTATAGTGAGATTGCTCACCCGATCAGTTCATGATCAATCATATATGGTCCTACGAGCGAAGGATATTTGGAAACAATTGAAGTATTAGCACCAGCGGATTCAGGAGAAACAAATTGAGGCAAGCGAATCATCGAAATTAGAAAATCTGCGAGGAAAGTGGTGATTGCAAGGTCGGCGGTCGGAAAGGATTTGGAGATATCGAGGTCAGTCCTTTCCTACTTTTCACTATTTTTTTCTACAAGCGTGCGTGTTCCGCCCTATTCCCGCACGCAATTTAGTTTGAGAGGTGTCATATTCCCGCACCAGTGCGGGAAAAATTTTCCCGCACGCTAATGTCACTTCAAGTGAGTTTTTCCCGCACTAGTGCGGTAATAATTTTTCCCGCACGTGAAAGTTTGTTAAAGAGCATCACATAAGATGTTTCAATGCTCTTGTAGAAAAAATCTTGATCCTTACTCATACGGAAAGGTACTATCCCGCACTCGACTGCTTACCCGAACTCCGCTTTGCGTCGTTCGGGTAACGGCAGTCATAATTTGTAATTGTTTTACCAAAGGTGTTGATATATAGTGAAAGTTACAGTCCACTCATTCATTTAAATCGATAAGAGAAAATACCTAGTGAGATTGCTCACCCGATCAGTTCATGATCAATCAGCTATCTCCGCACACCAAATTTTACAGAAAAAAATTAGCCTGCTCCCACTAAACATGATACATAACAAAAATATTTTCCAGATATGACTTTTGTGCAATTTTGTGATATTGGCAAACTATCATTATATTGATGTCATCTTGACGTTTCCAACACAGTGTTTTCAACTATATGTTTATGTAACATCAAAATAATATAACCAATAATATTCATTAGATAATACTTATAATGTTGATTATATGTTGCCCAGATATGTCTTAGACAGAGTAGTTATGTTATTTGTTCGATATTTTTGTCTAACCTTCTCAAAACATTACTGACATGTGTACAGGGAGCCTCTTGTAATTAATATTATCTTAAAGGTTTCTTAAATGTAATTTTTGGGTAATGACCACGTCATGACGTCATTCATCTACGTAACTTAAAAAAATAATATCCACGTCCAAACAATATTACGCAGTAAATATGAAATAAATATATCACTGACGCCATCGTTCATTTTATCCTAATAATCATGGCGGTATGGTATGAGTTTTGAGTTCATAGAATTAAAATATGATTCAAACTACTTAAAAGTGATTGGAATCAATAGGATTGCAAAACTCATAATTTTCATGGTAAGATTATGATTTTCCACTACTCCATCCACTAATTGTTATTTTAGCATTTAGGTTATGTAGTGAATGTAGTGATATCTACTATTGATTAGAGAGTATCTACATATATGCTATGAATAGTAGAAAAGCTATCAGTTGTGGTTCCTGCTAATCAGATATTGGACAGCATGGAAAGGGTTGCTGACATCTGGAGCTGTGTCAAATAATTTTGAACCGATTAATCAAGGAATTTTTGGAACTGAAACCAATGAATTTAGCTTGCTTAAACAACAATATTGGAGCTGCTTAATTTGTAAGTGAACTCAAAATTATATATTTTATACAGAGTGTTCTGATCTTTCTTGATTTCATTAATCTATGATAATATTAACGTTTCTTGAGATTGTAGAGAAATCACTTGAATTGTTTAATACAAATTATCAATAAACTAACTGCATTTTCTCTTTCTTTTCAGTTTGGTAGTGTCCTTTCACATTCCTCTATCAGTTTTGATGTACAAAGTGGTACTTATTGAATGATCAGATTACAAAACTTAAATAGCAGTTGTTGTTTCCGAACTAATCGAAGATGAGCCCTTCTGGACTGGGCAAAGAAAAAAATCCAAAAGTTTTGAATTGATAATTATGGACATACTGAAACGTAAGTAATTATTTTTCTTTTACCTCTAGGGGCAACATAGAATTATTAATAATTATTGGATGGTCGTGGTCTTATATCATAAAGATTAATATGAGTTTTCAGTGACTGTAATGACTATATTTTCAGAATATGTAAATGATGTTTGCAGTTCAATCACAGATGAAGAGTTTGACTCATAGTGATGGATTGGATGGCATTAGCAGAGCAGAAACTAAAAAGAAAGGAGAAGTGAACGAGACAACAACCATATAATTATTGATTCAGTGATATCTGTTTTTATTTAAAAAAAAATAGGTTTTTATTCAATATTGTTCTTCTAATAACACTTAACTTTGGTAGATCTATCAATAAATTTTTCATCTGATTCAGGTGGTAAGTCATAATGATGTAACTGTCTTGTTTCATAACGCTTTATCCATGAGATTTTAATCATTGATAATAAAGTTTTTTGATTGATTGGTATGTTTTACATCATTACCCCCTTATATACATATTTTATTTCTTAGTATACAGGGTGGAGCTTATACTCATTGTTTACCAACACTTATTTTTCTACACTTAAAGTTGTATTTCTGGAATTTCAATCGCCACTCTTTGGTAGATGAATAACTTTATTAATTGCTATTGTTGTTATTCATCTACTGAAAAGTGACTACTGAAATTCCAGAAGTACAACTTTAAGTGTAGAAAAATAAGTGTTGGTAAACAATGAGTATATGCTCCACCCTGATGTTACAATGTTACATTTTACAAATGTTGTATAGATGTTTTGAGTAACATTATATGTATGTAATAAAGTCACATTAAAGTTGCGCAAAATACGAGACATTTATGTAATGTTAAGTAATTAACATTACATTGTAATATTTAAAAGAGGCACAAAGGCATATGGACGCAACGTATCTGTAACATCAAGCATATCTCTGAATAACATCACCAAGTCACAATGTGATATAACAGTTATGTTTTTATGTTTACTGGGCTATAGATCATCCTTATCGAAAGAGACAAAGATTGATAGTATATAATATAGGGATATCCTTTTATTAAAAAAAAGTTGTGTGCCGAAATGTTCTCTCTACGTGTTGTGCATGAATAGGTATTTTGTTTGTATGTCCATAAAACACTGGAGGAATATTTGTACAATAATATATATATTAACACGAAGAGGCAAGGAAAGAGGAAAGCACTTTTGAAATACTGATGACCAGAAATACTATTTGGTAAATGGGTTAAGAATAGAAGCAACTTTTCCTTTTATAGATTTACTTTTGACAATACAAATATTTTCTTATGACAACTAGTTTTTGTTACATAACAACAACATCAAATTATTCATTTTAATACCCCCGTTTAATAGAATATTTCTTGAAGTATTCGATTTTTGATTTCTCTAGGGCCTTTGGTAATAACATCTTCCATCTTCAATTTTATCTTCAATGAAATGATTCCTTGTATCGATATGTTTGATGCTTGTGATCTTGAGGAAATTTTGAGATCCCTATGTAGATCCTTATTTCGGAAACCTCAAGGCGAAACCATACTCCTGTGAATTTCGCGATTTTTCTGCGATTAAAATGGCTGCCAGACTTGCCGCAAGAAAGTTCAAATATTTTAACTTTTTGGGAATTTGCGCAAACCACGGAACAACAGAATAAATATCAAATTATTCCATGCCTTCGCCATATTGACACAGATTAGAGAACATACTAATCTGTGATATTTATTCAACTAACTTGAAAGATTTCTTTGAATGTTGAATCTTTTATTTTGATTGCAAAAAATTTCATTTTCATTTATAAGATTTCGCAATCAATTATGAAATATCTGTAGTGTTTGTCAAATATTCCATACTAGAAAAGTTCAGCAAGATTATTACAGGGAGATGGGGATGGATGATTCGAATAAATATTTTATTTACTTTCGGGTGACGAACTGTTGTCTACAGTGGAGACAAAACTGAAGAGAAGAGGGTGTCTTCAGGTTTGGAACCACTGCATTCTGCAAGAAATGCTCTGGTTGTGACTGAGTTATGTAGTATAAAGAATTTACAAAAGTATCTAGACCACTATTCTGTAGCATTTTCAAATATTTTTGTTGAAATCAAATCTCGCTTCTGCAATGATCTAATAACATCTTAATGCAGACTATCTAGTATTTATTTATTTAGAAATTTATTTATATGTATCTTAAGAACTCCTGAGCATCTTGCTGGGCGTTACTGTTGAAGCAAGGTGTGTAAAACTTTTGATCTGACTATTTAAGGACACTGTATTAATCACTCAATCTGCTGAATCCTCCGACCACAGATCCTTATACACCCCATTTTAGTACTGACGTCAGAGCTGTCAATTTTGTTGAGTTATTTCATATGCATTATCCAAACAAACTTGTCTTGTGTATTATTCCTATAATATAAGCTGTTGGATTTTTGTGGATATTTGATTTATTAAAGGGTTTCAAAGCGAATAACAGTATCTCATGTGTAAATAATACTGTAACAAAGTTACTATGGTAAAATTTAAACATAATATATTTATATATAATTTTCATTTGTAGGTTGAAAATGGTAGAGAATGCAATATTTTTTATTATTTCACTCATTTTTCTGCACTAATTTTGACAAAGAATCAAAAAATATACCACATACACATTCTTTCAATGGTAAATACGGTTTGCTTGGATAATGGCCCGTGATACTCAAGCGACGTGACGTCACTCTAAACTGGTCTATTATTCTTTGATATTAGTTATACTGTAACTGCATTATTGTTGTTGAGGATATTTGGCTTCTGGAGATAACAATAACATGATATATCGATGTCATTGAAAAATACTCCGTATTACGAATTATATACGAAACATGTAGAATTGAATTTGGGAAACATTGAACTTTTTCCATGTTCAACTGTTATTTCAGAAAAAGTAAAAAACAAACAATTCCTAACCCCAAATACCGAAAAATGACATGTTATGATTCATCATTTGCCGCATGGGTATGGTTCATGCGGCGATTTTCTTGCGATTTGCGAATCGCACAAAACCTGCGAATATTCGCGAGGGTATGAACTAGCCTTTATGTTCAAATCAATTAAAATATTTTGAATTCATATTCCTTCTCAAACAGCAGCACTAAGGGAAATATATTCAGCTTCGATTGATGACGAAGAAATTGTACTCTGTAAGGACTTCAATTTGTGATATACAGTGATATTTAGGTTGCTTCAAGAACAGCTTCTCCCCACATGAACTTAGACATAGGTACTAGCATGATGAATCATGGATCTTACTTTTTTCGTCAGAGTTCTGTTCATGTATGTGTTCACTAACTCTGTTTTGCTGCGGGGTATAGTGAACAGTTTGTATCGCCTCTATACCTCTTTGTTTGCACAAATCATGGAATTCTGAAGATTTGCACTCTTCACCATTATCACTTGTCAATTTTGAAATTCTAGCTCCAAAATGGGCAGTGGCCGTTGCTTGATACTGTTTGAAATACTTGTAAACTTCACCTTTACTTTGGAGTAGGTACACCATAGAAAAATTGGTGTGAACTAAGTATTTCTTTCCATCCTAAGTTTCAGGTGTAATGATATGCCATACAATATACATGCATACATCGCTATGTACCAATTCTAGTGGCCGTTTGAATTTAACACGGAATTCTTAATTATTTGGAAAAGGGTAGTTGAGATTGTTTCTCTTTATAACAAAGTTCAATTATTCATAACTAATGATCAACGAATTAACTTTAACCACCTCGAACACCTCTCGAAGTTAAGTTATGTTATTGTTATTAAATGAAATGCTGAGAGATTTTGTCAAAAGGGTAATAAAAGTTTGTTTATCCGTGAAATTTGCCAAGCTCAAAATATTTTTCAGATCGATTCATTTATTAACTATAAAATGTGAAATAAGTGATTTTCTTTGAATTCTGAAAAATTACATATTTTGAAATTGTTGAGGCTTTTACTTTTAAATAGAAAAACTGGCCGAGAAATACTAACAAACTTTATTTAAAGAAAAACAAAGCTACATGAGCAACATAAAAAATATGACGGACACCTACTTGGTTATAATGGTTATACGACATTATGTGTTCTGTGTTGTTCCGTGATGCCACAGATCGACAACTGAAAATAGGGTGTGTGGTCTTCAAAACATCTTTCAGCCCGCACGGGGGCGCTTCAATGTCTAATATGGAAATTTCATCAGATTAGTTTATCTGAACACCTTCTCCTAATTTCCATATTAGGCGTGTAGGGAACATTTTAAATTTTACACATCATTTGATTTTTGAATGTTTCAAATTTGTTAACACTCAAAGGTTTAGTTAGAATATCAGCTAACTGTTTCTCAATTTCACAATATTTTAAATCAATCAAGCCTTCTTGCACTCTTTCATTTATGAAATAGTACCTCACATCAATGTGTTTACTTCTTTTATTGAATTGTCCTGTTTTAATCAACTTTATTGAACTTTGGTTATCCACATTCAAGTCTATTTTAATGTCGGAATCAATAAGTTCATCAATAACAGTTTTTAAGTACACAAGTTCCTTAACACAGTCAGCAGCGGCAATGTATTCCGCTTCGGTAGTTGATAATGATACAATTGGTTGTTTACGCGAACACCAACTTATAGGTCCACCTCCGAACATTATCACAAAGCCCGTAGTGCTTTTTCGAGTTGAAATGTCACCCGCAAAATCGGAATCACTGTATGCGATAAGTTTACTTTCACCACATTCTTTCTTGTAGCAGATTCCATCATTTTCTGTACTTTTTAGGTAACGCAGAATTCTTTTCACATTAGTCACGTCTTGATCAGATGGATCTTCCATTCTTCTTCCACAAAAATTAACCGAAAAAGATAGGTCTGGTCTGGTTTTATCTGTCAGGTACAGAAGACTTCCTATGGCTTCTCTTTAAGGGAAATGTTTGTTCTTAATGCTGTTGTGTGCTTCAAAATTAGGATTAGCAATCATAGGGGTAAATGCAGTTTTCACATCCATCATATTGAATGTGTCAATTATCATCTGGGTGTACTTTGTCTGATTCAATCCAACAAAACCTTCCTTCTTTATTTCAATGCCTAAAAATGATGTTGGATTTTCTGTCACTGTGAATTCAAATTCGGATTTTAAGCTTGTCAACAGTTTTACAATATCTTCTTTATCGCTACTCACTAGTATTCCATCATCTACATGAATAGCAAGGAACAAGGTGCTCCTTATATTCTTGAACAAGCACTGTTCACTCTTGAGCGACATTAGTCCACTAGATTTCAGAAACGAACTGAATTTTTCATTCCACTTCAGTGGTGCCTGTTTTAATCCATACAATGCCTTTTTTAATAGACAAACTTTGTTTGTGTTCTGACAGCTTCTGTATCCTTTTGGAATTATCATAAAAATCTTCTCGTCAAGATTCCCATAGAGAAAAGCAGTCTTAATATCAAATTTTAGTATATCATAGTTATTCTGTGCAGCTAAAGCAAAAATGATTCTTAGAATACTCATGTTACATACAGGACTGAAAGTGTCTTTATAGTCCACACCATACTCTTGCTGGAATCCACGCACTACAAGTCTGGCTTTATACTTTCCTTCGTCTTTAATTCGAAAAATCCATCTGTTTGTCAAAATTTTTCTATTTTCTGCTTCTTCTCTGTCAACTAGATCCCATGTGTTATTTTCTAGTAGTGAATTTTTTTCATCATTGATAGCTACCATCCATTTTTCCTTCTCAGGTCCTTCCATTGCTTCCTCGTATGTCAACATTGCAAATTCTTCACCCATGTCATAGTCTTGAAACTTCTTAGGTACTCTTACCTGTCTTCCAGATCTTGTGCTTTGTGCCTTTTTTTGTACATAATATTCATGTTCTTCTGAACCTTCTCCTAAGTCAGCAATACTTTCTTCTTGATTCTGTTTTACTGGCTCATGATTTTCTCTTTCTTCGTCTGTTTCTTCTTGGTCTTTTATGTTTATTATCTTATTTTTATATTCTACTACTTCTGGTTGTGTAAAAACTACATCTCTATACATAACAATTTTCCTTTCGTTTTCATCCCACAAACGGTACCCATTTGGAGCATAACCTACAAACTTGTATTTTTTACTTCTAGTGTCTAGTTTTTTTAGGTATCCTAGAGCTTTTGCATATGCTGTCGACCCAAAAATTTGCAGATTTGTTAAGTCAGGTTTTCTTTTTGTCCATTTTTCCACAGGAGTTACATCAATAGTTTCAGTTGGACTACTGTTTAGTAAATACCCAGACAGCATGGTATATCCCTGGAATATTCCTCAGATGTCTCAGATAGGATATATATATTCCGAATGATCATGGAATATTCCTGGAATATCTATATACCCTGGGCACATTCAAGGAATATACAAAGTAGAATATTTCAAGAACATTCTTGAAAGAATATATCTGGAATATTACTTATTGCATATTCTTTATAGTACATTCAGGGAATGATATGCAAGGAATATTCGTGGATTATTCTATACAAGACGTTTCCATATTTGGACCAAATATTATTAATGTTTCCATACTAGCGCGCTGATGCTTGATTCATGAATGATTTTCGTTTCTCTATGGCCTAATCTCTATTTTGATAAGTACTTAGCAAACTTCACATTTGACAGATAATTACTAATAATTTATACATTTCCACTTAGTTTGCATGCAGCTGCCTTGTTATTTAAACTTCCCGCCATTACAGTGACCAATCACACAGCGCTCATTCAGTATAAGTTATTGCTACAGATCTCATGTTATTCCGTGCATTTCAACAAGTGTCGTCTGGGAAGTTTCAGGTTTAATATTTCATTTCAACTTGTTTTAATGAGTCTTTGAACCGTTTTTTTTATTTAGTGATTTGTGTAGTATTATCATATAAAACGTAAGTAGTTTTTGAATAATAATTTTCTTCAGAATGGAATGGCTGGTAACAAAATAGGAATTTTTATCGCTACGGGTAGGTGAGCCATAAACCTATCATCTCTTCGATGATAGAAACCATCTGAAGTTATGTCCAATAATTTCTGTTCATGAGATGATTCAACGAAATTTGAAAGCATTCATTACAATCTGATTATAATTAATATTGGGAACAATAATTATGCTAAAATTTTTAGGTTATGTCTCACCGTTCTGGCCTAATATTGTAGCTGTTGATTGCATCATTTTCATTTAATTTTCAAGAATTCCTGTGTCATAATGATTCAGAAGACTCTGACGAACGCCATTCAGAGAAGCAAATTGAAAATGATAATAGCAGTATAGATTTAGGGTCTGCTTCGAACCATTATTCCCATATAAATAGAAGTAGTTTTATAAATACAGTATAAAATCTACAAGTTTTTAATGTATTTGAAATGTTAGATTATCAGGAAAATATTACAGTCTAGTCAATCACACACTATCAATGAATTTTTCATTTCTAGATGCAATTCAACGCTGCCTCAATAGAACCTCATAGAACATTGAAGTGGTGGTAACTGTTACCTCGCAAAATCCTCCGACCGATTGAAAATAAACTAGTAAGTATGTATAGAAGTTATAAACTTGTATATTTCTCCATTATTGATAGATTATGGTTCCTAGTAAAATTCGAAGAAGACCAATATATTTACCTCATATTTTTCAGTAACAATATATTCTCTGAAGACTCATTTCAAGAGTTAATTCAAAACCTTTATAAATGAACAACCTCCCATTCATTTTGAGATTTAAGAGGCATTGTTCAGTTTCGAATTCTACACATTAAACGTACAAATGAACATATATTTCATTTACCAACATACCAAATATCAAATCACACAATTAATATTTTTTTTTCAGAGTTCTCAATTCAGCAGCCTTAACGGATGTCCCAGAAATGGACGAGTAAATAGGATTTGATTCTTTTCTTATTTTAAAATTAGATATCACACTCTGTTGAAATTTGAAAATAAAGTAATTGTACCTTTGTAGAGATGAACTTTTCTTCCTGAATTATATATAACCCTCAAATTGTAGAACAACTGTAGACACGTGTTTCAGACTGTTGGCATCATGAGTAAGGTGTAGTGTAGTGTAGTGCAAATATGTATAAAACTTTTTAACTTGGCTTCCCTGTACTGATGACCAACAGTCTTGAACATGTGTCTATGGTTGCTCTACAATTTGAGGATTATATAGATTCGAATATTCGAAAAGGTATTTCTGGGAATATTACAGTAATATTCCTGGATCATACCATATATTCAAAGAATACTCATTGATTATTTAATAAGAATATTCTATGATTATTCTTCATTTATATTCCTTGGATAATCTTGGAATATTCCAAATATTCTGAGGATATTCATTGGTAATATTATAGGAATATTTTGTATGGAATGTCCGTGGAATATCCCAGAAATATTCTAGATATTCATGAAATATTCTCTTGGGAATATTCTACGATTATCTGAGGAATTCCCATAAGCATGTTCAGAGAATATTCCCCCAATATCCTAGAATATCCAAGTATATTCCTAGAATATTTCAATATTCCAAAAAGAATGTTCTAGGATTATTCATGGAATATCTAGTGCTGTCTGGGTATGTTGAGACATACACAGCTTCTCCCCACATCTCTTTTTCCATATGCGAATCAAAGATTATAGCACGAGTTTTTTCCAAAAGTGTTCTATTGAGTCCCTCAGCCTTTCCGTTTAGCTGGGGTGAGTATGGAACTGAATAGTCCGTAATAATTCCTTTTTCTCTACTACAGTTTCTTATATTAATACTTTTGAATTCTTCCCCATTGTCGCATCGTATTTTAGAAACTTTTAAATTCTTGTATGCTTCGGATTCATTTACAAACTCTCTCAAGTAGTCAAAGACTTCATTTTTAGTACTTAACAGGTACACTTTGCAAAAATGAGTGTAATCATCCATTATCGTCAAGAAATATCTTTTACCATCCCAAGTTGTTGGAGAAATAGGACCACAAACATCTGTATGGAGTATTTCCAATGGTCTTGCTGCTCTTTGTCTTACTTGTTTGTTTTGCTTCAAAACAGATTTCACAGTCAAAATTATTTTCAATATCCTTTTCTGACAAATTCATGCCTTCAGACATGTTCATTAGCTTTTTCATGTTAGTAATACCAAGGTGTCCCAAATTTCCTGATTTTTGTGCTTTTCTTCTGCCAAAAAACTTTTTTCATTTTCTTGTAATTTTACAATGTATTGCCCATTTTCTTTTCTTCCTTCCATCACTGGTTTGTTATCTTTTTTTATAATAACTTTATCTCTTGAAAAAGTTACTTCTCCATCATTATCGGTGATAGCACTCACAGATAGTAAGTTTTTACTTAGTTCTGGAACAAATAAGACATTTTTCAATGTACACTTTTGACTATCTATATCTCCTTTTCCCTCTGACTTCATAGTTTGGTTTTTCTTTGCTACCATTATGGTTGTTGCACTCTCTGTTAATGTAGAAAAAAGTTCTTTAGCGTTTGACATATGTGACGAACAACCAGAGTCCACTACGAAACTAGTATTATGAAAGCTGTGTCTGTTTTACTTTCAGCAAAAAATGCCACTTTATTTCTTTCTTCCTGATTTTTATTCTTCCTGAAGAAGCAATCTTGCTCTGCATGATTGTTTTTTTTACATATTCCACATTGGATTCGTCGACTCGGTCCTGGTCTTGAAGTAGAATAGTTTCTGTCTGATTTGATATTGCAACTGTTTGCGTAGTGTCCTTTATTACCACATTTAAAGCACTTATCTTCCTTTCCTTTCTTACAGAAGTTTGCTGTATGATTTGTACTTTTACACTTAGAACAGAACTTCTCTGAAACTCTAAATGCTACTTCATTTCGGTTTTCTCTTTCCTGCTTATTTCTACTTTCTTCAGCAAGTATTCTGGCTACCAGATTAGCCAATGTTCTTTCAGAAACAGCAGTTGACTCCCAAGCTGTTGTAAAATGCCTGTAGTTTTCTGGTAATGTAGAAAGGATTTTGCTTATAATCATTTTTTCATCTATGTTTTGTTTGAATGTTTTTAAGCGGTGTGCCAGATTTTCAATTTTACTGATATGAAGGGTCATGTCAGAACCTTTTTCATAGCTGAAGTTGTAGAATTGTTGGAGTAAGTTACACACCTGGTCTTGTGTTGATTTTTCAAACATGTGTTTTAGTTTACTGTACATTTTATGGGCATATTCACAATGTATTATGTGAAGCAGGTGCTTCTTGTCAACAGACATTACTATGTATTTTTGAGCCCTTGCATCTTTTCTCTTCCAAGCAACTTTTTCTTCTTCGCTGATCATACTTTCCAGGGTTTTTTCTTTATTCACCACTTCATAGAGACCATTTGCCTTCAAAACAACACTTAACTGGAAGTTCCATATTTGAAAGGATTCTTCATCCACTAGTTTTTCAATCTGCTGTTGTTCATCCACCATTTTTACTTTTCTTTTGGAGTTTTTACTTTTGGTGTTTTTACTTCAGCCAGTTGTGTTTTTACTTTTACTGTATTGGAGCCTGAACTAGGCCCATAACCTGTTGAGGCTTTTACTTTTAAATAGAAAAACTGGCCGAGAAATACTAACAAACTTTATTTGAAGAAAAACAAAGCTACATGAGCAACATAAAAAATATGACGGACACCTACTTGGTAATAATGGTTATATGACATTATGTGTTCTGTGTTGTTCCGTGATGCCACAGGTCGACAACTGAAAATAGGGTGTGTGGTCTTCAAAACATCTTTCAGCCCGCACGGGGGCGCTTCAATGTCTAATATAGAAATTAAATCAGATTAGTTTATCTGAACAGAAATTAGCGCCAGATAAATACCGCAATTGCTTACAGGATCCACCTTGACGACAGATTAGAGAGTACTCATTCAATATCTGTCGTGGTATTAGCCAGAGAAGTAGTTGTTTTCTGTCAGACATATGCCATACATTCTATACAAAGTTATAGTTACTTCCTAAAGGATTGTTATTGACTTGGACATTATTTGCTCCTTGAAACCAGTATTTTATCTGCTGACTGGATCCCCAATAAGACCATTATTTATTATTAGTACAGTCAAGATATTCCTGCTTATATATATATATACATATACAGGGTTATGATAAAGTAATACACAAAATTCATAAAACGTACAACGATCACTTTTGAAAAAAATGCAAAAACACGTCAAACTGTTCTTTTTATTCCGCATCTTTTGACATAAGTTACATAAATAACACGTCAAAGTTGTCAAAGTTATGACGTCATCAACAAATTTTTTTAATGGGAAGCTAAGATTTTTATCACATTATGTGATAGAGCTTGTGTTTGTACACAAGGGAAAAATAGTTGCAGTAGGGCTCACATAAGAAAAAAAAAACGAGAAAATGAATAAAAAACGAAATAAACGTAAGTTAGATAATAACTTTTCAATTAACTAAACAGTCCATCAAACCAAAACTATTTCTTATAGGAATTGTTCAAACTGTGTCCCGTTCACTAACTGACATAGGCCAAGACGATGGTAGACCGCATTTATAGAGTTTTCGATCATCTGCGGAGTTATACGAGTCATTTCGTGTCTAATTCTTTCCATTAAGTCTTCTAAATTGTCTGGCCGGTTAATGTAGACCCGACTTTTCAAATGTCCCCACAGAAAAAAATCAAGGGGGGTTAAATCAGGTGACCTAGGGGGCCACTCCATTGGTCCACGTCTTCCAATCCACCGTCCTTCAAACTGGTTATCCAGAAACCTTCGAACAGTATGACCATAATGTGGTGATGCGCCATCTTGTTGGAACCAAATACTGGGATCCAAGTTGTCCCCATTATTTGGATCCGGAAATGCCGCAAGTAGGTCCGGAAGCACTGCCATACGAAGATGTTCCAAATATTGTTCAGCTGTTAAATTCCCGCGAAAGTAATAAGGACCAATAAATCTTCCCCGGACGATTCCTACCCAAACATTAATTTTTTGGGGACGCTGGGTGTGTTTTGTCTGCATCCAGTGGGGATTTTCCCGAGCCCAGAAGCGAGAATTGTGTCGATTTACAGAACCACTTAGACAAAACGTTGCCTCATCGGAAAATACTACACAATTAAGAAAATTTGGATTTTCGTTACAATGCCGCATGAAGATTTCACAAAATTCCAAACGTCTGTCCGGATCATCTTCTGAGAGTTCGTGAACAAGATGAACTTTGTATGGATGTAGTTTTTCTTTTTTTAACATCTTTACTACAAACGACTGACTAACATTTTCTTGTAAGGCAATTTCTGTTGTAGTTGCGTGAGGGTGATCTTCCACTGACAGCAAAATATCTAACTTCACATCGTCGCTTATTCCTGGTCGTCCAGATTTTGGAGCATCCCTCACGCTTCCCGTTGCATAAAATTTTGCAACAATTCTGCTTACTGTGCTTCTAGCAATTGGAGGTCTTTCAAAATGTGTTGCGTTAAATGAAGCACATGCTTCTTCATGACTTCGAAGGCGATCGCCGTAACCTACCATCATTAGAATTTCTATCCTTTAAACGAGCCATAATAATAAAACTGTGGTGACACTAATTGTACGACTGACACTGACAAACCGTTGATTTAGTAAAACAATTGAAAAAATTTATAAGAACACATGTTCTTACCAGATAAGTTTAAGTTTGACCTCTTTTTATAATTGGTTTTGTTATTTCGTTTTTTATCCCTTTTCTCGTTGATTTTCTTATGTGAGCCCTACAGCAACTATTTATCCCTTGTGTAAAAACACAAGCTCTATCACATAATGTAATAAAACTCTTAGCATCCCATTAAAAAAATTTGTTGATGACGTCATAACTTTGACAACTTTGACGTGTTATTTTTGTAACTTATGTCAAAAGATGCGGAATAAAAAAAACAGTTTGACGTGTTTTTGCATTTTTTTCAAAAGTGATCGTTGTACGTTTTATGAATTTTGTGCATTACTTTATCATAACCCTGTATATATATATATATATGAAAACTAAAAGTTCGGGTTGAACCGCGTCTAGAATTTGTTGAAATTCGACGTTTCGGCTCCGATTTTGGAGCCATTTTCAAGAACTGAAAAAGAAAGAAAATTAATAAATGGTTGAAACGTAATTCTACGCTGAGGTCTCAATCTGCCTACTCCTCAGGTATAATTACGTTAGGTTTTTGTGACTTGACGTCGGGGTCTCAATCTGCCTACTCTCCATGTCTCGTCACTGGTTCTCTCTAAGGTCTCAATCTGCCTACTCCTTCGAGAGAACTATATATATATATATAGAGAGAGAGGTAGTCTCTTGACTGGACTAGTTGAAAAAAACCAACCCAAGGGATATTTTCACTGAGAATATTCTTAGATAAATTTGTTTATATATATATATATATATATATATATATATATATATATATATATAATAACAAAGTATTCTCGACCGAACTCTATTAACTAAGTAGGAATTCTCGGGTAGCGGTCTGTTGAACAATGAAACTCATTCGATTTAAATCTTCAATATTTCGTCAACCTTTATTGACTTCTTCAGGAAGAGAAAATTCACAGAGTTAGTTCTAAATTATGGAACATTTGGGAGGACGATTGTTATTCTCCGCTGCAGACTAACGATTAGTATATATATATATATATATATATATATATATATATATATATATATATATATATATATATATATATATATATATCAATCAAAAGGCAGGATTCGATAGACGAAATGGATGTCTTAGAAATCTGAAAAGTTTCTTGTACTTCCATCCAACCGTTACAGAGAATTCATGTATGATTCTGAAAAATTACTTTACAATGTAATAAAATAACAGAACAGTAGAGATATTATAATGAGAGAGCTTTGGGAGGAGGGAGTCAAAGGTCAACTATTCGTGTCATGTTACACACGTTTCCGGTTACATGTCTTTACAGATCAGCAAAATTCAACACAGGTTCAGTGACCTCTTTCAATAGTACATGTGTTACATATCAAATCACCTGGAATGTGCTGACATCGAGTTTCCGGTCACAAACATGTTTATAAACGATGAAGAAATTCAATACGAGTTCAATGACCTATTTCAAGGTCAACTATTCGTGTCATGTTACACACGTTTCCGGTTACATGTCTACACAGATCAGTAAAATTCAACACGGGTTCAGTGACCTCTTTCAAAGAGTGCATGTGTTACATATCAAATTACCTGGAATGTGCTGACATCGAGTTTCCGGTCACAAACATGTTTATAAACGATGAAGAAATTCAATACGAGTTCAATGACCTATTTCAAGGTCAACTATTCGTGTCATGTTACACACGTTTCCGGTTACATGTCTTCACAGATCAGCAAAATTCAACATGGGTTCAGTGACCTCTTTCAAAGAGTGCATGTGTTACATATCAAATTACCTGGAATGTGCTGACATCGAATTTCCGGTCACAAACATGTTTATAAACGATGAAGAAATTCAATACGAATTCAATGACCTATTTCAAGGTCAACTATTCGTGTCATGTTACACACGTTTCCGGTTACATGTCTACACAGATCAGCAAAATTCAACACGAGTTTAGTGACCTCTTTCAAAGAGTGCATGTGTTACATATCAAATTACCTGGACTGTGCTGACATCTAGTTTCCGGTCACAAACATGTTTATAAACGATGAAGAAATTCAATACGAGTTCAATAACCTTATTCAATGTCAATAATTGCACGTGTCAGTATCATATTTCTAAATAGGTATGTGTCAAGTTGAAATAATTCGAGGTGAAATTTTCCCCCACTACTAGGTACTGATAAAAAATATATAAACGGATTACAATATCATAACAGACATTCCATTTTCAAAAGTAGTAATACCGAGTCCAAATTTATTTTGTCAAATAACTGTTTTTGAAAAGAAAAATCTAAAGTAGTGTTGGGTAAAAGAAGATTTCCATTAAATAAATCTAAATGTAAATTTGTTGTTGTGAATCTTTCATATGATTTGAATTTCACATGTTACACACGTTTCCGGTTACATGTCTACACAGATCAGCAAAATTCAAAACGGGTTCAGTGACCTCTTTCAAATAGTGCATGTGTTACATATCAAATTACCTGGAATGTGCTGACATCTAATTTCCGGACACAAACATGTTTATAAACGATGAAGAAATTCAATATGAGTTCAATGACCTATTTCAAGGTCAACTATTCGTGTCATGTTACACACGTTTCCGGTAGGAAAAGCTTCGACACATACATCTGGAAGCAGAGAATAAGCCACACCAGATCAGCGGGAACGAAGATAACTGGGACAGTGACGACTATGGGACCTATGTACCTAATGTTAACAATAGGCCCATCATCAGGTGTCCACCAATTGGCAAGAGTTCCGAAGAGAAGAAGCTTTTCAAGCAACAGGAAAGGCTTCGACACATACATCTGGATGCATAGAATAAGCCATACCAGATCAGCGGGAACGAAGATAACTTAGACCTATGTACGTAATGTTAACAATAGGCCTATCATCATAAAGTAATTAACCCTTTCTCTCCCGAGATTCAATTTTGTGACGACCCTGTTTGCAGCCCAACGGTACTTTCAAGTCCTTCATTTTTATCATACCATAAACATAAATTGAGAAATAATATAGACCAGAACGCTCAACGGTACGTTAAAGTACATTTATATTGACAAGAAACATTCGACATTCAATACGGCAACATTGTCTAATGTCAGAATGAAAATAATTCCATGACGGGTGTAAGGTTATGTGATTTCATCAATTTTGTTTGGAATGTAATCTAAGAATAGTGCTTAGAACGTTAGAAAAGTGTGTGAATATTGAAGGTAAGGATTTTATTTTTACTATGAAATATAAAGTTCACTTATTAAGTTTATATCAAAAGAGATATACTTCATTACTTTGTCGGTACTGGTAAGTACCATTGGAAGTAAAGAGGTGTTTTCATGGTTGCGTTTATTTTACAGAATGTCGTCAAGCTGGAACCATAGGCGTCCATTCACTGACACATAATTGTTAGAATTATTAGAAAATGATGACATAGATGATTTGATACCACCGTTAGATAATAGTACAGAGACGGACGTTGATTCATCGGACGAGGAAGATTTTCAAGCATCCAGAGATTTACGTGATGAACCAGAACAAGAAAATATTGAGGCAGAACAGCAGGGAGAACCTGATAATGAAGATCAGACAGGACATGAACCGGAGCGCAAATGGGAAAAAATAATGAAGGATCGCGCTCCTCTGCCTGAATACCAGAGGAATTTGTGGGAAGAAGTATATTTTGCCGAATATTCTACTCCTTCAGGGATATTTGTCAAGTTGTTAGGTGAGACTGTTCAAAATATAACATTTCAAACGAATTTATATGCTACACAAAGGAATAAAACAGTTAGGATAACCGAGGAAGAGATACTAGCCTTTATAGGAATAAATTTTCTCATGGGGTACCATATTTTACCAAATATTGAAAGTTATTGGACAACTGCAGCAGATTTGAAAGTAGGACTTTCTGAAACTATGTCCCGAAATAGATTTCAGACTATACTTTCTAATTTGCATCTTAATGATAATACCCCTATCCCAAAAATAATACAGACAAACTATATAAAGTTAGACCATTCATCAATTCACTGAATTCAATATTTATGAACTATTCTGGTGAACAAAAAATGTGTGTGGATGAATCCATTGTAAAATTTAAGGATCGGTTCTCTATAAAACAGTATAATCCCAAGAAGCCTATAAAAAGAGGATACAAATTTTGGGTCTTATCTGATAAGTTTGGATTTGTAAAAAAAATTGCAATTTACCAGGGAAAAGAAGAAGTAATTGATAATAAATATGCAAATTACACCTTGGGAGCGAGAGTTGTCTTACAAATGATCGAACAAGAGTGGAACAAAATTAAAGTAATCTATTTTGATAATTATTTTACTAGTATTGATCTACTTAAACGATTAAAACTTGAAGGGACACTAGCATTTGGCACAATAAGAAGTGATCGAAAGGGAGTACCCAAAGGTATGGTAAATAATAAGAGCTTGAAGAGAGGTGACTTTGACCACATAACCTCCATCACTGGCATAACTTTTTACAAATGGAAAGATAATAAAATAGTTACATTCGCCTCCAACTTTCATGGTACTGAAACTGTTCAAATCAAAAGAAAATTGAGAGATGGCAGTATTACATATGTGAATGGTCCAGAGATTGTTGAGGATTACAACAAGTTTATGGGGGGTGTGGATTATCATGATCAATTACGTCAATGTTATGGCATTGACAGACGTTCTGAAAAATGGTGGCATCGCATATTTTGGGGCTGCATTGAAATCACCTTTGTAAATGCTTACATTCTGTACAAAAAAATTAGAGACGAACCGAAAATGACACTTTTAGCTTTCAGAAGAGAAGTGGTGATGGGGTTGTGTAGCAATTCTACTAAATTTGGAATGAAGAGAAAATCTATCAATTATGGACCCATACCTAAGAAACGGCGCTTTAATTACAGCGTTTCAGAGGAAATTCGTCTAGGCAATAAGGGAAATCATTGGCCAAAATTTGTTGAACGAAGGGGGCGGTGTGAAATGTGTAGCTCCCAATCAATACAATCCAAACCACATTCAACATGCTCAACGTGCGGTGTTTTTCTTTGTGTTAATGAAAAGAAAAATTGTTTTGTACAGTATCATGAATAAATGTTAATTTTCTCTTGTGTATGAATTAATTTAATTGTCCAGTATTTAGGTCCGCCAAGTGCCACCGGTACTTTAGAGTACCATTTACAACTCTATACTAAAATATAAATTTTCAATATTATGCACTATTTCTGATGATAAATCAATCACAACTTATTAAAAATTCCAATAAAAAACCTACCCAATCCATATGTCTCTTAGTGTGGTATTTGGAGGTATAATAATTTTAAGGTACTTAAAAGTACCTTCAGTAGACAAAGGGTTAAGGAATTGATAAAAATAATTTTTTGAATATTCATGTCTATTCCTCCCCTCTACCTATCTCAAATATATATTATTAAAAGAAATGGCTTTTCCATTTCAGTTGGATTTAAGCGTTCAACATGTTCATGAATATTATAATTTTAGAGGCTGTCTGGCAAGGTATTCTTCTTATACTCAACCTGCTAATGGTGTTTTTTTAACCCTACGAGTTAGCAAGAATAATTCCCTTTGAAATCAATAATAAAAGTAATCTAACAGTTATAGTACGGGTCAATAATAATACTGAGTATAAGATATTGATGAGAAAAAATTATTCTATCGAACAAACAGACAGAATTAAGCTACCCTTTTGCCCAATATCAACTTATATAAGAGATGATTCAGGGTCTACAATAGTTCAATCTCTAATTTACTACATAGCTATATGCTCTTCAGTGATCTTCCTCTGCTCATTGGTGGAAACGTTTCAAAAATATGGAAACTGTTTACTGTGTGATGGATCTTATAACCAAACATGAGAAGCTCAAACTTTTATACAAATTCACTGAGGATGAACTACGACAATTTCCACTAGAATATTTGATTTGTAAAGCTAGACCTGGGGAACTTCTTTTGGCATGGCAAAAACTACCAGAGGAATATATGAGCAAGTTTGAACTACGTGTTCAGCTGCCTTCCTACATTCATCATAATCGACTTGAGTGGATGGAACATATAGATGGTCCGGCTCCTCCTCAATCAAAATGTTATTCCTGTTTGAGTAGTTTGAAGTAATTTACATTTAGGGTATCTGAATAAAAAACATACAATTAATATTTTTGTTTTATTTAATAATAAGAAATCCAAAAATTCATTTATCTATCAAATTCTCTGACATCAATAGTAGGAGATCCAACGCTGCGTCCTCATCTGTTGGATTAAACGTATGGTGACCCCAAGCTAATGTTTCTATATTATTCGGCAAAACAAATCTTTTGTCATCTCTAGATGATAACGCAACTTTGTTTTTCAACTCCGTGTAAACGGTATGTAAATGTGAAGTAAAAACATACATTTTGCGTAAGATAGAACCACCTCTTTCAACAATTCGAACATAATCAGAAAATTGTAGTGTATTTTTTGTATCTCCTTTTGCCTTTTTCATCAATGTTGTTGTTTTGACACAGTATGCTTTCGCACCTGTACCATAGAAACATTCTATTGGTGATCCCGAAAATTCATCTTTCATCTTACCGATTACTGATACTGTTTTAGGAATGTTATGAATATTGTCGATTTTGAAATTAGATGTATCAAAGTATTTTATGTTTTTCCTAATATCATCGTATACATTTTCTGTGAATATCTCCAGAATCAGTGAATCAGTATCTGTGTAGCATAGGTTCGCTTTAGCACCATATTTTGTTTTATGTACCCATAATAAAAATAATAAATTCCTGTTTTTGAGATATCAAAAATTGAAAAACCTACGTATAGCGGTTTGTCATAGGTCACTGTTAATTTTTCCATCTGAACTGCTACTAAATTCTCCTCGAACACTGTACATGATTTGAAATGAGGTTTTGCAATCAATCCTTCAGCTCCTACAGATCCAGGCATATTTTCCCAGTGACTACATAGTTTGATGTCTTGTCTTTTGTCCACGTTCTCCATAGTTTTTCCAAATATCGAATTTATGATGAATTTAAATAAATCACGTTCAAATTCATTCCTAGCAGAATTTCGAAGCTTAGTATTCAGATCAATATATTGTTTCAACCATGCTGACTGTGAGAATTCCATAACTCTGTGTATTCTAATCAGTTTCAATCCATATTTCAAACACTGTGTAATGATTTCGAGTCCGGCCCCGAGACCGGCCCTGATCTAATTAATTATGCACCCTCGTTCAACTACAATAGCATGTCTGATGGCGTACGGATCGCCGAGAACAAGCTGGAATAAATCGATCAATTCGATACTATTCGAAGAGCCATCTAGATGAAATGTTCTATACTCCTGAATAATCGAGAGTCGTGAATGGAAACTGCTTGGAAGTATATAAGCGGGACAGTCAGAATGGAGAGTTAGTTACAGTTCCAGAGTTCGCTGATAGATAGCCACAGTAGAAATAAATTGAAATAGTAAATGTTTTAGTGAATAATTGTTGTAAATAGTGTTTTAAATAAATTAGGAAAATTAGTAAGTGCAGTTTTACTACATTTGTTGTCAGAAGTCGGATGTTTAAAATAAATAAGTGTTAAAGTGTTCGTCGCGTTGAAAAACTGATAGACGTTTATCGCGCCTAACAGTCTGCTAATCCATCCATTGTGGTTTGCGCTTTCAAGGTAAGGTCATCAACCGAGAGGCCATTGATAACAACGCTAGTGTCATCGGCAAAAATAGAAAATGATATATCAGGAAAATTACGAACTATGTCATTTATGTAGATGAGAAACAATGTTGGCCCGAGGATAGAGCCCTGGGGGACGCCGGTTTCTATGCAACCCCTTCTTGATTGATAGTATTCGATTTTATTCTGACCCCTATATTCTACTCTTACCAACATTTCCCAATCGCGTAGATAAGTTTCAAACCACTGTTTACCAATCCCTCGAATTCCATAGTATTCCAGTTTGTTCAACAAAATTAAATGGTCCACACAATCGAACGCCTTGGAAAGGTCACAGAATATGTCAAGTGGAATCTCTTTAGATTCTAACATATTGTAACGATTTCGAAACCGGCCCTGATCTAATTAATTATGCACCCTCGTTCAACTACAACTGCATATCTGCTGGCGTACCGATCGCCGAGAACAAGCTGGAATAAATCGATTGTTCGATACTATTCGAAGAGCCATCTAGATGAAATGTTCAATACTCCTGAATATTCGAGAGCCGTGAATGGAAACTGCTTGGGAGTATATAAGCGGGACAGTCAGAATTCAGAGTCAGTTACAGTTCCAGAGTTCGCTGATAGATAGCCATAGTAGAAATAAATTGAAATAGTAAAGTAAATGTTTTAGTGAATAATTGTTGTAAATAGTGTTTTAAATAAATTAGGAAAGTTAGTAAGTGCAGTTTTATTACATTGTTGTCAGAAGTCGGATGTTTAAAATAAACAAGTGTTAAAGTGTTCGTCGCGTTGAAAAACTGATAGACATTTATCGCGCCTAATAGACAGTTAGTGAGTGACCCATTGAACATTTGAGTGCAAAGTGGACAGTTTTGCGCGTCGCGGGACAATAAACTGAAAACTTTTTGTGTGAAATAAATAATAGACTGATATTTCGGCAAAGACAATAAGAGACAAAATGTTTCCGAGAAGAGTTCACCTAGTTGACCTTAAAGTTAGTGAATTAAAGCAAGAGTTAGAGGAGCGTGAATTAGAAACAACTGGAAAGAAGGCCGTACTACAGAAGAGACTTTCAGATGGACTGATTGAAGAAGGAGAAGACCCCGAAACGTTCTTATTCGAAGTTTCTGGAATTGATTTGAGTTCCATAATGTATAAACTCGACGAGACCACGAAATCCTTTGGAAGAAAAATTTCTGGAAAATTCGAACAGTTTGAAGGAGGAACTTCAACAAAATTCTGTGAGTTAGAAGGAGGAACTTCAACAAAATTCGGTGAGTCTGGAAGATAAATTTCTTCAAAATTCAAAGAGTCTGGAGAAAAAGCTTCTAGAAAATTCTGTCAGCCTGAAAGAGGAACTTCTAGAAAATTCGAATTGTCTAAAAGAGGAACTTCAAGAAAATGTGAAGAGCCTGGAAGAAAAACTTCACGAAAATTCGAAAAATCTAGAAGAAAAGCTTCACGAAAATTCGAAAAATCTAGAAGAAAAGCTTGAAGAAAATTCGAAAAATTTAGAAGTGAAGCTTCTAGAAAACTCGGAGAATTTGAGAGAAGATCTTCTAGAAAATTCGAGAAGCTTGAAAGAAGAAGTTTGCAGTGTGGCGAATCGGTTGGAAGAAAGAATAGGAACTGTCGAGACAGAAATGGAAAAATTGAAAGAAACAATAAGTGACCAAGTCAAAGACGACATGGTGGAAGAAATAAAAAAAATCAAGGAAACGCTCCATGATGAAATAAAAGACGGAATCGAGACAGAAATCAGCAGAATAAAAGAAAAATTCAGTGAATTGGAAATGCGAATGGATTCTGCGCACACCCCAGAAATTTTCAACAGAAATTCAATGCCGGATCTGAGTACTAACGTGGAGGAAGTTAAAAAAAAATCAAAGATTTCAAGGTCAGTACGGAACTAGGAAAGCTCTCATTGAAACCGCCTCAGTTCGACGGAAATACTCCATGGGCAAACTACCGCCGACAATTCGAAGCTGCTGCCAAAGCAAATGGATGGAATGCTGGGGAAAAAGCTTTGGCATTGACACTGGCATTGCGTGGCGATGCCACAAACATTTTACAGACCCTCACCGCCCAACAATAGGAGGACTATGAACAGCTGGTAAAACACTTGGAACTTCGCTATGACCAAGCTCACCTTGAACACGTATATCACTCACAGCTGAAGAATCGATGCCAGAAGTCAAGCGAATCGTTGCAAGAATTTGAAGCAGATATTGCACGCTTGGTTCGTCTTGCGTACCCAGCTAAACCGGAAAATTTAATGGAGCGACTTGCGGTCCAGGCATTTTTGGATGGACTTCGTGACCAGGAAACCCGGCAAGCCCTAATACTAGCTCGCCCCGCACATCTCGTGGATGCATTGGCACGCACTCTGGAATTCGAAGCAGCAAAGCAATCCTGCAAAAGCCAGAGTAGAGTCCGGATGATCGAGGAATATCCACAGCCACAGGAGCCCGCTAATATCGAGGCTGTCATGAGGAAATTAATGAAGGAAGTCCTGCCTGAAAGAAAACAAATAAGGCGCTGGAATTGCGGGAAAATTGGGCATGTGCGTAGCAAATGCCCAACTTTTAAAGAAGCGACACCGACACAGGAAAACTAAAGAAGGTCGATGAGGAGGGGCAGTCGTCGGCCTGTATCCAGCAAGCCCCAAATAACAATGCATATGTCGCTGTCCTTCAACGACAGAACAAAGGTGTTTTTGTAGACGGTCTGATCAACAACGAGCCTCGCATCATGCTGCTTGATACAGGTGCGACTAGGACAATCATTGGACCTACATTTGCCAAAATACCGGCAAGAATTGAATCGTCGAATTGGAAGCTACGCACAGCAACTGGAGAGCCGGCAACTGTGTATGGTGAACTTCCAATTGAACTGACTTTGGGCAGCACTAAAGTGAAATACCGGGCTCTAGTAGCGGATATCGAGGACGAGGTAATAATTGGAATGGACATCATGAATTCTAGAGGATTCGAGCTGAATTTTAAAGACGGCGTCCTTCGTGTGAACGGAGAAGAGCTGGTACTTCATGGGAGAAATGAAGAAATGGTTCGAGTTCTGCTGGCTGAAGACGTAAGCGTACCGGAGAGGGCTGAAACCATTTTGGAGGCTCGCCTGGATGGAGGTGCGAGCAGTGGAAACGTGGTGATGTTCGAGCCCAAGCTACATTATTAGAAAATTGGACGAGGAATTGCACTAGGAAAAACCTTGTTGCGTGCTGATAAATTTGTGCCAGTGAGGGTAATGAATGTCAATTATTACCCGATGACCTTGAAGAAGGGAACAATTTTGGGGCACTGCCCGTCAGTTTCCTCTGTGATTAGGAGTGTACGCGGCACTGTTAGCCAAGCCAGTAACATGCCAGCAGAATTGGAGAAGTTGGTTGCTATTTCGTCCAAGGACATGGGGCCAGCACAAAAGACCAAACTGATGGAAGTATCAGGAAATCTTCGATACCGGAGTAGGCAAAGGCGGTAGAACAAAGGTGGTTCAGCACAAGATAGATACTGGAAATGCCCGACCAATCAGGCAATCAGCCAGAAGACTTCCTCTAGCCAAAAAGGAGGAGGCTGACAAAATAGTCTGCGACATGGAGAAAGACGGAGTCATCGAGCCATCCGACAGTCCCTGGTCCTCTCCAGTCGTGTTGGTGAAGAAGAAAGATGGATCAACACGGTTTTGCGTAGACTATCGTCAACTAAACAACGTGACGAAAAAGAACAGCTACCCTCTCCCAAGGATAGACGACACGCTAGACACGCTGCTGGATCTATGATTTTCTCGACCTTAGATTTGAAGAGCGGATACTGGCAGGTAGAACTGGCCCAGGAAGATCGAGAAAAGACAGCTTTAACCCTCGGCTCCGGATTATGTCAGTTTACAGTTATGCCATTCGGCCTCTGCAATGCTCCAGCCACATTCGAAAGATTGATGGAGACGGTTTTGAAAGGACTATCATGGAAGACGTGTCTGGTGTATCTCGACGACATTATTGTGGTTGGCAGATCGTTCGAGGACCATGTAAAAGACTTGGAAGAGGTATTTCAGCGACTGAGAAGCTCCGGACTGAAACTGAGTCCTGAGAAATGTCATCTGTTTCAAAATAAAATACGTTATCTCGGCCACGTTGTCTCTGGGAAAGGAGTGGCAGTAGATGAGCAGAAGATCAAAGCTGTTAAGGAATGGCCCGTTCCGAAAGACATTCACCAGCTTCGAAGTTTTCTTGGCTTGTGCACTTACTATCGCCGATACGGGCTGGGATTTGCTAACATCACAAAACCACTGACCAGGCTCACGGAAGGACAAACAAAGTTCCAGTGGTCAGATGAATTCCAAGATTCATTCAGGAAGTTGAAAGGAGCTTTGATCAACGCACCAATCCTGAGCTACCCCCTTCCAGGCGGGAAATTCATTTTGGACACGGACGCCAGTAACGTGGGACTTGGAGCTGTCCTGTCTCAGATCCAAGAAGGACAAGAGAAGGTCATCGGTTTCTTCAGCAAGACCCTCAGTAAACCGGAGCGGAATTACTGTGTCACCAGGCGGGAGCTGTTGGCTGTTGTCAAGGCAGCTCTCAAATTACTCCTACAGTTCAAGAATCTCGAGGGTCAAGTGGCACGCTGGATTGAGAGGCTCCAGGAATTCGACTTTGAGATCGAACATCGGGCGGGGACCAGCCATAAGAATGCGGATGCCCTATCGCGAAGACCATGTCTAGACGACTGTTCGCACTGCCGACGAACAGAGGAAAAGGAGTCGACACTGCAGAACCACGGCGGTCGATGATAACTGGAATGACCACAAGATCCAGAAACACCAAGAGAAAGATCCAGATCTTGGTTTAGTCATCGGCTGGCGGAAGAATGAGCGAAGACCGTCATGGTAGGAAATAGCCAGTTGAACTCCAGTCGTTAAAACTTACTGGGCCCAATGGAACTCTTTCACCTTAGACAATGGAGTCTTGAAACGTGTGTTGGAGTCTGAGGATTGCGGGGAAGAAAGACGTCAGGTAGTAGTTCCCAGGAGCAGAAGACAGGAAGTGCTCCGAGAAATCCATGATGAGGTCACCGGAGGACATCTGGGAGTGACGAAGACCCTCCAGAAAGTTAGGCAACGGTTCTACTGGGCCAATTGTCAAGCTGGCGTCAAGGACTGGTGCAGAAAATGTGCTGTATGCTCTGCCAGTAATGGGCCTCGAACAAGACCTAAGGCCCCGATGCGCCAGTACAATGTGGTCAGCCCATTCGAAAGGATCGCCATTGACATCGCTGGCCCGTTCCCACAATCTGAACACGGAACAAGTACATCCTTGTGGCGATGGATTACTTCAGCAAGTGGGCCGAAGCCTATGCCTTGCCCAACCAAAAAGCCATCACCGTTGCCGACGTCTTGGTGAAGGAGTGGATTTGTCGATTCGGTGTCCCGTTAGAGCTGCATTCGGATCAAGTCAGGAATTTCGAGTCAAACCTGTTCCAGGAGATGTGTCAGATGCTGAACATCCGGAAAACGAGGACCACAGCTCTACATCCACAGTCCGATGGAATGGTGGAGCGGATGAATAAGGTCCAAGGTAGTCTCTGATCACCAGAAGGATTGGGACCAGTACCTCCATCTGTTCCAGATGGCGTATCGTTCCGCAGTTCATGAGTCAACCGGCCAAAACCCTGCTTGTGTTATTATGGGCCGAGAGCTGCGACTTCCATGTGACCTGAAGTTTGGGGCCACCAGGACAAGACACTGCGGGAGATGACTACGTCAGCAAACAGCGACAGAGAATGGACGACATCCATGAACGGGTCCGTTTGAACATCCAGAGTGCCAGCGACAGAATGAAGGAGACCTACGATATCAAGGCGGATGCTGGTGGATATCAGACAGGTGACCTTGTCTGCCTAAACGTCGCCGTGGACTATCACCGAAACTTCGGAACTCGTGGGAAGGTCCATATAAGATCATGAAAAGGATAAACGACCTCGTCTACCGCATATATAAGCCACCACGAGGAAAACCTAGGGTAGTCCACTTCAATAGGTTGTCCCCTTACGCCGGAAACCCCGATCAAGTCCGCACAGTCAGATCACCGGAGGACGAAATGACGTTTCAGAGGTTCATGTCCTTGTACTCGAACGGACAGAAAGTTCAATATGGGGTAACCCGAGAGGAGTCACGAGATCTTTTCAAGGTGCCTGCTGATTACGCGTTAGCTCACTGTGTGGCAGAAGATCTCCAAATGTCCAGAGGCATTGCAGTAGTTTTCTCCAAGAAGTTCGGTCGAATCCAGGAACTGAGAGAACAGAACCCGGAAGTTGGAGGGGTGTTACAGCTGAGGAAAGGCCAGAGAAACATCTACTATCTGGTTACCAAGAAGCGTTTTCGAGATAAGTCGCCTTATGAAGATGTATGGAAGAGCCTTACGAGATTGAGAGACACGATGCTGGACCAGAATATTGTAGACCTGGCAATCCCAAAATTGGCCTGTGGGCTTGATGGGCTGGACTGGAGAGTTATAAGAAGCATGTTGGAGACAGTATTCAGATCCAGTGGCATCAACATTCTGGTGTGCTGCAACCATCTTCCTCGACCCAAATTGAAGACTGTGGAGTGCTACTTCCATCGATCGTCCAGGTGCAGATATGGAGAATCTTGCAGATATCTTCACACTCCAAGAATGACGTTTCGGGGCGAAACATCTCTAAGAAGGGGGCAATGTAACGATTTCGAGTCCAGCTCCGAGACCGGCCCATTTCACTCTGTATCTCACTTGTTTTTGCGTGTTCGTTGATGAATTTTTCACAGAAATCATGAGAATGACAAGAGGAACCGAGAAAAAAGTATAATGGAATATGTACCACGGTAGGGGAGACTGGAGAAATTGAATTCGGATTTTTTTTTACATTTCACTCTGAATCTCACTTGTTTTTGCGTGTTCGTTGATGAATTTTTCATAGAAATCATGAGAATGACAAGAGGAACCGGGAAAAAGTATTATGGAATATGTACCACCGTAGGAAAGACTGGAGAAATTAAATTCGGATTTTTTTTACATTTCACTCTGTATCTCGCTTGTTTTTGCGTGTTCGTTGATGAATTTTTCACAGAAATTATGAGAATGACAAGAGGAACCGAGGAAAGAATATTATGGAATATGTACCACCATATGGGAGACTGGAGAAATTAAAATCGGATTTTTTTTACATTTCACTCTGTATCTCGCTTGTTTTTGCGTGTTCGTTGATGAATTTTCCACAGAAATTATGAGAATGACAAGAGGAACCGGGAAAAAAGTATTATGGAATATGTACCACCGTAGGGGAGACTGGAGAAATTAAATTCGGATTTTTTTTACATTTCACTCTGTATCTCACTTGTTTTTGCGTGTTCGTTGATGAATTTTTCAAAGAAACCGGCCCTGATCTAATTAATTATGCACCCTCGTTCAACTACAATAGCATATCTGATGGCGTACGGATCGCCGAGAACAAGCTGGAATAAATCGATCAATTCGATACTATTCGATGAGCCATCTAGATGAAATGTTCTATACTCCTGAATAATCGAAAGTCGTGAATGGAAACTGCTTGGAAATATATAAGCGGGACAGTCAGAATGGAGAGTTAGTTACAGTTCCAGAGTTCGCTGATAGATATCCACAGTAGAAATAAATTGAAATAGTAAATGTTTTAGTGAATAATTGTTGTAAATAGTGTTTTAAATAAATTAGAAAAATTAGTAAGTGCAGTTTTACTACAACTGTTTCAAATTTCTGTAGTGCATGATATATCTTTCCTTACTCATCAAATTCGGGGTTAACTTGGAAAATTTACTTCCTGGAGGCTTGATATTTTCTGGGCAGAAAGGAAGGTCATTATGATCATCATGGAAGTTTGGTGGATAGTCCAAATCAACTTCCAATACGCATCCTTTCGAAGATGTATCTTCAATTTTGAAACAGTCAAACTTTTCTATCTCCCACTGCTCAAGACATCTGAAATATCGCAGTGGGAGATATTCACTCATGGCAGCTCCATATAAATTTGTTGCATCAAGATATAAAATATATGAATTTGGTTTAGAAGGATCAAAAGATATAATAAATGGATTAATAGCTTTAGCCTTTCTTTTACTGCATTGGCTCACTCCACCACGAATTCCTTTCTTGAAAAAGTGAACCATATCTATATTAGTCAAGAGTTCTAATTCAACCTTGGTTAAACGCAGCATAGCATCCCAACTGAGTGAAGGAGCTGTCACATACTGGGCTGGATCCAGTTTATATTTTTCTAAACAAACATCTCTGAAGTTTTCGAAGACATCTGCTAAAAGAAGAACATCTGATTTTAAGTAAACATCTGAATATTCTCCTAGAGTTGAACATCCGAATTCCTGCCATACTTCACAAGCTCGTTCATAATCTTCTTTGTAAATATCTGTGCCATTCAAAATATCGAAGAATTCAGACTGGTTTGGTAATATGGGTTGATTCAATTTTTCATAGGAATCAACATATGAATAAGGAAGAACACCTTTGCGTCTTATCATATTGAATTTTCTATCATCTTGAAAATATTTTCTAACCTCTCGACATTGGGAAGATTTCAGAGTTTTACTCAGACTATCCAGAGATTTTGATAAGAACCGGAAAGAATCGACAAATCTCAGATATAGATATGTATCTTTAAATTTAGGGTTTTCTGATTTCTCAACTAAATATGATTTGGTGATTGAAATATACTTCTCTTTGTTTTGGGCAATAACTGAAATATTTTCTTTATGCGATGCCAGTTTTTTTAATGTATAGGTGGCAATCATAATTTGACAAATTATGAAAGGAAACGGGAATGAATTTCACCAGTTTATACTGTAAATTACATCTTGAATGAGCACTTGCACGGTACACACCAGTCAAGTGACAGTGGTCCCGGACTTTTATGTCTTCAGCCTTATACATCTTACCACAAATATGACATTCTGTGGAAATCTGAAATTCTTTCTCTTCTTTTTCTGTGAGTGGTAGCATTTTTTTGACATATTTCAAGTGTTTGTTATATAACTTCAAAACGAGCTCATCCAACCTTTTTACAGCACAATCAGTTCCGTGATATTGTACAAACTCTGAGTATTTGTCATCGAAATTACACTTTACATAGAAAGCGAATGAATATGGCTCGTGTTCATATGCTTTTAATGTGAATGACTGCTCATCAGATGGTTCACTGTGATGAATGGGCTTTAGCAAACTCTCAAAATCGGCATATATCACAAAAGGAACTGGAAGTTGTTTTTCTAAATTGATGAACTTGAGAATATTTCCAGGCAAAGTTTCACCATATTTGTTTATGATTAAGTCTGGTTTTGGGAGTAACACACATAGACGATTACAATCATAATGTTGATGAGTCGTCAGTTTGTCAGTCGTAGGAAAGAATTGGCGACTACGATCACAAGTATATACACGACCATTATGCTTAGATTTTTATCGTGATGCCAATCTAGACAAATCTGTGATGAGACAATAATGATAATTTCCATCATAATCACCTATCAGTAGGAGATTTACATGTGTTGCAGATCGTTGTGTTGTGAAATGTAAGGGACCCACGATGTTGGTAACCATTTTGCCTTCTATAAATTTTGTATCTGTACCAAAAATATTTATAGATATATTATTTATTATTTCAAATTTGGAAATATCCGCCAATTTTACTGGAAAATCAATACCTTCAAAATCAAGTAAGGTAGAATAATGTGGATATGAGGATGGACTCGATGGATCTCCATTTGAAGGAAAAGTTGCGGCCATAATAGACCAAGCGAGGCAAGCATTATCCAAGTTCTTTACATTCAGAACGGCTCGTTTCATATTTATTGCTTTGGGTAACTTGATATATGATGAAGCTGATAATGGATTATATATGTTTATATTAACATCAAGTTGCCAAATCTTCTGCAATGACCAGCCTGAGTCTCTTTCCTGGAATTCTGAAGCCTTCGAAATCATCTCATCTTTGAATTCATCGTAAATGTCATTTAAGTTAGTAGAATATGTGATAATTTTGTTTTTTGTATTGAAGGATTTCATATTACTCAACTCTTTCTCGGATATGATATGGTATTGCGCTCCTGTATATATTCCGAAATGATGTTCAGAACTTTCGGCTTAATTTCTTCCATAAAGTTGACGTAATCAACATGTGTTCCACTACTTTTGAATCGATAACTTGCTATTCTATTCTTGAATGCGTGTTGCAATTTTTCGAATCCATCTTCCAGTTTTGTTGAAATATTCACGTGTAGCCGTTTTCTCGACTGTGGAGCACTGGTGGATGGATCGCTCAATTTAATTTTTTTGCTACTGGTTCCTCAGCTTCTTTGAAAGGACAGGTTTTTTGCATTTGTCACACTTCATGATTCTCAGTGGTAGCAATACTAACTGTACTCGTTATGGTATTCCTTACAATAATATATGGAGCTCTTGATATGCGCTTGCGCATTGCTGTTTCTATAGTGGTCAATGACCTTGTGGGAAATACCTGACGACAACCGGATGCCAAAGTGGAACGACTGTCAAGTCATCAATCTGAAAAATTATATCTGTTGCAAGGTGAATGACCTTGTGGAAAATATCTGGTGTTTAGTCACCGGATGCTATGGAGTGAACGACCTTGTAAAAAAACATCTAGTATCTAGACAACCTGATGATATAAGGTGATTTGTAGTTTCATGAAAATCTCAAAATAAAAGGCATTTCTTTTAGAATATATTTATTGAGATGTATCCATTATATACATTTGAAATATAGAGTGAACATTTGAAAGTGCACATATACAATTATCTTTAGTATGATGAAAACAACTTGCTTCAGATGCACCCAAACCGGGTTGTTCTTCAAATTCTATGACTGGTTGCTGGGTGAATTGTTTGATGTATTCAGCTTTTTTCTTTCCTTTAACAAAAAGAGTATCCACTCCTTCGGTGAGCCTCTTCATTATATTTCCAAATTGATGTAATGGTGTGAATCCATCATTCCAATCTATACAGTGGTGATTATGCACCAGCCAAGTAGCCTGACTATGAAATTTTGGTGGGAGCATATTCATTGGAAACGGTGGTTTAAACACATAGTGAGAAACTCTACTTCCATCGAATGCAGCCAGTTCCTTCGTCAAAAATTTATTATGCTCAATTTTGAAACCTTGCACGTCTATCACCAATATCATATTTTCAAACTAATGAGTTACCTTATCAATGCTTGTTTTAAAGTGTATGATTCAATCAATTGTTTCAGTACTTTCAGGTTCTTATGGTGTTGCTCCAATCTTCTTCTGTACTCTGAAATCATCTTCGAACTGATGTTCCAAGTATGCAAGTCTTTCTATATAACCCATCGAGCATGCGCTTTAAAACTGCTTAACAATTTTCGTCAATGGATTATATGAAAATTCTTTCTCATGTAGAATAAGACAGTATGCAGTAACATTTCTGGGTGTCGATGTGCACCAGCGGTACCTTAATTTTGAATTCATTGGGATTGAAAATAGGTTGGTTTGATTTAAGATGATAGTAACTCTCTTGGAAGTTGGCATACATTTCATAGAGTTTTGCAAACTTGTTATTCTTAAATTCAAGATTCAAGTCATTATAAGGATATCGTTCAGAATTCAGAAATACTCTTAAATTACTCAGATTACAGTGGTCGAATGTACTCATATCAGTAGTAAGCTTCTTTTTTAATCTTGTTGAAATGCAATGATAACATGTCGAGGAGTTTCAACCTTTATAGTTGTTTCCACAGCCCAAGTATGCCTTGTTGTTTGATTTAGAGAAGGGTATTCAATCAATTCCCATCATCTGAATTTAAGCGGTAGTTCAACATTGCTATTTATGATTTCATTCAATCGTAGTTGTTCTTGAATACTTGGTGTTACGTGAGGGACACACCAACTCAGTTTGCTTATGCTCACCTTAGGCTTTTCGGAATCATCTATACTGCACATCTAAATCATGACTCTCACGAATCAAAACTAGTTCTTGTCTCATATTGATCACAATTTTTCTGAAATCTTCAAAAAATCCAGCCCATAACTTGAGCGGAATACATACATTGAAATTCCCTTCATCAACTAATATTTTATCACTCGCACCAAGTTTGGGAAACCAACCAGCATTTTGCATAGAAATACTTTCATTTTCATTCATAGACAAATAATTTTTCATCGTTGACACTAGTCCAATGTTTCTGACAGAGTCTACCACCACACCATTCAGCTCATATCGGAGTTCACGGAATAAGAATGATATTGCGTTATTGATGAATTTTATTTTCGTTATTGGATCCCCGTCCAGTCTTGTAAGCTTTCCCTCTATGTAGATGTATGAATTACAAGGTAATGTATAAGCGTCCAAGTCCTGAATCGGAATTCTGATTTCATCATTATATTTGATATCATTGGTAATATAGGGCTGATATGTATGAAACTGATAATCTTCAATTGTGCTATCATTGAACGGTTCACTTGTGATTTGTAGCAATTCCATTATATTAGGAGTTCTAATCCCAAAGATTTCAAGTATTTTTTATGTTCGGGTGTTAGCAATTCGACAGTTGCTCTCGTACTATCTTTCAAAGTTCGTATCACCTGCTTTTTATAGGGATGTTGGAATGTTGGTTTGTCAAATCTCCAGACCATTTCAGAGAGTCTTTCGTCTCAAGTGCAATCTAACAGTAACTTCTTCGTTTCGGAAATCAATTAAATTCAAATTTTGGTCAACAACTCTTAATATGATGTTGTTGATCGTCTTGATAGTGACGGGGAAATACAGAATGTTCAAAGGCGATTCAACTATTTTATACCCCCTTGGTACGGTCGGAAAGAATTGATGAATCACATGCACTGGATCACCATTCAAAAATCAACCCATCGCAATATTACAATCAATGCATATTGTATTGATTGAAAGAATTTTTACTTCATGATCTGATTCGTAGATATTATTCGCATCGAGTATCCTTTTCTCGAATCCTAATAATGAACCAATTGAATTTTCTACCGAAAAATTGATTTTGGTGTTTGTACGGATGATCACTTTCGGAGTGGTCCAATTTGGGTCGATGGATATCACAACATCTTCATTATAGTTAGTCATCTGTTTTATCAGGAGATCAACAATATCTGTAAAATCATAAAATCCTTCAGGAAAGGTATAACTGTATTCATCATGTTCACCCCATACAAAAACATTGTTTAATTTTGTAACATTTGGAATAACATTGAACGAATCAAAATTTGCCAATCCTATCTCATATTCCACATTATCATCCAGATGAATTGGAGGGTTAAAATTATGACTCAACACTGAAGACGAGTCGCTCAAAGTAAAAGTAAAAGACATATTTTTCCAAGGGTAGTTTATTGATGAATGAAGGAAATACATCAGAGATATTGATTATATAGAAACAAAAGACAGTGTTGTCCACAGTGATAAGAGTTAAACTTTTGCAAAGAGTCATAGCTATATTTTATTTTATTGACGTCACCAGCGCTGAGGAAGTATTTTATCAATTCCTTTGGTGGTTTGAGATTTCCATAACTATCAAAATATATAACTTCCGCAGTTTTCTTAGAATATGCTGTCCAATGAGTTCCATCTCCCAAATCAGAATCAAGATTGATGATACCGCACTCATTGCTTCTTTTTTTTTCGGGAAGTGTATCTCTCATGAAAACACCTTTTTTGATATGGTTGAGCAAAAGTTCCATAACCTTTTCGAGGTCTTAAATATAAACCTTTTCCTTTTCGTTCTTCGTTCTTTGTTCAGTTAGTTGTTCTTTATTAGATTTTGCCTTATTAACTGCTGAAGCGATAGATGCTGCCCCACCCCCTGCAGCACCTAATGCTCCTAGAAGTGGTAGTAAAAATGGAAGAAATCCACCTTTCTTTGGAATTGGAATTACTCTTTTTTTCAGTTTACCCTTTCGTTTTCTGGCAACTTTCAGTTCCCCACCTTCCTTTCTTTTTTTCATAGTTTTTTTCTTTCGTCTCAAACCCATTCCCAACTTGCTTTTAAGATTCATAATATTAGATATACCAAATGCTGTAACTTTTTCCCCCAACTTCGCGTCAGATGAATTTAAACGTTCGGAAGCAAATGCTAATTTCTTGTCTGCAGTATTTCTTGATTCTATATCATCACTTCTGGAGTAAGCAACGTCGTGTCGCTTACAAGCCTCATCCAGAGGATTTATGCCAACGTCTCCCCTCAATAGCCTCTTTTCCAACTTGGTACCAGGACCGCAGTAATTATATCCAGGGACATGTATTTCTACAGGAAGTTTGTTGATGAGAGTATTCAAAAGACCTCGACCTTTCTTCCTCGTGTTTAGACTCGTACTAACGACTGATTTATTTCGCTGTCCCATTATATTGTGTTTCAAACAACTTGCGTACACGTATATATACACCTATCACATCTGCATTAATGTCAGTTTGACGATTATTTCGATGCGATGAAGACTGAAAAACAAAAGTTATTGCTTCCAGTTCTCAATCATGATGAGATCAATGTGGAGAATAATGTAAGAAAACATGGTGCGCTATTTGGAGGTCCTTTCCTAAAAGAGGGTTACTTGTTGGTGTCTCGTAAAAAGGTGTGGATGGACGGCTTCCGCAAAGTTTCGGATTCCTCCGAACCCATCTTCAGCCACCCACCGCTCTGCTCCTAGTTGCCTGGAGGGCAAGGACGTCGTCACCCAGGGATTTCGGGTGGCAACTTCCGTGTCCCTGCCGACACCCGTCACGAAATCTGCCTTCGTAGCTCTTGTTGCATATTCAGGCTGTGCATAGTGATTCCCTTGGGAGGTACACTGAACCCGCCCCTGGAGAGATATGGGAATGCGAGCATTCCCAACTCCCTCCGAGAGCCTTCCACCACCCCCTAGTTCTTCCACTAGGGCCTCAGCATCACCCGGTTCCCTTAGGGTATGCACATCTATATCCGGCCTCCGCTGTGGTGCGTGGGGCACACCCGATGACCCCGGAGCGCTTCGGCGCATTCCGAGGGGGCGTACCTCACGAGCTTCGCCAGCACGGACTCCTTCGTAGCCCTCCGACCTGCAAACAGATACATTTCTGGTTAGTCGAAATTGCTCAAAACGGGCTTCCAAAGGTGGAGTTGTGACAACTCCCGCGGAATCGATTACTAACCCTACCTGAGCCGACGGGGAAGGCTGCCTCCCTCCGTCTAAGCTCGACTCTAAAGTACCTTGGTCCAGCACACTTCTCGGGGACAAGGTAGTTGACATCGTCAACTCACGATTTTCCCCGGTAGTACGTACCTGGGGGACGTCTCCGTCGAGGCGTCGCGACGCTTCGGGGAATAGACGCCTGGCGTCTAAGTCACCCGACGGCGGAGGTGTCCGAGAAAGCCCAACGCCGGCGAACACGGCTTGGGTATTCTCCTCCGCGAGCATATGAGATCTCAATCTCATATTCGTCATTGCTCTAAAGGACAACAATTACGGCTGTAATGTATTGTCGGGCTACTTGCGTGTGCAAGTGTGTGGCAAAGGAGAAGTGCACTAAAATCGACCTCGCGTCGACCCAACTCAAGTGTGACGATGAGAAGGGTCACCCTATAGCTAACTAACCTAACACCTAACAAGACCTCGCCGGGAAATGGACGAGGGAGGAAGGATTCACGGTTTAGAAAAACTATCTAAATAAAATTTCCTAACTTCAAAAATTGTGTGAAGCACCAAAAAGGAAAATTAAACTTGAAAAATTTTACTTTAAAAATTACAACTGGATGTGACAAAAACCAAGACAGAGATTTGGGTAAAGGATCACGGAGCCTAACCAGACTGTCTCAGGTGGAAAAGCCGAGAACAGCCGCAGGAAATAGGTATGGGAAGGACGCGAAACCCCTAGGTACCACAGGAAATGTGGCTCGCCAACGACAAAGTCGCAGCTAATGATGTCTTGACAGGCCGAGGAATTTAAGCTCGAACGATACAATCTTCGTGGAACTCTACGATCGAGCCGATTGTATCAGGTGAGATCTCGTTTTGGTGCCTGACCCCTTTTCATACGATGGGGATTTTTCGTCAACGTCGCGTACAGGTATTAAGTCGGGAAATAACTTTGATGAAGTTAAATCCCTAAGTGTCCGTTGCAAAAGATCACTTTACACTGATTATTGCTCGAGAGTTAAACTACCTATCAACGTACTTTCGTAGCGCGAATAAAACACCTGTAAACCGTACAAGTGAGTCTAACCCCCTTTAAGATAGAAACAAAACGTTATGAATCTACTGTGAACTGAATTATTATTACCGAGAACCTGACTCTAACTGCTAGCCAAAACGATGAATTGCAGAGACAAAAGGCAAAGCCAAACAAACGTAAGTTATTTAACGGAAACACAAAATTGATTATTACACTGCAATTCGACAAGAAAGAGTGGCTGTCTGCTGCTTCGCTGCTTGCATATTTATGCAATCCTGACTGCTGAATCCGCGACACCCACTGGCCTAGAGGGCCAAAGTGGGCGTCGCCCTTGGCTGAACAAAACCCTAGCTCGCGAAAACGCGCGGGATTTGGGCAAATGACCGTTAAAGTCCCGTTACCTGCGTTTTCTAGGGAGTATTTGACAAAAGTCACTAAATACTCCCCAGATCTAGGGAGATATTGAAAGTCAGAATTTCAGATATCTCGATTCCTAGGGCGGTTCGATATTCGGAGAGCCCCGAGAAAAACCATAACCCAACGTGATTCTTGAACGCCGAAGAAATACACGTATTCCTTCGCCGAGGAATCTATACCCGTTTTCCGATTTGGCCAACCTGATGAGAAATCGAATTGAAATAAAATAATTTGTGAAAACAAATGGAGCCACGGAATCTTTCCACCCAACAAGAGACTAGCGTGTCGAAACCTTGCTCTAAGTGTTCTGTATACCGGGTGCTCGACTGTTTGGGGCCACAAATTAATAAAATTGAAAACTAGTCAGGAATTTCCGGTAAATCGGTAAAACTACGTACAGTGGAGTTCCACTGGGTGGAGATTGGGACTTTACATCATACAGGGTGAGACTAGACTAGTGACCTGAATATAATGCAAAAATCTAATATTATTCGACTGGCTTCTAGGTGAAAATTGAGAGTTATTAAGTGTAAAAATGGCTCACTAAAGGTGACCATACACAAAAAAAATCATCGTAGGAGCGCGGCGAGCCTGCCCTGCGACACCCCCCTACTAAAGAGTTTAACTTGGTCGAAGTTATTTCCAAACGAAACAACCGACAAAAGCTAAATTTACGTTAACTCCCTAATAGTCACCTTCCGCACTCTGATGAACCAAGGCTGGAACCACCAAAGTTACTGGAGCGTCATCCTCCATGTCGGAATCGTTCTCAGTACAGTCTTTACTAACTCTAGGAGCTTCGCTGTAGCTCTGGGCTGGTACGGGATCTTCGTCAGACCCGGTCACCGAAACATACTGACGGGCGGAGTCTGTCGGTGGCCGCTGGATCGGAGCTCTGTCGGAGTCCAGCGCCACAGCTCGGCATCTCCTTCGCCGTCCTGTACTCTTACTAGGAATCTCAGTCCTTACTGAGCCTTCCTGTCTCACATTCTCTCCCGGGTCGACCATCAATGATAATGGAGACCCCCCTACTGGAAGTGCTAACTCTCGGATAGCAGCCTCCACTTCCGAATCTGAATCGTACGCTGGACCTTGGTCGGGAACGACCGCTTGACGGGTAAGAGCGTCTACTTCAGTAGTAGCACGCCCCCCTACTGGTGAGTTTGCGACGGGGAGTTCAGAATCTCTGATCTCCAAAAGGCCAGAGTTCACCACCGGCAACGGACTCCTACGGGATACTCCTCTCTTCCCCGCGCAGTCTGAGTCGCGTTTCCGTCCTTGTGGATTCTTCCTCAACCTTTTCACTGTCCGCCGGACCGCTTTGTCCTTTGGATCGAAACTGACCGTTACTTCCCGTGGATTCGTTGAGTTGGGTGCGTCAGCTCGTACCCGGATTAACGAAGGTGGCTTCGGACCGCCCCCAGTCGTCGGCCTAGGTGTGACTTCCCCTGTCACTTCTTGGTCAGCATCGTTGGACTCTGGCTGATCCGGACCTGGGCCACCATCGTCGTGGCGGACGCCAGCCGGCAAAGTCCTGCTTACCCAAGAACGGATATCGTCTACGTGCACCAGCCTCTCGGTGCCGTTCCTATCTACGAGGTAACTGTCTCGCCCCATCACCCTCGTGATCGGATGCGGTCCTGACAGTGTACCTCCGAAGTTTCCTTTGACGAAATTCCTAACTAAAACGCGGTCGCCGACCCCGTAGGTCCGTGGCGACGGTAGATCTTTATCAGGGAATAAATTCCTCTGATAAACTGCCTGACGTCTGGCTGCTTTTGCAAGACGTTCTTGCCGATCTTCGGGGCTATTATGTACCGGATCTCGGTACATAGGTAGCCTCCAATCTCCTGGACGACCAGGTGTATATCCTAACAATAACTCCGCTGGAGTCTCCCCTGTTGCTCTATTCTTACGGTTCCGTAAGCAATAGAGACTTGCAGCCAGACCTTCTTCCCAAAGCCCTTCCGAAGTGGTTTCCAGCATCCTTGCTCTTAGGCACTTCTTCAGTTCCTGGACCCTTCGCTCGACAGGGTTCGCCTGTTGATGATAAACAGGTGAAAATTTGACCTCAATGTTCTTCGCATCGTAGTATTTTAGCAGACGATTGCTCTGAAACTGCGGGCCGTTGTCAGAAATGACGACTTCTGGACAACCCCAACGAGATAAGATTTCTTCGTCTAGAAAACGAGAAATTACTTTCGACGTGCATGTCTTAGTGGCCTTGGCTTCAACCCACTTTGAAAACATATCGACGGCAATTACCACGAACCTGTTTCCCCTCCTTGAGGCTGCATAGGGCCCCAGGACGTCAACAGCCAGCATCTGCCACGGTCGCTTCGGCACACTAGGCCGTTGCGGTGCCGCTTCCTGATGCCGTACGGCTTTAACGCACTGGCAGACTAGGCAACCTCTCACGTAGGCCCGGACGTAGTCCTCCATGGCCGGCCACCAATAGTGCCGTTTCAAGGCACGTAAGGTTTCCTCTTGACCAGGATGACCAGCGGTCGGGTGTTCATGGTAATAAGCCGACACGTCCTCACGGAGCGCCTCGGGCACATACAATAGCCGTTTACCAGCAGAAGAAACATATACAACCCCTTGGACATCTGAAAACTTGTTGATAAAACGAAGATCGTCCCTGGACATAGGACCTAACTCCTGTATCGTTCTGATACGCGCCCTCAACCTTTGCGTCTCCCTATCTATGGCCTGCCGCCGCACGACCACTTCAGCCGGCGTCTCTACGACGCTCACCACACCTTGGTGTTCAGACAGTTGCACCTTCATAGGTGGCAACCCCATACGCTCTACATCAGCATCCAAGTCTTCACTGTGAGACCCCGAGGGATTACGGGACAAGAAATCAGCTAGCTGATTGTCTCGACCTGCGACGTGCTCCACAGTGAAGGAATACTCCTGTAGAAGTAAGGCCCAACGAGTTAACTTCGCTTTTGCGTCCTTGAACTTGGATAACCAAGTCAACGCTTTGCTGTCCGTTCGAAGAGTGAATGGACGGTCTTCGAGATAATGACGGTATCGCTTGATACCCCAAACAATGGCTAAACATTCAGTCTCGTTCACATGATAGTTTAGTTCCGCGCCCTTGAGCTTGGCACTAGCATGTGAAACGATCCTTCTGTCGCCGTGACAATCGACTTGATAAAGGACTGCAGCGATGCCTACCCCAGATGCATCGGTCTGCAGGAAAAACGGGAGAGTCATGTCCGGCCTGGCCAAGACCATAGGACGGCCCACGACTTCCTTGATCCTCTCAAACGCCTCCAATGCTTGAGAGTTCCACTTAAGGTCTCGACCTTTCTTCGACTTGAGCATGTCACTTATCGGAGCCTCCAACTCCGCTAAGTTCGGGATGAACTCCCGTAGCCAACCAACGGTGCCCAAGAATCCTCGGACCTGAGAGACATTCTTGGGTAGCGGGAATTGTCGAACCGCTAACACATGACCTGGCATTGGTTCGTTGGACGTTTCCGTCACCACATGCCCCAAGTACTCCAGCCTACGCTGAGCGAAGTTGCACTTCTTTAAACTGCACCACAGGCCATGTGCTCTGAACCTCTCCAGCACAAGGCGGAGATGGTAGAGGTTCTCCTTTTCATCTTCGCTGTAAACGATTATGTCGTCTAGATATACTTTGACGAATTTATCGACATAACCAACCAACACTTCCGTCATAAGGATTTGGAAACTTCCAGGTGCATTCGTTAGACCAAACGGCATTGAGTTAAACTCATAACAAGCTCCATCTGGCGTAGCAAAAGCTGTATACTTTTTACTAGCCTCATCCATGGGTATCTGCCAAAACCCAGACTTCAGATCCAAAGAAGTGAACACTCTCGCTGTTCCGAGCTCTTTGATAGTCTCGTGAATACCTGGCAATACCGACGACTCGGGTATTGTCAGACTATTCAACTTCCTGTAGTCGACACAAAACCGAGCCGTACCGTCCTTCTTCGTGACGATAACGACCGGACTAATAAAGGCAGAATGGGACCTACTTATGACACCTGCAGCGAGCATCTTATCCACCTCCTCTTGGATAAGAGCCCTCTTCTGATCGGAAACTTTGTACGGACGGAGCTTGAAGGGTAGCTCCTCCTTCAATCGGATTTTATGGCAAGCAGCCCTCGTCACTGGTTGCCTTGGAGATTCGTAAAAGACGTCTCCAAACTCTCGGATAAGACTCCGAAATTCCTTTCTCGAGAACGCCGGTAGCTGTACGTCCGCTACCTGTGGTTCAGGGAACTTTTCTGGTGGAAGATAGACCTCCTCCGCCCAGAAAATAGTTTGCCTAGGCCCCTTTCCAACGTACATGGTGCGACGTGCAAAGTCGACCATAGCCTCGTTTGATGCCAGCCAGGGACACCCGAGCAGAAGATCCTCGACAAGATCATCCACCACTTGCACGACAACTTCGTGAACAACACCATCTATTAATAGTTCGACTATTGTCTCCCCTAGACTGGTGATGCCACGACCGGCGCATGCAAGCTGCAACGGTGTCACTTGCTTCCTATCCACCCTCCAGGTGACAGGCAACAAACTACGTTTCAGGAGATTTAGCGAACTTCCGCTGTCCACCAAAACCCTAACTCGACGACCCATCAGTTCAGCCTCGATTCGCGGCAACTGATGCAATCGTCCCTCAACATTGTTGTTCGCTAAGCTAGTATCACAGCGACGATATAGACACAATGGATCCAGCAGATCCACCTCCGACTTCTTCCTAAGCGGGTCGGTCTCAATGAAACTCAGAAGTTCCGACTTGCGATTGACATCAAGTACTGCAGCACCAACTGCAGCTAACGATGGGACTTGGCGATTGCATCCCTCAGGAACCTCGCCTCCGCCCCGACTAAGACGTGTAACTCTCTCAGATGACATGCCTACCACGCCTCTGGTATCTACCAACGGGGAATGGCGATTCGCACCTGCGATCCCATCTGCTCTGCCCCTCGATACCGTCCTTGAGACTTGGCATGCATCGACCTCGAAACCTGCGTCCTGTGTGGGAGTGAGTGACAGACCACCACCCTCGGTGTCTTCACTACCCCGAAGTGGAACCGAAAAGAGTACGTCACTCTCGACGACTTTTTCGTTCCGAAACCTTGATTCGCAATCTTCCCTTGGATACACCTTTTCATCTCGACTTGTGCCTATACCGGACCTGTGCCCAGTTTGCAGTGCCCTAGCACTCTCTTTGACAACAGGCCCCTCCTGGTCCTTCTGTATACCGATCACTAACTCCGAAACCTTGTGTTGTGGCGGATGGAACGACCCACCAACAACGACCTGGGGTACCTCGATGATCTCACAACTCCATGAACCTGAAGATGATTCATAACCCCTTACATTCGTTCCAAAACTAGAACTTGACATGTTTGAAATGACTTTCAACCCTCTACGTTTAACGTCTGCCGACGAGTGAACTTTTTTCCGCCTACCACCAGTGGCGCGATCCACACGCTCATCTACCACACTGAAACAAACGGATTCACAATCTGACCGGTCTGCCCAATGTAGTTTGCCTGATGACGGTGGCGTTTCGGCTGAAACGACTCCAGCTTCAACATCCTGGAACTCCTTCTCCTCCTCCTTATTGGGAATACATGCCGCATAATTTCTATGACAGTCCAACACTGTCACAGAACCGCAAAACGGTGTTGATGGAGTACCTACTCCGATGGAGCCCCCTGATGGCTCCTGTTGGAGTTTTTTGATTCTTCGCAAACTGTGATTTTGTCTGCGTCCTTAGCTGACGTCTTACGACGCGAGATTTTACTCGCCTGTACGGTATTGACCGTATGTGCCTTATTGGCCTGATCTAACGGTTTTGTTCCCGCACTCTGACGTTTGGGACCGTTCCTGTTGTCATTTTGCTGAGGGCAATCTTTGTTCCAATGAGCTCCCCCGCAAGTGAAACATCCGCTCGAAGGAGCGTTGTTTCCTCCAGAACGCCTCGATTGATCATAATTCTGGAATTTAGTGCCATTGTTATTAAAGTTACTGGACCTAACATGGTTCGAACCCCTGTTGTCCTGTAGCTGTCCCTGAGGACGTTTAGGTGGCACATCGTCGGCCTGATGAGGACGGTTGGTGTTCGAAACAAGTTTCGGCCCCGACTGTACACTTTGGCTGGTGCTACGAAGTAGCGTCTCGACAGCAACAGCTTTTTGTGTCAGCTCTTCAATAGTTGCAAATCTATGCAATTGCAAATGGACTTTGATATCCGGTCTGATCCGGTTCAATATTAATCGCACAACCCTTCCTTCGTCCATCTCTGGGTAGAGCCTCTGTGAAAGACTCCACTTGTTCAGGATGAAGGAAGTTATTGACTCTCCCTTCGGCTGGTCAGTGCCAAAGAACTCCGCTTCTAAGCTCGAGACCAACAGATCGTTATCGAACCGTTCCTGGAGCCGGTTTGTGAAAAACTGCCAGTTTAGGCGTGAGTTGCGATATGGAGCATACCACTGCTGGGCTGCTCCCTTGAGCCACTGAGCTGCAACGCTCACCCAGACGGTTGGATCAAAGCCCCCTAGATAATCCTCAGAGGATTGAATAAATTGAATTGGATCTTCGTGAGGAAGCCCACTGAAACTGGGATGTGGTTTATTGTTAATTAAACCCCCATCAACACCGTTTAGGGTTCCCCGACGTCTATCCTCCAGCAAATCCGCGAGTCGCACGAGCACGTCGTCGACCCCCGTCACTGGTCTTCTGGGATTCTCCTGAATCCGGACTGTGGGCACTGGCCTCCTCGATGGGTAATATCCACTCCTGTGGACATCACCGGGGTTGGAAGCGACGTTTCGAGCAACTCGAGGGACATCCTCAGATTCCCTATAATGCCGATTCCCGGTTGGCAACCGGGTAAACGTGCCATATGGGCGCCAAAGGGTTTCCGGTTCACCCATAACCATTTCATTCACTGGGAGTCTCTCAGGAGAGAGATCCCGAACTCTAAGTCTGTTTGCAGGAGGAAGGCTACACCCGCAGATCCCTGAAGACGGTCTGTCTTCAGCAGCCCCACGTTGGGCGCCATGTCTCGTAAAAAGGTGTGGATGGACGGCTTCCGCAAAGTTTCGGATTCCTCCGAACCCATCTTCAGCCACCCACCGCTCTGCTCCTAGTTGCCTGGAGGGCAAGGACGTCGTCACCCAGGGATTTCGGGTGGCAACTTCCGTGTCCCTGCCGACACCCGTCACGAAATCTGCCTTCGTAGCTCTTGTTGCATATTCAGGCTGTGCATAGTGATTCCCTTGGGAGGTACACTGAACCCGCCCCTGGAGAGATATGGGAATGCGAGCATTCCCAACTCCCTCCGAGAGCCTTCCACCACCCCCTAGTTCTTCCACTAGGGCCTCAGCATCACCCGGTTCCCTTAGGGTATGCACATCTATATCCGGCCTCCGCTGTGGTGCGTGGGGCACACCCGATGACCCCGGAGCGCTTCGGCGCATTCCGAGGGGGCGTACCTCACGAGCTTCGCCAGCACGGACTCCTTCGTAGCCCTCCGACCTGCAAACAGATACATTTCTGGTTAGTCGAAATTGCTCAAAACGGGCTTCCAAAGGTGGAGTTGTGACAACTCCCGCGGAATCGATTACTAACCCTACCTGAGCCGACGGGGAAGGCTGCCTCCCTCCGTCTAAGCTCGACTCTAAAGTACCTTGGTCCAGCACACTTCTCGGGGACAAGGTAGTTGACATCGTCAACTCACGATTTTCCCCGGTAGTACGTACCTGGGGGACGTCTCCGTCGAGGCGTCGCGACGCTTCGGGGAATAGACGCCTGGCGTCTAAGTCACCCGACGGCGGAGGTGTCCGAGAAAGCCCAACGCCGGCGAACACGGCTTGGGTATTCTCCTCCGCGAGCATATGAGATCTCAATCTCATATTCGTCATTGCTCTAAAGGACAACAATTACGGCTGTAATGTATTGTCGGGCTACTTGCGTGTGCAAGTGTGTGGCAAAGGAGAAGTGCACTAAAATCGACCTCGCGTCGACCCAACTCAAGTGTGACGATGAGAAGGGTCACCCTATAGCTAACTAACCTAACACCTAACAAGACCTCGCCGGGAAATGGACGAGGGAGGAAGGATTCACGGTTTAGAAAAACTATCTAAATAAAATTTCCTAACTTCAAAAATTGTGTGAAGCACCAAAAAGGAAAATTAAACTTGAAAAATTTTACTTTAAAAATTACAACTGGATGTGACAAAAACCAAGACAGAGATTTGGGTAAAGGATCACGGAGCCTAACCAGACTGTCTCAGGTGGAAAAGCCGAGAACAGCCGCAGGAAATAGGTATGGGAAGGACGCGAAACCCCTAGGTACCACAGGAAATGTGGCTCGCCAACGACAAAGTCGCAGCTAATGATGTCTTGACAGGCCGAGGAATTTAAGCTCGAACGATACAATCTTCGTGGAACTCTACGATCGAGCCGATTGTATCAGGTGAGATCTCGTTTTGGTGCCTGACCCCTTTTCATACGATGGGGATTTTTCGTCAACGTCGCGTACAGGTATTAAGTCGGGAAATAACTTTGATGAAGTTAAATCCCTAAGTGTCCGTTGCAAAAGATCACTTTACACTGATTATTGCTCGAGAGTTAAACTACCTATCAACGTACTTTCGTAGCGCGAATAAAACACCTGTAAACCGTACAAGTGAGTCTAACCCCCTTTAAGATAGAAACAAAACGTTATGAATCTACTGTGAACTGAATTATTATTACCGAGAACCTGACTCTAACTGCTAGCCAAAACGATGAATTGCAGAGACAAAAGGCAAAGCCAAACAAACGTAAGTTATTTAACGGAAACACAAAATTGATTATTACACTGCAATTCGACAAGAAAGAGTGGCTGTCTGCTGCTTCGCTGCTTGCATATTTATGCAATCCTGACTGCTGAATCCGCGACACCCATTGGCCTAGAGGGCCAAAGTGGGCGTCGCCCTTGGCTGAACAAAACCCTAGCTTGCGAAAACGCGCGGGATTTGGGCAAATGACCGTTAAAGTCCCGTTACCTGCGTTTTCTAGGGAGTATTTGACAAAAGTCACTAAATACTCCCCAGATCTAGGGAGATATTGAAAGTCAGAATTTCAGATATCTCGATTCCTAGGGCGGTTCGATATTCGGAGAGCCCCGAGAAAAACCATAACCCAACGTGATTCTTGAACGCCGAAGAAATACACGTATTCCTTCGCCGAGGAATCTATACCCGTTTTCCGATTTGGCCAACCTGATGAGAAATCGAATTGAAATAAAATAATTTGTGAAAACAAATGGAGCCACGGAATCTTTCCACCCAACAAGAGACTAGCGTGTCGAAACCTTGCTCTAAGTGTTCTGTATACCGGGTGCTCGACTGTTTGGGGCCACAAATTAATAAAATTGAAAACTAGTCAGGAATTTCCGGTAAATCGGTAAAACTACGTACAGTGGAGTTCCACTGGGTGGAGATTGGGACTTTACATCATACAGGGTGAGACTAGACTAGTGACCTGAATATAATGCAAAAATCTAATATTATTCGACTGGCTTCTAGGTGAAAATTGAGAGTTATTAAGTGTAAAAATGGCTCACTAAAGGTGACCATACACAAAAAAAATCATCGTAGGAGCGCGGCGAGCCTGCCCTGCGACATTGGAGCAAGTGGGTCAGGCAAAACTAATGTGATGTTGTCTTTGCTGGAACAACCCAATGGTCTTCGTTTTACAAATGTATATTTTTTTCAAAATCATTATACCAACCTAAGTATAATTATTTGAGGATTTTGCTGGCACCTATGATAGAAATTGGGTTCTATGAATACAATGATTCTGATGACGTAATTCTACCTGAAAATATAAAAGATCATTCAGTCATCATATTTGATGATGTTACCACATGTGATCAAAATATAATTAAAAATTATTTTTGTTTCGGTCGTCACAGACACACGGATTGTTTCTATTTATGCCAAACCTATTCTGCCATTTCTAAGCAACTCGTTAGAGATAATGCAAATTTGCTTATAATTTTTCAACAAGACCTTACAAATCTGAAGCATATATATGATGACCATGTTAGTATAGATATGTCCCTACTGAATTTTAAAGAACTCTGTTCTCATTGTTGAAAAGATAAATTTGATTTTCTAGTTATCGATAAAGATTGTTCCCTGAACGAGGGACGATATAGGAAAGGTTTCGATTCATTTATTCATATATAAACATTATGATTGTGATATAATTGTCAGTCACCATGAATAGTCATTTACATGAACAACTATTGAATGCAAGAAAGTCTTTGAAAAGAAAATATGAGACTTTGAAATCTGATATAGCAGAATCTCAGTCACATTTAAAAAAAAACATATGAACCAATCACTCAACCTTTAAAATAATTCTTGACAGCTGTTCAACAAGCTCCAACGACTCGGTTGAAGCAAGAATTGAAACGTGAAATCAAATCACCCCATTCAAGCTATCAATCGACTCCCCAAAAATTGCATCAACCAACACCTCAAAAATTTCACCAACCTACACCTCAAGAATTTTATCAGATCACTCCTGATGAAGATACATTTCAGTATGATTCAACCATTCCAAAATCAGACCTTGGTGAGAGGTATTTTGATGAAAGTATGCGCTCTGAGATGAATCAACAGGAACAATACCTACAACAGTTTGCGATTCCTTTGCCTCGTGCATATATAGAAGATAAAATTGCCGATACGCAAAATAAATTTGATGACACTTTTGGAGTATATTTTGATCCATCTACAGAGAAGTTCGCCGTAGGTGACACAGCTGTGGATTTTGATGGGGCTGATATTGTTATTAATAATAAGTTCAGATATAGTGGAACTCCAGGTTTATATGAATTGATGTTCAAGAAACAACCTCTTGGTTACAAAAATAAAGATCTTGGTTCATATATCGATATAATAAGAAGTAATGCACATTATCTCCGTCATGATCCTACAAGAGGTTTATCAACATCACGTGCATCAAAATTTGTTAATATAATGAAACCACAAATAACAACACTATACTCTTTGGCTAAAGAACGTAAACTTGAAAAACCTCAAAAAGATGGTATATTATCTCTTCCCAAGTCCAGACCAAGAATTAGTTCTGCTCCAGGCACCACTACAAGAAGTAAAAGGGGTTCAGGACTAACTATGCTAGATTTCAACAATATGCCGGTTGAATATTAATATTTTGATGATTTCAATGAGCTAGTGGAGCGATTGAAACTGTTGATTGCATCAAAATGTGCTGGAAATACTGGTGTGAATAATGAAATCATAAGCATAATTGAGGAACTTCGAGAAGCAGGAATAATAAAATAAAAGCCCGCATGATTCAATATCATTTAGTGTTCAACCGTGACACAATGCCCATCGATAAATTTGGAAGACATTTCCTAAGGACATCTCAAACAACAAATTCTAAATCAGATCCGAAAGCGCCACCAAACAGCACACCTTTCTACTTATGGAATTTCTCTTCGCATTATACTAAATGTATTCTTCATTTGAGAGCAGCCAAGGATATCAGGAAGAGTGTTGGTTTTTTTGTGTTAGAAAATAATTCAACTTTCTACGACTTTCCTGTTTCTGGAAAGATTGAAAGCATCAATTCCCTACCAAAAGATATATCTATATCACTAGGAGACGAGTATGCAGATACTGTTTCACTGAATAGCCTAGTTGGAAAGTTTTTAAATAAAAGTGATAAGATAACTTTCTTAGTCGACCAGGAGCAGCATAATCAACTGTATGTCGAAATTGTACTTCAGTGTCCTATAACTGAAAATGAATGAAATCAAAGAAGACATTGTAGGAGAATTACATAGAAGTTCACGAAAACGATTTCAAAGAAGACATGTTATTTTCAAAGGTTTGAATGATCTCATTCAAGCTGATTTGGTTGAAATGATTCCCTAATCAAAAATTAACAAAGGATACAAGTACATTTTGGTTGTTATTAACGTATTTTCCAAATATGTTTGGTGCGAGCCCGTTAAAACTAAAAGTGGGGAAGAAGTCACTCATGCGATGCAAAAAATATTGAATGATATGAAAGTTACTACCAAGAATCTACAAACGAATATGGGAAAAGAGTTCTATAATAGAAAATTCAGACATTTGATGGACGAGTGGAAAATTAACCATTATAGTACTTTCTCCAATTTGAAAGCTAACCTAGTTGAACGAGTAAACAGAACTTTGAAAAATATAATGTGGAAACAATTCAGCTTACAAGGAACCTACAAATGGTTGGATATTCTACCAAAAATAGTTTCTAGCTATAACAATTCTGTACATAGAACAATAGGAATGAAACCGAAAGATGTGAAAAAATGCAATGAAAAGTATTTATTGAAAAATGCTTATAGTCACCTCAAAACAGTGGATCCAAGAAAACGAAAATTTAAAATTAATGATCATGTCAGAATAAGTAAGTACCGAGAGGCGTTTGCCAAAGGGTATACACCAAACTGGTCCAATGAAATTTTCACTGTGAGAAAAGTCCACCAGTCAAACCCTGTAGTGTATTTTCTTAAAGATCATGAATATGTTGACATACAAGGTGGATTTTATGAAGAAGAACTCCAAAAAGTCAAACATCCTGATGTATTTCTGGTTGTAAAAGTCTATGAAAAAAGGGAGATAAACTCTATATTAAATGGTTAGGTCTGAGCAATGCGTATAATTCATGGATATTCAAAAATGACTTTGTATGATACTTTCACAAATAAATCAATATAATATTCACATGAAACTTTTATTTATACCATATTTACATTATATATTAATCACAAAATCTCTTATCGTAAATTATTTTTCTGTGGGTTGAATCCAAAATGGGTGCGATAATATTCGAAGTTTCTCTTATTCGCTTCTCGAAGCGCATTCTTTCGATAGCTGCATGGTTCCAATCCATTTTCCTAGAATTCTGGTAAGCAAATTTCCATAAGAACATATAATAAGTTTTATTGCAACTTTCATCAATTGTTACCCTCATATTCATGGTTTATGAGAAAACTCAGCCTTGAAATCTTCTGGGTGAAGATGGATGAATTCCAGAGTTAAACTTATGTTTTCACTATTGTGGTTAACTCCTGGTTGCAGCAGATTTACAGCATTTTGCAACACATCACCACTCAACTTACAAAGTCCGTTTTTCAAAATTTGAAAATATTCTCGATAATTTTGTCTTTTCAAGATATCTATCCTATATTCAATTATGGGTAGGAGTTACCATAACTTGCAAACTGTTTCGAACCCCAAGTACACTGAAGAGTGATCTTTTATAATTTTGACTACTCGTACATCTGCAAATTGGATAAGCTCAACGGTGAATGTATCGTCTTCAATGGCAGTCTGTTGATCGAATGAGTAAAAATGATTGGTTATAACTCCTTGATGTGTCAAAAACTGCTCCCACTCATGTTCTGTGAAAATCACCCGATCTCCCTTATTTCCAGCAATCTCAATACATGGAGTGAAATTCAAATCATATGAAAGATTCACAACAACAAATTTACATTTAGATTTATTTAATGGGAATCTTCTTTTACCCAACACTACTTTAGATTTTTCTTTTCAAAAACAGTTATTTGACAAAATAAATTTGGACTCGGTATTACTACTTTTGAAAATGGAATGTCTGTTATGATATTGTAATCCGTTTATATATTTTTTATCAGTACCTAGTAGTGGGGAAAAATTTCACCTCGGATTATTGCAACTTGACACATACCTATTTAGAAATATGATACTGACACGTGCAATTATTGACATTGAATAAGGTTATTGAACTCGTATTGAATTTCTTCATCGTTTTATAAACATGTTTGTGACCGGAAACTCGATGTCAGCACATTCCAGGTAATTTGATATGTAACACATGCTCTCTTTGGAAGAGGTCACTGAACCCGTGTTGAATTTTGCTGATCTGTGTAGACATGTAACCGGAAACGTGTGTAACATGACACGAATAGTTGACCTTGAAATAGGTCATTGAACTCGTATTGAATTTCTTCATCGTTTATAAACATGTTTGTGACCGGAAACTCGATGTCAGCACATTCCAGGTAATTTGATATGTAACACATGCACTCTTTGAAAGAGGTCACTGAACCCGTGTTGAATTTTGCTGATCTGTGTAGACATGTAACCGGAAACGTGTGTAACATGACACGAATAGTTGACCTTGAAATAGGTCATTGAACTCGTATTGAATTTCTTCATCGTTTATAAACATGTTTGTGACCGGAAACTCGATGTCAGCACATTTCAGGTAATTTGATATGTAACACATGCACTCTTTGGAAGAGGTCACTGAACCCGTGTTGAATTTTGCTGATCTGTGTAGACATGTAGACGGAAACGTGTGTAACATAACACGAATAGTTGACCTTGAAATAAGTCATTGAACTCGTATTGAATTTCTTCATCGTTTATAAACATGTTTGTGGCCGGAAACTCGATGTCAGCACATTCCAGGTAATTTGATATGTAACACATGCACTATTTGAAAGAGGTCACTGAACCCGTGTTGAATATTGCTGATCTGTGTAGACATGTAACCGGAAACGTGTGTAACATGACACGAATAGTTGACCTTGAAATAGGTCATTGAATTCGTATTGAATTTCTTCATCGTTTATAAACATGTTTGTGACCGGAAACTCGATGTCAGCACATTCCAGGTAATTTGATATGTAACACATGCACTATTTGAAAGAGGTCACTGAACCCGTTTTGAATTTTGCTGATCTGTGTAGACATGTAACCGGAAACGTGTGTAACATGACACGAATAGTTGACCTTTGACTCCCTCCTCCCAAAGCTCTCTCATTATATCTCTACTCAGAACTATAAAAAAACTTCTAGTACCTGGTGGAATTCAATGCTAACAAAATACACGACAAGCTGTCTTCAGGTCCTTTCATCGTAGCTTTGGAGACATACCAAACATCTGTTTCTCATGGTTCGTTCTTCCAACGACCGGTAAAGCTTTGGAACTCACTGCATCGGGAGGTGTTCTTCGAGTCATACAGCTTATAGAAATTTAGGAAGATCACCAAATCCTACCTATTTTCCCACGGTGCCACCATGTTCAAGGGACATTACAGTATTCTTTTTTCGTGACAATCGAACATAGAAAAAAAAAAGAATTATGTCAGTGGTATTTTATATTTACAGATTATCTGAAATGAATTTTCACTATGGAGATTAGTGAAATGAATATAGATATACCACCAACCATTCAGAATTTGAGCTTAAGAAAACTCAGTTTGGATGGGGTATTTTACAAGTAGTAGTAGTGATTTGGGAGAGACTGCTATCGCAGCCAGGCAAGTAGGCCCACATGAACCCTTTTTGCCATCCCAGTTTTCCACAAATCTACATTCTTCCTTCAAGGTTTCCTTCTCAAATCTTCGTGACCTCCTGATGAAGGTCAGTCAGTATTTCCGTCCATTCCAGATCGGTAAGTTTCTCTAGTTGGAGTTTTTCAGCTACAAAGATTTCAAATCTCAACCTTCCGTACGCCTCGCCGAGGAAGTAAGACGAAGTTTCTTCGTCCTCACATTTGCGGCAAGTGGGATTGTCTTCTATTCCAATTAGTGATAGGTGTCTGCCTAACTTGTTATACCCTCTTAGTATTTCTATAAGGAGGCGTAGTGCTTGGCGGTTTCTGCCTAGGAGTCATGCCTTCCTTGACTTGCTTGTCACAAAGACTTTCGATTGCCTGCAGCCGCTATTATCACTCCAAAGTTTGTTCAGTTCTTCTTCCGCCCAGTCGTTAAGGGCTGAAGAGGTTTGGCCTCTTGCAATGCCTAGTACAGGCTCCGGCCCACAGAACGGCGTTGCGGAATCGGTTCTGGAAAGTTCATCTGCCACTTCGTTTTGTCTCGTTCCACGGTGTGGGTGGACGGCCTTAGCAAAGTTTCGGATTTCTCCGAAACCATCCTCAGCCACCCACCGCTCTGCTCCATGTCGCCTGGAGGGCAAGGACGTCGTCACCCAGGGATTTCGGGTGGCAACTCCCATGTCCCTGCCGACACCCGTTACGAAATCTGCCTTACTAGCTCTTATTGCATAATCAGGCTGTGCATATGTGTTCCCTTGGGAGGTATACTGAACCCGCCCCTGGAGAGATATGGGAATGCGAGCATCCCCAACTCCCTCCGAGAGCCTTCCACCACCCCCTAGTTCCTCCACTAGGGCCTCAGCATCACCCGGTTCCCTTAGGGTATGCACCTCTGCTTCTTGTGGCCTCAGCTGTTGTGCGTGGGGCACACCCAATGACCTCGGAGCGCTTCGGCGCATTCCGAGGGGGCGTACCTCGCGAGCTTCGCCAGCATGGACTCCTCTGTAACCCTCCGACCTGCGAACAGATACATTTCTGATTAAATGAAAACGTTCAAAACGAGCTTCCAGAGGTGGAGTTGTGACAACTCCCGCGGTATCAACTTCTAATTCTAACTGAGCCGACGGGGAAGGCTGCCTCCCTCCGTCTAAGCTCGACTCTAAAGTACCTTGGTCCAGCACACTTCTCGGAGACAAGGTAGTTGACATCGTCAACTCACGATTTTCCCCGGTAGTACGTACCTGGGGGACGTCTCCGTCGAGGCGTCGCGACGCTTCGGGGAATAGACGCCTGGCGTCTAAGTCACCCGACGGCGGAGGTGTCCGAGAAAGCCCAACGCCGGCGAACACGGCTTGGGTATTCTCCTCCGCGAGCATATGAGATCTCAATCTCATATTCGTCATTGCTCTAAAGGACAACAATTACGGCTGTAATGTATTGTCGGGCTACTTGCGTGTGCAAGTGTGTGGCAAAGGAGAAGTGCACTAAAATCGACCTCGCGTCGACCCAACTCAAGTGTGACGATGAGAAGGGTCACCCTATAGCTAACTAACCTAACACCTAACAAGACCTCGCCGGGAAATGGACGAGGGAGGAAGGATTCACGGTTTAGAAAAACTATCTAAATAAAATTTCCTAACTTCAAAATTTGTGTGAAGCACCAAAAAGGAAAATTAAACTTGAAAAATTTTTACTTCAAAAATTACAACTGGATGTGACAAAAACCAAGACAGAGATTTGGGTAAAAGGATCACGGAGCCTAACCAGACTGTCTCAGGTGGAAAAGCCGAGAACAGCCGCAGGAAATAGGTATGGGAAGGACGCGAAACCCCTAGGTACCACAGGAAATGTGGCTCGCCAACGACAAAGTCGCAGCTAATGATGTCTTGACAGGCCGAGGAATTTAAGCTCGAACGATACAATCTTCGTGGAACTCTACGATCGAACCGATTGTATCAGGTGAGATCTCGTTTTGGTGCCTGACCCCTTTTCATACGATGGGGATTTTCGTCAACGTCGCGTACAGGTATTAAGTCGGGAAATAACTTTGATGAAGTTAAATCCCTAAGTGTCCGTTGCAAAAGATCACTTTACACTGATTATTGCTCGAGAGTTAAACTACCTATCAACGTACTTTCGTAGCGCGAATAAAACACCTGTAAACCGTACAAGTGAGTCTAACCCCCTTTAAGATAGAAGTTATTTAACGGAAACACGAAATTGATTATTACACTGCAATTCGACCAGAAAGAGTGGCTGTCTGCTGCTTCGCTGCTTGCATATTTATGCAATCCTGACTGCTAAATCCGCGACACCCATTGGCCTAGAGGGCCAAAGTGGGCGTCGCCCTTGGCTGAACAAAACCCTAGCTCGCGAAAACGCGCGGGATTTGGGCAAATGACCGTTAAAGTCCCGTTACCTGCGTTTTCTAGGGAGTATTTGACAAAAGTCACTAAATACTCCCCAGATCTAGGGAGATATTGAAAGTCAGAATTTCAGATATCTCGATTCCTAGGGCGGTCCGATATTCGGAGAGCCCCGAGAAAAACCATAAACCAACGTGATTCTTGAACGCCGAAGAAATACACGTATTCCTTCGCCGAGGAATCTATACCCGTTTTCCGATTTGGCCAACCTGATGAGAAATCGAATTGAAATAAAATAATTTGTGAAAACAAATGGAGCCACGGAATCTTTCCACCCAACAAGAGACTAGCGTGTCGAAACCTTGCTCTAAGTGTTCTGTATACCGGGTGCTCGACTGTTTGGGGCCACAAATTAATAAAATTGAAAACTAGTCAGGAATTTCCGGTAAATCGGTAAAACTACGTACAGTGGAGTTCCACTGGGTGGAGATTGGGACTTTACATCATACAGGGTGAGACTAGACTAGTGACCTGAATATAAAGCAAAAATCTAATATTATTCGACTGGCTTCTAGGTGAAAATTGAGAGTTATTAAGTGCAAAAATGGCTCACTAAAGGTGACCATTCACAAAAAAAAATCATCGTAGGAGCGCGGCGAGCCTGCCCTGCGACAGTTTCCGCGCACCCCTCTGTAACCCAGAACCCATACCAGCTGAACTTCCTTCGTTCAGCTAATTTCTCGAGAGCATCTCCGCATTCCTATACAAGTGCTGAGCTTGGTTTAGGATGACAGATGGCTCTAAGTGCTGATTTCTATCCGAAAAGATACAAAATATCTGTTCGGGCCTTTCCTTTATTTTGCAAGTAAATTATTTTGCATTTATGTTTGTTCCAACATATTATACACGAAGAAAGTTGTATGAATAATTCACACACGATTTCAATTTCTTATGGTACAAAGGAATGTGTGTCAATGAAAACGAACAAAAAAAATTTTTTGTATTCAATTTACCGAATGTACATACAAAAAATATTGTGTTTGAATACTCTCGATCCTACATCACAGGATGATATTTAAAAAACACAAGAGAATTCATGTCAAATAGTTTCGAATTGAATAACGAATTTTTAGCCACCCTCTTTAATTAAGGGGCATAAGAATCTATCCGAAATATTTCACATTGGGTCATCAAATAGCATTGAAATTATAATTTTTTTCAATTCCATAATTGTGACTCAAGTGATTTTTTCGGTAGTCATCTGTAGACGGCATTATTTCGATAAGAGAAATTATTACTTTTAGGTTTTTGGAAAAAAGTATTGAATTCTACAAAAATATACTGATATACATGGCATACCATTTAAAAACGCCGTTCACTCCGTAAATTTTTCTCGGTTCACCCTATATAGTCCTAGATATCATAGAATCTGAATAATCTGACTCTGACGTACTATTACCTCACATGTAAAATTCCTTTTCCCTCTTATGATCATGTAGAATTTTGGGATTTTGTATATAAATAAATAGTACACTGATTTTGAATCGATTTTGGAACAGTTCAATGACGATGAGTGCACCTCACATACGGTAAAGTACCAAAAACACATTCTTTTCAGCGCTGGATTCTATTTCAAGTGTGCATATGACGACACTTTGTCATTTTATGATAGCTCGACTCGATGTATTGGTCTGCGGAGAGAATGGGGGCCATAGCCAAACTTGTGGAAGCCAAAACTTTGGATATTGTCCCCAAGATCGTCTCAACTCCAGATAGAGCGACAGCGCCATGTTGCCACATCTGCGAAAATCCTTGGAAAACTGATGACAAAATGATCATATTCACTACACGGGAGCGTTCCGTAGATATGCGCATGCGCATTGCAACTTGAACAACAAATAGTCGTTCGTTGTGCCAATCGTTTTCCACAATTTATCCGGATACGACATATATCAAAAAGGGGTCGACTAAGCCTGTTGCCTGTCAACAAAGAAAAATACATATCTTTCACCCAGAACGACGGCAACACTGACATTAAATTTTGATTCATCGACTCTTTTCGCTTCATGGACATGAGCTTGGGGCATTTGGTGCAAACACTGACCATCCATGACTTGAAGATTTCAAGGCGCGAATTTGCTCATTTCGATGCCGACCGGTACGAGTTACTCACTCGAAAAGAGGTATTCCCATTCGATTTCATCGATTCGATGAAGAAATTGGAATGCCCAAGTTGAATGATTGTGGCATCACCGATATCGAATACGAGCATGCGCAGAACGCGTGGCGGTCGTTCAACTTAACAACACTGGACGAGTACTCTGAACTGTACATGAAAACCGACATTGCTCTTGGCAGATATTTTCGAAAATTTTCGAAATATCGGTCACGAGACATATGGGTTGGATCCTGCGTGGTATTACACCCTCCCGGGATACAAGTGGTCCTGTATGTTAAAGTACACCTAGTGTAAATTGCAGATACTGAAAGACGTCGACATGCTCCTCTTAATCGAGCGAGGAATTCGTGGCGGCATCAGTCAATGCTGCAACAGATTCTCCTGGGCCAATAACAAGCACATGGGCGAAAGGTATGACGCCTCCAAACCGTCGACCTATTTGCTATATCTCGACGTGAATAATCTGTACGGTTGGGCCATGATGGAATATCTTCCGTACGATGGCTTTAAATGGCTCGAAAATGCAGCCGATTTCGATGTGTCGGACACCTCGCCCATCGGCTACTTTCTTGAAGTCGATTTGGAGTACCCTGAACATCTGCATGACAAACACAAAGATTTGCCATTGTGTGCCGAGCACCGTATACCGCCAGGCTCAAAATTACTAAAATTGATGACTACGCAACAAGGAAAAATATGTTGTACACTACAGGAAAATCCACAAGGTGTTGCAATTCAATCAGTCGGCGTGGCTGCGTCCCTACATTGAATTAAATACGAAATTACGCTCTCAAACAAAAACTACTTTTGGCAAAAATAATTACAAACTAGCCAATAACGCAGTGTTCGGGTAAACCATGGAAAACATTAGAAAGTACCGTGTGGTGAAAATGGTCTCCAAGTGGAAGGGGCGTTATGGCGCAAAAATCTGATTGCCAGTCCAAATTTCAGGAGTCGCACCATTTTCGATGAGAGCCTCGTCGCTATCGGGATGGCAAACACGGATTTCTTATTCAATAAGCCATAGGAATGTCGATTCTCGATATTTCCAAGGTGTGCGTGTACGAATTCCATTACAGCTTCATGATGGAAAAGTATACGAACGATCAGTGCAAATTGATGTATACGTATGCTGATTCGCTCATTTATGAAATTAAGTGCGATGATATTTATTGCGATTTGATTAGCAGTCACATTGACAAACCCAAGCGACAACCCCTTTGGCATCCCTTTATTGTATAAAAATGTACCTGGCTTCATGAAGGACGAAGCCAATGGCCGTATCATAATGGATTTCGTGGGACTTCGATCAAAGTTACACACCTATAAGATTCAAGGTGGAAAACCCGTAAAAAAATCCAAAGGGGTCAAATACAGCGTTGTCGAGAATCACATCACTTTTGAAGATTACGTGGAACGTCGTTTTTAGTGTAGGGCAAACAAAGATCGCTCTCAGCCCCCACGACGACAAGTGCTTTTGGTTGCTGTCTCTCATGACACTTTGCCGTGAGGTCATAACAGTCAGTTAGACATTTAATAGAAAATAATTGTTGTTTCAGAGAGCACATGCGCACGCACACATACACACGCACCCATACAGGTCGCGCAATAATTGTGTGGACAAATGGGGTTATACATGCTACCAGTACCCTTCTGTGATGCGTCATAATTCGATCCGACTCCTTTTTTGATACACTCCAAAAACACCCTTACGTACTTTTGCTACGCAACGAGGACATCCGAACTTGTAATACTTTGTGAGGAGTCTATGAAGGAGTGCTAGAAATGATTGCGCATTATCTTTCACATCGTATCACTTCATAGAATCATTTGATTATCTTCGTTTCGATAAACACTCCATATTTAAAATGTTTGTGCTTTACCTCAAGACTCAGTGAGGACCCCGTACATGCAAAGCGTTGCGAGGACTACATCATGAGGACACATGTCATTGTGCGGACTACTCAGTGAGGACGTGTGTGTATGAATGCATCGCTGTGAGAACTACTTTATGAGGACATGTATTTGAGTGTATCGCTGCGAGGACTAATCTATGGGGACTTGTATTCGAATGTATCGCTGTGAAGACTCCCGGTAGAGTCATTTGAGTAATTTCTATGTGAGACTACTTACTTACTAGCAATGTCTTGTGGAAACAATATTACGCCATTATTGGTAGATACATCAGCATTCATTTCGGCATTAGCAGTCCAATAGATTGTACTGATTTTTCTCATAATAATATCATGGTGATTGTATCTACCTTTCGAATTCGTGTTTCAGATTTCTGAAAATAGCTAAAGGTTTCGAAACTTTATCTATTACCTCAACATCTGAAAGAAATATTACGTGTGGAGTTGGGCATACTTATGGATAGGCCATGATTTAATCAAATGAAGATGAATTCATGAATAATAGTTGCGAATTGTTGGTTTTATTACTGAGAAGTTATTTAGGTTTCATTCGGCAGGTTAGAACACCCCTTAAGTCCTCTGAAACTACTGTTATAGTTTATATACCCATGCATGCACACGAATTGGCTATAAAAAATCACATCAGGTTAATTATTTGGACGATATTATTCGAAATATTCATGAGATAATTGTGATATTCTGCCTGCATGGTGTTGAATTGAGGAATGAATTGCATGTAGCTTGTGATTCATATACTGGGTGATTTTTAAAGGGAATTCGTTGTATCAACGTTATTGCACATTTCAGACAACTGAACAACAATTAATTATGTTTCAATTAAGCAAGACATGGGTATATGAATATTGTTGTTGTTGAATCTATTTCGTATAATTTCTCAAAAGAAACCACATCTGAAGCAAAACTCGATGAATGGGGTGAATTCTCTGATCCTCGACCGAATCCAAGCAGGGTATAAAATAAGTTGTTCTATTGGGCTCATTTTTCTTTTCAACTATTGAAATTTCAATGAACCGGGAAAAACTACAATATCCCTGGTTCTTCGGACATTTTTAAATTGGTTTCCGTCCACCACCAAACAAATTGATTTTTCAGAGAAAGAAATGATGAAACAGACATTTTTTGTTTTGGAGGATTTCTATAAAAATTGAAATACTACTTTAATTTTATTTTCTGACAAAAGAAATTGATGTTAATTTTATCCTAAGCCTTACTTCCCTATAGTTGTGTTCCGTCCGACACTTTTCCAATAAATCCTGGTATCCAACCAACACTATTCCTTCCTCACAGTGTACAACACAAAAATATTATTTTCAAGGGCAAGTGATTCTGAATCATATTCGGCATATCCTGGGATACTGTTTGCATATATGGAGTGCAGCCCTTGAACTTATACTAAAACTTCATAGTCTGTCTGAAAATGATCAAATTATTTTTTGACCACTAATAAATTAAATGAAAGTACGAATATCATTTAGGTATAATTTCATGGTCAAAAACTTATATTTAGAAGTTGTAAATGAAACAGCATACAGAAGGAAAGAAATCAGAAAGTTCTCAAAGAAAATATGTTGATAGAATTGAACAATTGTTTCAATTACAGATTTGTTCTCCACCACTTTGGTGGAGAAATAATTGTGGCTAAGTTTTGTAATACCGAAAATTGGAGAAAAAATGTTTGTCTGTTTTTTTCTTAAAATGCACAAAAACTATATCTTATAATAATAATGATGCTTTTGCTATCAGCTTGTCCAGCTTACGCGGTCTCAGCCTATATCCACAGGTATAACACGTACGCTGCGAGTGTTGTACTACCATCTATGACAATCGTACGGTATATGTTGCTTAAGCTCTAGGGGATATTGAGTCAATTGTGGAGAATTAGAAGTGTCAAATATATTGGAACCACTCACTCCCCATTTCCAGATTTTCGTCATTGAGTTTTCCGCTACTGGTGAAACGAAAATCATCCGAAGAGAGGAGGATAAGCGGACTTAATATCTAGATTCCATCTGAACCTAAAAATTATATCGACTTTCCGTGGCATAATTATTAGCCGGGCGACTGCAGAAAGCCGTCATACTTGGTTCACTCCGCCAGCTCAGGCACATGATTCTCGGACACAATACTTACTCAACTCACGGCTTGGTAGTGGTCATTGAGGCAAATAATCCAGCGCACCCTTCAAAAGTATCGAAGCTCCGGAGACAGGGCATGCCTGAGAAATTCCTAACGGAAAATAATTATAATGATTAATTGATTTATGGTCAAACCTGACGAATAAGAACAGACAATTGAGTCATTGTGATCAATATAGAGTGTGTCCATAAAGTAACCCCCCCTCTTAACTTTTGATCGGATTGTAGTTATCGGATAACAATTTTTTTGCTGAAATGGCAGTTCATAACATGAACAACAAAAAAATATTTATCTTTCAAAAGGACGACCCGACGCCATTTAGAAATTATTTTGTTATTGGCATGGGGGGTCGAAACGTGTTTCAATTCTCTATACAACAGCATAATTTCAAACAAAAATAATGATTTAAAACAAAATGGCGGTGCATAATGTTAGAACTATCATAAAGTAATCCCACCCCTGTTAACTTTTGAACGCATTTGATTCTTTTCTTTCAATTTTTGTTGGTAAAATGGGAGTTCATAAGCTTCGTTTTGACAATAGAAAAAGTGAATTTTGTCAAAATAACGTCGGTCCGCCATTTTGATTTATTATAGATATGAGGGTCGACTGATACATCGTTTGAAGGAGAACATTTTTTATGGATTTATGAATCGGTAGGAGGGGTCCTATTGAATGGCCAGCTCGCTCGCCTAATTTGACGTCCTTGTATTTTTTCCTGTGGGATATCTCAAATCTTAAGTGTACAGAACCGCCCCAGGACCGATAAATGGTTTGATGGAACACATAAGAGACGTATGCAGGAATCGTACACCACAACTGTTTGGAAATGTAAGAAGCGAATTTCAGAATCGTTTTTTCATGCTCCAAGTCAATGGCGAACATTTCGAACATTTGATTTGATTTTCTCTCTCAATTGCTAAAATATTTATGTAAAAAAAAAACATTTTTTTTTCTTAGGATTTTTTTGAAATTTCTGAAATTCAATAAAACAATCAACTCTGCTTTGTCACTTGAATTTCATTCAAAGATGGCACTCTCTTACAATTTTTAGGAAAAAAATCTTTATTTAATGATACCAAAAAAGATTTGATGATTTTACCATAATAGCCATCGAAAAGATCGTCATATGGCAGAGCTCTAACATTATGTACTGCCATTTTGTTCTGGATTAATATTTCCGTTGGAAAATTTGTGGACGTATAGAGAATTGTAAGACGTTTCAAATGAGGTGTCACTCGAACCCCCATAGTATTTAAATGGCGTCGGGCCGCCATTTTGAAAGATAGAAAATATTTTTTGTCGAAAAGTAGCTTATGGCCTACCATATGACCAAAAAAAAATCAAAATTCTAACCCGTTCAAATGTTAGCAAGGGAGGGGTTACTTTATGGACAGGCTATAATGAAATATATATTCATAATGCATCTGAAATAAAAATTATTTACTATTTTCTATCCGGTATCAGTCTGCACTTTTCAAAGTTTAAGTAGAACCGTAGCCCCGTCTTGTGATATTAGATTAATAGATTTTAGGTGCGAAAATTTCGACTTGTACCCCTATTCTGCAAAGCTATTTTGAATAAGTAGAAGTGGTTTAAACACGGATAATGGTAATTTTCAAGGAATATTTTGATTATCATTTTGCCTAAAGTTACAGAATAGTCCTGAACCCGTGCCGGTCGGTTAACTAGTGCATTTACCCCAATTGAGGTGACCTATTTTGATATAACAATATTCAATATGGTTGAAAATGACTTTCAAACATTCCTCTATCGTAAATACTTGATGTGATACATATTAGTTGATACATTTCTATTGAGACAAGCTTCCGCTCTTAGTTGAGCTTGTTGATATGCCTAAAATAGTATATTGTTTAACGATTGACGGAAGTAACAGTTTTTGGAGCGAGAGAACAGTTACCAGCCTAGGCTGGTAATGTTCACGAGCTCAACACTATACTTCTTCTATAACCTCGATTATATCATTATAATATGCTAAAAAAGAACAATGGACAAATATTTTATTTTAAATTAAAAATAACAGAATTTATTTGAACATTATTTATAATTCAATTATTGGTTAGTTGTTACATTCGGGCAATTATTCAAAATTATAGTAGAATTATCACCGTGCATGACATCACACGTTGAAAGGTAAGGGCTACGTCTTCCCCAACTCGCACAAGTCTCTGACTTCTGAGGGTTGCTCGTAAGGGTGCATCTAGTTGACGAATATAACAATTTTAACAAATTTTTTATTCGTAGATTAGTAAACAGAAGTAAATTCACTCGCCGCTATATTTGCGTCGAAATCCCTATCTTGAATTTTGCGTTTGGCCGATCTATGGAGAAATCAAAATGAATCCGAGATTGAACGCCGTACGTGAGACCAAGTGATACCGGACAACTTTCAGCCGACGATGTCACATCTGCTATGGTGTTAACTAACGTCACTCCAGATGAAGATGGGTCGTAGTCGTGTAAAATTTTTGATCAAAAGTGCTTCATAAATTTTTTTATTCGCTTTTAGAAAAAACATTGATCCTTACTCGTACGGAAAGGTACTCTCCCGCAGTCGACTGCTTACCCGAACTAATTATAATAATACTCCCTCATAAACACTCGTTGAGTGTACCCAAAGGCATACCCTGTGCGGGTAGAGGACGGCTATTATTATTATTTGCCGTGGCGAATTACTATTTTTTTGTTGGTTTGAGCTGTTTCTAATTCTTTTCGGGATTGTTTGTAGTCCCATATCTTTTTTATGCTTTCCTGCAGAACTTAAGTGGCGATAATTTACTTGTTTCCTCATATTTTTCTTATTCGTGCAATAATTTTCTGTCTCAGCTCTTTTGAACATGTCATTAAGGTTCACCTCTGTCACTGTTCCTTTGGAGTGCATCATAACATGAGTCTGGGTGCTTATATCATTTTCTTCATAAATCTCGATAATCTGGTAATGGGAGGCCAAGAAAATTTTCTCATAATCGCTCGAAATGGATGATAGCATCTCACAGCCAAACAAATCCGTGAAAATGTCTGTATCTTTGATACCTGATATCTAGTACTATCCAAATAGAATGGGGAAGCTTGGGTGTAGGAGGCACCATATGAATGAATATTTGGATATATATACCCGAATTTTTTAAAATTCCATATTTCTTGTAAAGGTACATGACAGTTTATACATAATATGAATGAATACTATCTATTGTTTAAAAAAAAAATTATTTTAAAATTGTTTTTTTCGTTAACCAGCTGTCATCCCCCTACGAATGACAGCCCTCAGTAGTCTAAACTTGTGCGAGTTAAGGATTAACGAGGTCTTACCTTTTAACGTGCGATTCCTATTAGCACGAGAACAGTGACCATGCTGGGAATCGAACCCACGTCTCTCTGACTGATAGACTAGCGCTCTACCATCATGACCACTGCGACCCATGATCCCCAGATGATCAATTAATAACAATTTAATAGAAAGAGTAATTTCATTCATAATGCTATTAACAGTAATATAAACCATCTTAGTGATCATGAATTAGAGCTTGTGCCAAATTAATTATATGATAATGATGAAAATTATTATTACGTTTTCGAGAACATTTAGCCATGCTAAATATTCACGAGAAAATAAGTCGAGTGTTGCTGACCATTTAATAAAAACCCATCATAAAATCAATATTCAAAATTGAAAATTAGTGAAACCTGTTGATGATTATAGAAAATTGGATTGTTATGATAGTATTGCTATATACAAGAACGGTTCAAGCAGGCCCTTGCTTAGTAACGATAATGGTCCATTATATTTAAAACTATTTGAGTTGTTACCGATGAAGTGATTGATAACATTTCAACAGTACGGGTAGTTGTAATTTAAACCTGATCGTAGGTGTGTTTACAAGCTAGGATCACCCTGATGTTTCATATTATGTTAATCATAACAACTGGATTGATATAAATATAACCGATTGGCATCCATCCCCAGTTTAGTAATCCTACTAATGAAGTTAACTTGGTTAACGAAATGCGCATCTAGGAATGAAATTAATGATGTGGTGAAGGGGAAAACTGCTTTTATTCTTATTGCTATTACAACATATATGTGACTCATTGTCTATAGCGAGAACAACCAAGGAACCATAAAACTCTAGCGACGAGAGCGCAGCATTCATCGGTCGTAGCAACCGATTTGCATGTGCAATGATATCCTTGTATTTTCTGTCCATCTTTATGAAGAGTATGCGCTATTCAGAGCATATACTTTGTTGTATTCTGGAATCTGGACTGAACTCCTACTCTCAAAAATCCAGGTTCAGGTAACTGATTGAATTGAAATATTTTCTGTTGTTCTCTTTGGAGATTATCTTGTACATAGAATGGACCTGATAAATACCAAAAGTGAAATATCTCTTACCTAGGCCATACTTTTTCTCCGAACCATTGGTGCCATTGACTCCAGAGTACCCTTTTCCCATTCTTCAAATGACTAAAAGGACGAAGTCAACTCAGTACGGAAGAAACAAATATATCAAAATTGGTGAAAAAGAGCAGATGGATAGTGGAATCCCGAAATGACCACATAAAGAGTATCTTTCAGATTTTTCCTAAAACGTGTAACAGGGTTCCCACATTGGAAGCGAGAAAATTTTCCCTGACTTTTCCAGGTTTTCCCTGACCATGCACAAACTTTTTTCAGGACCAGAAGTTACCTTTCATACAGTGATTAATACAAATAAGTAAATGAAAAACTCGTGTTCATCAAAATTTAATTCATAATATATAAAAAAATATAAATCATCGAAGAGGTATTTCAATGCTGCAACAACCACCAATATTCCATTTTGTGAAAAATTCGAAATTAACGATTTGCTTGCATCAAGGGCAACCAAAAATTCACAAAAAAATGAAGTAAACATTACCCCACTCTGACGTTACTATTTCCTCGAACCTTGAGTCATACATAAAAAAGGAAGCATATTTTGCTTTTCGACAAAGGGAAACCGAAAACTCACGAGGTAGAAGTAAACATCGTAGGCGTATTCAAATTTCTGCCAATTATGTGAGAGTAAAGAGTAGTGGCCGACGAAAGACCGCGAAATTTAAAATTCATGAAGAAGACAACAGGGACAGCTTAATTAATTTTTTTTATCTGAAATCAACTGATTCGGAATTATGTATATCGATTCGGTTTTCCATATACATTTGTTGAGTTGCCTGACTTCTGCTGAAAACTCCAAAATTCCCTGACTTTTCCCTGATTTTTTCAACACATTTTTATTTCCCTGACTTTTCCCTGTTTTGCAGGTTTTCCAGGTCTGTGGTAACCCTGTGTAATTAGTCACATGTTTGAAATCTCGGGCAATTTTGCCGTATAGCTGTATCAAGTATCGACTAATATCGTCTGCTGGTTATCATGCAAGGAGCATATAAACAGGTTGCAGAGGACTTGCATCGGCGATCACTATTGCTCAATGTTGTGCAATCTCGGGTACAGGTGGATCAGCTTCATTTGAGAAATGAAGGACGAATAGATACCATTGAATGAACATCAGATACCTCAGTTATCAGGTGTATTCAGCACCATCTTATGAACAGGAGGAATCTGGATTTTTGAAAATGAGAATTTATTCCAGATACCGGAACTCGATAAACTATCAGCTCTGGATAATTTGCATTGAAGGCAAAACTGAATACAGGAATATTATTGCACATGCAAATCGAGTGCCACTGATGGAAGCTGTGCTCACATCGCTAGTGTGTTATAGGTCCTCAGTTATGCTCACCATAACCAAGGAGTTAAATAACCAAATTCAACTTCATCAGGCCATGTGCTCAATGCTGCCAAAAGAGTGAACTGAAGGAATCCCACTGATATAAATATGAATGGATCGGGTAGTATCCATCCAACTAATGATCATTGTATTCAGATAGCAATTGACACGGTGACAGAAACTTGATTAGTTCTTCATATTTTCGAAATAACTCATAACCGAATGATTCATTTTGTCCTCGATCTAATTTGATATATTTTAAATGATATCTTGTGATTGCGAAGATAGATTATTATTGTTTTTGTTTCATTATTATTATTTATTATTATTTATTCTTTTTTTTTGGGGGGTGTTTCTAGTGGCATCCATTACTAAGATCATTAGCCACTTCGTGTTCTGGGTAGGCTGTGTTACTATCTCTTTTCGCCACCTTAGAAGCAGCACAATTAATTTGAACGCAACAGTAAATCGTGCAGGACACACCCCAGTCAAGCCACGAGAATTTAACAATATAATAGGTGCAATGGAATTTAGAAAATTCCAGCTCTGACTGCGGTTCGAACCAGGGCCCTTAGCCCCGAACCCGGACGCCATACCATTTGCGCCACACCCCGACGTATTAGTTATTTTTTTTCATCGGGTGTTTATAGTGGCATCGACCATACGCCACCTCAGGAGTAGCACTGTTAATGTGAACACAACAGTGAATCGTGCAAGACTCACATCAGTGAATCGTGCAGGACTCACCCCAGTCAAGCCACGAGATTTCTACAATTTAATCGGTGAAATTGAATTGAAGAAATCCCAGCTCTAACTGCGGCTCGAACCTGGGAATGTATTAGTTATTATTCCTCTAACTATTATATCGTGTTTGATGGTGGTGCCTACTATAACTGAGAAGGCCAATCTTCAGTCTGGTTATGGTTCAGCACATCGTTCCTGAGGAATCGTGGTGTTTTTTCGAAGAAATTCAGTTCCGTCCAGGAATGAATCGACAGACTTGTCACTTGTGGTATTACTACTGATTATTCCACTTATGCTAAAATAGCGTGTTCTGATTAGTTGAAATTTTTTTGTTGATAATTGAAAACAAAATTTTTTCGATTTTGTAGTTTGGCTCTTGATTGGCTACTGGATATATATATAGATCTACAGCTGTCAGTCAGTTGGCAAGTTACGGAATCGAAGAACGACAAATAATTAAAAATCTTTGGCCATAGTAGTTGAAATGCTTTCGATTTTATTCATAAAATAATCTTAACAAATACCACTCGTGTTATTGGCGAATATCGTAAATTCCTTCTCGTCTTCGAAACAAATTATGTTGCTTTAAGCGAGCGCTCGTGTGGTTGCCAAGCAACATAATTTGTTTCTCAAAATTAAAGGAATTTCTATTTCGATAATCACCCATACACTTGTTGTATTACCTGTGATGAAATGTGCAAAGCATACCAACGAATTATTTCCTTTCAAATCCATGAAATCACCCCCCAGAAGAGCTGCTATCCAACTATAGCACATCTCTGTGCTGGTCAAGATTGGATGGGTTATTACAATCCGCAACAACACAAATCTTCATGATTTATCCCATCAAATTCAAAAGAGAAAACTATTTACGTGTGTTATCATAACAAAGTATTTTTAAATTGTAAAATACATGTTTATCACACCTCTATGGACTTATGTGCTCACATCACAGTAAACACAATGAATCAATAATCCCCATAATACCAAGAAATATTTTGTGAGTAATCGTGTTCTGCAGTAAATTACAAGAATGACACAAGTAGGTACAGTGCTCTATTCAGAACAATCATGAATCGCGATGTCTGTGGAATATAAATTGACACGAAGACGAGGTCACCATCACTGGAACCTATTACAAAAGCAAAACGTGTAAATGAAACTCGATCAGTCTTTAGATTAGGATTTTTATGAATCCAACATCGAAACACTAATTAGAAAACACCATGAGTCGGCCGAACAGTCGGAATGAAAAAATTATTGCATTTGACTGGTTTACATAATATGTGGAAAATTGTCAGGTATATTTTTCTGATCTCTCATAGATATCGTTTATTTTTCATAAGAACGGAAAGATTATTTCATGTAATAGGATGAAAAGCTAAGAGATAAAGTTGCGATATTTTCACTGCAACTAGCAATTTATGAAAATTGTTCAAACTATCAAAGGTTTCGCTTCACAGGAATAGTATCTGATTCGAAATCTTATTGATTACTGAAGTCTATCAGTAAAACGAACCTCTCCCCTTATAAATTTATGCACCCAGCTTGAAACTGCGTCTGCACTTTATCTCCATTTTCGATATTCGATTTCAAGAGTGCGCGTACGGACTTTCCAAGTTACCAACAGGATCGTTCTTAAATTTTACATGAAGCTGAAATGATGTAATAAATCAGATGTGGATTAGAAATTACTACTTCACATTTACACGTACATACTGAAGTATTTTTATATACTTTTGAATGATAGAATTTGCAGAGAAATTTAATGGCAACTATCGCAAATGTTCCTGTGATTGTGGTATGGCTAACCCAATATAATCAAAGACGGTTGATCTTCTTTGAAGTATAATTGCAAGTACTTCCTTCCGATCCTTCTGATTTTCTCGGATATGCCTCTGAGGTATGGAAGGACGATAACTGGATTTTGTGGTCGTTCTTCGGTCGTCTTGGTCCTTTCGAATGGTTTGTGTACTTCTCGTGGTATACATTTTGGCGTTAAAGAAAACATTGTTAAAATTATTATATCCGTCAACCGGCTGCACCCCCACGTGCAACCCTCAGAAGTCTGAGACTTGTGCGAGCTAGGGGAAGACATAGCCCTCATCTTTTGATACGAGTGATGCCATGCACGAAACCGGTGGCAGTGCTGATATTCGACCTCATGTTCCTATGGATGTTAGGATTATGGAGCGAGCACTCAACCCGCATCCCACCACGGCCCATAACAGTCCTTTCTGATATAGTTTATCTCCTCATCCAGTGACTCCTGTTTATTGCAAATTTCCATCGCTCTTTCCACCAATGTTCTTACAATTACCCTCCTTTTGGAATTTGGGTGATTGTAGCAGAAGAGATATTGCCCTGTGTGGATTTTCTTTCTGTTAACAGAGGTGCGGATGTCAGTTCTTTCGACATTTACATCGAGAAACGGCAAGGTACTATTGCTTTCATTTTCCATCGTGAACTTGATCAAGTTCCTCGTGTTATTTATTGTTGAGAGGCAGTCCTCAAAATGTTCATCTCCGGGGTTATACAGTGTGTCCCGCTTTTCATGAATACACCCTAATATCTTAGTTATTAATAATGCGATTTTCTTGAAATTTTGGTGGTGATTATATGTTAGGTAAATGAAGTATTTTGGCATAGTGAACATTTTCATCGACCATAGGCGTGCGGTGTGGGGGGGGTAAAAAAAAGCTGTTTCTTGGGAAAAGGATTTTAGGGCTCATTTTAGATAACTTTTTTTATCAGAATTAGAATCAGCATCCCTAAAAACCCCCCAATCCATATTTTCGAAATCTCAAGAGCTGATTTGAGGAGAAAAAAAAAATTCACTTTTTTCGTCAATTAATGCTTATTGAAGATAGTCAAGCAGCCATCAAAGCGTTGAGCTCATATAACATAAATTCAAAGATGGTCTGGGAATACCTAGACAAACTTAATGATCTAGGCAGGAACAACAAGGTGATCCTCCTCTGGGTGCCGGGACACGTCGGAGTGGAGGGCAATAAACAAGCAGACACCCTGGCACGAAAAGGGGCATCAACGCCACTGGTCGGGCCAGAACCAATCTGCGGACTTGGAAAATCTTACTTCCAAGAATAACTCAATAAAACTGAAAAAGCAATGAGAGCAACATACTGGCAAAGACGTCCAGGGCTAAGGCAGGCCAAAGATCTTCTCGGCAACTTCAACCGAGCCAGATCGAAGACACTGATTAACCTCAGCAAAACTAGTCTAAAAACAATCACGGGATTTCTGACGGGGCACTGCAGACTCAAAGGACACCTAAGGAAGCCAGGCTCAGAGGAGGACAGTATCTGCAGATTCTGTGGGGAACATGCAGAAACACCACAACATATATTGATGGAGTGTTATGCTGTTCATCACAAGAGATTGAATATACTGGGATCACACCAGCTGACTGTGGGAGAAATACCACGAATAGACCCCCTCAAAATCCTCAAATTTCTTAAGGAATTGGGGCTTGAGGGGCTGCAGTAAACTAGAACACCTTGAAACAGCAGAAGAAGATGGGGCACAATAAGATCTGATTAGGTCGCAGCGCATCAGTCACCATCCATACTTACCAATACCAATACTGTTTAATAGCACATTATTTTTCTGCTCTAGGAAAATAACGAAATAATAGCATTGGACTTAGATTTCCTAGGCGACTCACTTTTTGATTGCACATTTTCATTCAGCTGTAGAAAAATCATGAAACAATCTGCAGTAACTGTATGCCTATAAAATTCACTAACGTTTTCCATAGTCTACATCTACATTCACGTATACAGTGCATTCCATTTAAAATCGGCCACCATGAATAACTTGTAACGTAACCGGAGTTACTTTGATTGCTCAGTCTGCTCAGCAGAGAACAACGTAGGTTCTTTGGACTGTATTGCCAGTTTTGGATTTTTTATGTAGCAGGCAAGTATTTTAAATTTTGAACTTCAAGAACTTGACTGGCTTTGACGCCAGCAATTTTTAATTTAACAGGAATAAAAAGTACAAAATAGCTAATGATAGATAATTGAAATAAGATAAATTGACTTCCTTCTGTAACCAGACCAACAATAAAACAATATTTCGAAACAAATATATATTAATAAATTTAACAATTTGAAAAATTACTGAATTTGTTTCGAGGACACAGGAATGTAGATTCACAGGCTAGTGATAACTGGAACGTTGTGATTGTTTTTCTGCTGAAAGAGTGCGAACGAGATGACACTTCAGGCAACAATTTCAGGCAATCCTCTGGTATGGATTACGCCTCCAGGTTGTACTAATTTCCTTGTGTTCCCTCGTAGATAGGGGTCGAGTTCATGAAAAACGTTTGATAGATGTTAGTTTTACCACAGATTTGAAAATCAACAGTATATGACACCTCACTGAATATGTGATATAATTTTACGTGAAACTTGATTACAATTTAATGAAATGATGTACTCCTCAACACAGGAGTTGAGATGTATGAGTAATTAGATCTACAATAATCTTAACAGCAGTATATAAATGGTGCACCAGGAAAAATTTTACTTGAAATCATTACTGAAAATGTGATGAATATATATAAATACAAATAGAAAAAAGATATAGAAATAAAGATTAATAAATGTCAATGATATTTAAGGTCCACACATTTGGGGGTTAGTTGTCCGAAATTCAAACTTGATGTTTTGAGGTTAGCACTCCGATATGTATGTTAAACTTGAAAATGTTTAACATGACGGTAAACGAAAAGATAGGATTGTCAGATTGACAAAATGGTGTCGCTTTCTGGTTGCACAAGTAAATATTTTATTTTAGACTCACAGGTTATAGGTAAATTCTCTTTCACTTGATCACATCTCAGAATTTGCCCTAGGTAATTGAACTGCTTTGCTTATCGTCGCACCACTGCATTCCAATTAACCAAAACGGCCATAGTCGATGGTTGATCAACAGGTTATTGGAGCTCGTCGACAATCTAATTCCTAGTATGCATCACTTAGGGTTAATTCAAAAAGATTTATGATGGCATCAATCCACGTGAATTTAAATTTACTACCGTAACCTGATTCACACCATCAAGCGAGTTGTTTACACCTCGACAGCCAAACTAAGAAGAGCCTCTCCTTCCTCTCCCATTCTCAAATTAAATTACTGACATCAGGTCAGTGACATCTATAGAAACCCAACGCATCAACCAATATGGCATTAGAAAGGCCTGTTTACGCTTTTAGTTATTAGGTGTCGCTCCTAGTACGGTTTTGGAATTAAGTGAAAACAAATTGAAATCTGAATGTAAAGATATTTTCGTTACAAACTGTTGGTAAAATGATGATTTTCAGAAAAAATAAAAAAACACGTCAACAAGAGTATACAGGGGGTCACATTTTGACATATTCACATTTGGTCTAACTTTCCCTATCGCACCCCAAAAGCATGTCACCATTTATTTTTCAATTATCACCCTAAATTGTTTTGCATTATCAGATGCTCCTTGATGAGCAGATTTCAACAACGTATAAAACATATGGTCTGAAGCTTATGGTTCGGGAGCTACAAATTATTTGTGTTGAAAACGAGCCACCCTGAATAACTTTTGAAACAATGATTTGTAGTAAAAATAAAAAACATGTCAACAATTATACAGGAGGCCACATTTTGGAATATTCAATCTAGAGACAAATATGGAAGCAATAAATCAGAAAAAGATATTTTTTATTAAATTCCTGAATCAAAATCTGATGAACACAATCAGAAGAAACAAATTTTCTATAGTTATTGTTCAAAAACGTTTCCACCAACTTCCATACAATGGTACAAACGAGCTTCCATTACCGCCCTCACATGGTTGAGAATCTCGGAAGTTATTTCTCTGCAATGTCTTATAATATTCTCTCTCGCATCTTAGTTGTTGATTCTATCTCATACACTTTGGGCTTCAAATGACCCCATAGAAAGAAATCTGAAGAAGTGAGATCCGAAGACCTTGGTGGCCATTCTGTAGGACATCTTCTGCCAATCCAGCGACCACGAAATGATCATCCAAAAATTGTCGCACTGGAGGAGGTGCACCATTCTGCTGAAAAACTATTTCGTTTTCGAATAAATTCATATCCTCCTGAATTGCCCTTTTAATGCACGGTATTATTCGATTCTCCAACATATCCAAATATTTCTCACCAGTCAAATTACCATCGATAAAAAAGATCCTATGATGTGGTCACCTAAAATTCCTGTCAAAACGGTATAAATGAGGATTCGTATCACTCCAATATCGACAATTTTGCCGATTCCATTTAAAGTAAACGTACTTTCATCCGAAAAACAAATTTTATACAAGAAATTCTGATGCAAGTTGATCCGTTCAGTGATTATTGTAGAATGAGACAAATACAAAATGAATAGAATATCGAATTCAAACTTAACTAGGAAAAATAAGAAGGCCAAACTAATGTCAGTCAGTATTTTTGAAGAAGACACATGGATTGGATGGAATGCTTGGTAATAGAGTTGCTGCCACCCCGTTCAGTAACGAAAATAAGACGAAGTTCATCTGTCACAAGAGTTACTGCTTTGGAGATAAATGCTCCTGTTTTCCCATCATCACATAGAATGCACAGGGGAGAATCTGAACATCTTGTGATTTCACTTTCTTCACCAATTCAAGCCGATTCTGTTGACTAGTTTTTGACCATTTTAAAAAGTATAGTAAGATCTAAACAGTGAGTATATTCGTTACAGGAACTTTGTTCTACTCCAACTACGGATGATAACATCTATTTGAGATTATAACATTAACAGTTAACAGTAACTGAAATCTCTCTGGCATCAAGATAATATTGATGCTTGCGTATATGAACAGGATTATACTTTCTGTATTGTTTCGTACTCCTAAAAACGTGGCACATATTTCCCAACAGCTTGCATGTAATATTCCACCCTTACGAACTGATGTAAGTTTTTCTCTTTCGAGGAATAAACGTAAAAACAACAATGTTAAATAAATGGGTGTCCCTATTATCTATAAAGAATATTTCGCCTGAAATTTTTGAGAAATTCAGTTATTCCAGGAATATTGAACTTTCTCAAAATAGCCTCAACGTATAATATAAAAATAATACTCCCTCATAAACACTCACAGACTATACACAAAGGCATAGCCTGTGCGGGTAGAGGATGGCTATTATTATTATTTGTCGTCGCGCTCCGGGATTTTTGGTGGCTTATTCACTTTCAGCTGTGGGGAAATTCAAATTCGAAAGGTAAAAACTATCCAAAGATTGGGTAAGAAGTCTCATTTTTCAGAAAATGAAAAAATTGGTGGAATGGAAAAAATTTGGGGAACTTTCCGTGACTGATCATCCTTTAATTTTTGCTTATTCATATTTCAATCTATACTACACACTCTACACAAAATTTAATTTGATACTAAGGAACTCATTCGTAATCGTTCATTATCACGACTGCCCATGTTGATGTTTGGAGAATTCAATTTCGAATCCTCTCTATTCAAACAAAAAAAATGGCAGTCGCGTTTTCAGAATATTTCATAAAGTGATATATCTTTCAATGGAACACCCTATATTTTTCATGCAATAACATTCTCAACTTCAAATCTCATTTTCGTAAAGGTGAAAATAAGACAGTTTTATCAATAGGAAACATTTATAACAAACGAATTTGATAAAGCGCTTTAAAATATCGAGTAAATGTTCAAGAACACCGCCTTCTTGTTGAACACATATTTGGGCCCTTCTATTGACACTACGTATAGCATACGTGTAGCATAGAAGAGTATAAACTTTTGAAAAAGTACCTTGCATTGGCCAAACAAGACGGACACAAAAACTGCTATATCAGAAATAATCAACTCCACGTTAACAACACTACTTATAATCCTGAAGAACTTCTGCAGCAGAAGGAGGACACACCTCCAAACAAAACAGAAAGTGCCCCTGCCACTCCCACAATAACTTCCAACGAAAAACGGAATATAGAAGAAACTACTACAACCCAAATATTTTCAACCACATCAAAACCGAATAATGATAAGAAGCAGAGCAATAGATTGAAAGAAAAACTGAAGAGGACCACCTCAACATTAAAGTCCGACTATTAGCATCGTTTAAAGAATTAGCTTCAGACAGAACTTTTACCAGTTTTCATTCTTCTAAAAACTGAACTCAACGTGAAACTCTTATAGTGTAAATATGTCTTTCAATCTTTTTTCATCCTAGTGATACTTGAATCATCACCTTAGCATTATTTTTATAGTACCTTAAAATAATTTTTGTATAATTTCTTTCGTATGCCTGTAAAAGTATATCATGAATCAATATATCAGAGATTTTAGTACTAATGAGATCAAAACTGAAATATTGAATACCTTCTATGAATGTAATGAAATCATAAAAGTTAATGAATGTACTAAGAACTTTAAGATATTGCACACCAACATTAGAAGTCTATCAAAAAATATTGATCAGTTCAAATGCTACCTGAAACAACTCACTCACGCACCCGATTTCATTGTTTTATCAGAAACCTGAAAGTTGAGTGATTTGGATCTATTTCAGCTGACAGGATATGATTTAATATACAACATTGGCGAAATAAACCAAAATGATGGCGTCGTTGTTTATATCAGATCAGGTATCCAATACAATTTTAAAATAATTGAAATAAGTGAACTTCGAACAATTTATGTGGAACTGTCTTATGGAACCAAACGTATTAAAATTGTGGCACTCTACAGACCACCATCTACAAATGTAAACGAATTCTTAGATAACTTAAGGTCATTTTTCACTAACAAACATTTGAATGCAGTTTATAATTTATTTGTCGGAGACATCAATACTGACATATTATCTGACAATATGGCCTCCTTCGATTACATAAATCTTATGTGCGAATTTGGTTTTCTATCCACCATAAATGGCCATACACGATGTCCCAATGACAGTGAGTCCTGTATTATCAAAACAGCTATGACAGACCACTACACAACATTTCTACAAATAATCATGGAACGATCTTTCACTGATAACCAGGGCAATAATTCTAAAAGAGAGACAATATTCCAGAATAGATTATATAAAGCTGAAAAATGTTTTGTCAAAAGTATCGTGGAACGCAGTGAATGATATAAATGACTCAGAAATAGCAGCGAGTATCTTTATTAAAATTGTTGATGAACAGTTATCTTCTATTCTATTGATTATAGTTTCAATATAATTTTTCAGTTCATCTACATTAATATGTTTCATTTTGTACACCTCATTTTTCAGAAATCCCCAAAAATGAAAATCTAGAAGTTTCATGTCTGGGGAACGAGGGGGCCACTTAACAGGACCATTTGTAGCAATCCATCTATTTCCAATGCCTCGCAGCATTTCTTTTACGCCACTGCCATTCCATCCCGCTGAAATTAGATCATCTGACGAGCCTCCAGATCAAGATCATCGAAAAACTCTTCCAACACTCTTGTTAATAAATTAATGTAACGGGGTCCGTTCAAAGAACCATGGTAGAAAAATGGACCAATAATTCTGCCTCTAAATAGACCACACCAAACATTAATACTAAATCGTCTTCTCGGATTGTGGGGATGGACTAGAAATGGATTATGTCTACTCTAATAATGTAAACATTCGAACCAGTTCGAATATATTGTGCCAGAGAGGTATCAACAATGTTGAAAGATTCTCTTCCCGGAGACTGTGCTGCTTGGGAGTGTTTTGTCTTGTTCCGTGCGTATGGCGCTTCGGTCAACTTGGTTGTAGATCGTGGTGTTATCCGTGGGGAAATATTAGTTAAACAGTTGATTATTATTCATGTGGCAGGGACAGGACAATTATAATGGTGTCCGACCTACCCTGTCACTGATGAGAGGCAATAAACCTCGAAACATGCATATCTGCAGGTGGTCATTCCCAGCCAAATGAAGGATAATTTTCTGTTTAATTACGAGACAAGCACTTGCAATTGGGTCTTCTTTAATAATGAAAATTGTTTCTATTATACATTCCCCGATGTGCCTCATCGCTCCATACAATATTTATATAGAAGTTTGGATCTTGTCTGCATTTATTCATGAACCACCGCCCCAACTGTCTTAATACCCGTGATGATGGACGTAAACTTCCTATTACTTGGAAACCACTCATTTCTCGTCTCCCGACACCGGGCAACAGCGCCATCTCTGCACCGTATCGCGCAAGTCCGGACGTTGCCCCACCACGCACGCCCAATATGGCCGCCTTGACTAGTATAAATACATCAGCACAACCGACAAATAATCAGTTCTCTCGATACCTCGACAGATATTGAATTATATCTGTCAGACATATGTGCAAAGATCCTTACTTTGAAGGAACAACTTTGCAAGAACTCTCTGAAACAAACAGCAGGACTTCGCCTGATTCAAACGGAGAGCCAACTACAGACCGGTTTCGGAATATCGTACCTCATCAGTGCAGTCAAGGTTATCACCGTTGTATACACGCGAGGTCACGATGTTTGTCATCGTCCTCCGAGAGGAATACTGCAATTGCTCACAGGATCCACCTCGGTGACAGATTAGAGAGCACCCCAGAAAGACATGTTGGATACGAAATGTTATATGTGATATACTTGTTTCAAGGAGCAAATAATGTTCCAGTGACCGTAAAACAGTCGATAACAATCCTTTAAGAAGTGACTATAACTTTGTATAGTATGTATGGCATATGTCCAACAGAAAACAACTACTTCTCTGGCTGATACCTCGACAGATATTGAATTATATCTGTCAGACATATGTGCAAAGATCCTTATATTATATATATATATATATATATATATATATATATATATATATATATATATATATATATATATATATATATATATATATATATATATATATATATAGATATATATCTATGGATATATGTCAGACACATAAATATATGAAGTTATAAGACGCAAGAGGAAGATATCCAAGGGCTACAAAATGATAGACCAAGTAGTAGCCCCTCGAAGTGACCTGGCTGAATGCACCAAGAGGGAGCAAGGGCCATAAAATTAAGAAGAAGAAGAAGAAGTATAAGATTCAAACATTTAAAATTCCTGTGAAAGATATTCATCCAGGTTATACGAAAGATTTAAGATACGTAATGATTTCACCTCAGTTCGAAACTTTTGAACATATGAGATATTTTTCATGATACTTGGTGAGTGATTATATAGTTTTTATACCATTGTAAATAATTGAGTTCTTCATCAAATTGGTACGGTGTATTATCAATTTGATTTGCCCATTTTGTCTTGTGTTGTAATTTGAAGATACTAGCTGGAATGCATTTTTGTTTTTATGAATTAGAGAATCAGTTTCGAAGATGTATACAGTGCATTCCATTTAAAACAAGCCACCCTGAAAAACTGTTGGTACAATTATTTTAAGGAAAAATAAAAAACACAACAATAATATATAGGGGGACACATTTTGACATATTCACATTTAATCTAACTTTCCCTATTGCACCCCAAGAGCATGTCACCAATTTTTTCTGAATCACCCTATATTGTTTCTCATTATCAGATGCTCCATGATGAGCAGATTTAACAAAGTCTAAAACATATGGTCTGAAGCTTATGGTTCGGGAGCTACAAATTAATTGAGTTGAAAGCGATTCACCCTGAATAACTTTTGAAACAATGATTTGCATTAAAAATGAAAAATAGGTCAACAATTATACAAGAGGTCAAATTTTTAAATATTCGTTCCAGAGACAAATAATTAAGGAATAAATCAGAAAAAGATGACTTGACAATGAGAAGAAACAAATTTTCTATAGTAAATGTTCAAAAACGTTTTCACCAACTTCCATACAATGGTACAAACGAGCTTCCATTGCCGCCCTCACATGGTTGAGAATCTCGGGAATAATTTCTCTACAATGCATCATGATATTCTCTGAAATATTCTAATGTTATTGATTCTATCTCATACACTTTAGACTTCAAATGACCCCATAGAAATCTTAATATTATCACTCCAATATCGACAATTTTGACTGAACGTACTTTCATCCGAAAAACACATTCTGATGCAAGTTGATCCGTTCACTGAGACTTTCACAAAACTCGATACGTCTATCGAAATCATCTTCGTTCAATTCATGAACTAATTTATTCTTATATGTATGAAATTTGTACCTATGATGGATCCCGAAAACATTTGTACGACTGATTCCTGATGCTCGAGATAACTTAGTAAGAGATTGCGTATTTTCCATTAGTCCAACGTGCCCTAAAACTGCAATAGAAATAGCTTTATCGTTGACAACTGTTAATACATAAATTAAAAAATAGAATGAACTCAAGTAGGTATGTATATCTGTGAGACTATTCTATCTACACAGACAAATTCATAATTTGTCTATTGATGAGGGTTCTGAATTTTGAAGGAGACAAATTCCAATTTGAGTTCTGCAGACAATTGATGTCATTTGCTATACGGAACATGGTCAGGAGAGGAGATCGAAAAGTGTGAAAGCGTGTGGAATATTAAACATTGCAATGGAACGCATAGGCCTGGGAGGTACATTGAATGGTACAAGTGACAATAATTGTGCGGAATTTATGTTTATGCAGGAAAATTGAAGAAAATTTGTTTCGCGTGCATTCTAGAGAAGATATTTTAAATTCATTTCTTAGTTGTGTTGTTCTGACAGTGTTATAGTCTGGATATATAAAGTATTTTTTAAAATAAAGGTATCTCAAAAACTTATTTTGTATTTTTTCCAATTTCTGCAAGATTGTTTGATATTCGCTGAACCATATTATTACCAAACTCCAGTTTGGATCTTACCAGAGTGAAATAGAGTAGTTTGATAGCATTTGCGTTGAAGAAGAGATTTGCCTGTCGGGGGCTACCAGTTTCAATGCCGCCAATTTCAAGTTGTGTTTTGATAACTTGGAAAAAATTTTTCGTCGCCAGGAATGGTATAAGGCAAGTGGAAGCGATGACATCGGCTGAACGAAGATCTCTTGTCACAGGTAGCAGTGAATGCCATTGGAAATTCAACACCACCGATATTCATATTTCCTAAATTCGTCATCATGACCATTTCATTCGGATCAATAGAAACGGGTAATTCCAGTGGCTGGATGCAAGTAAAAGAGTTTATACACTTTATAGAACATTTCCAAAGACACGCCCATTCTTCAAACACACAAAAATTTCTTCTGTCACTGGATAACCATTTTTCTCACATCACAATACAGACTTTGGATTTTTGTAAAAACAATAGCATTGTTGTACTTTCTTTCCCACCCCATTGTTCTCATAAGCTTCAGCCACTTGATCGGTATATGGCCCATTTAAAAAATCCGTTAATGCTGCATGCGACAACTGGTTTAGACATAATCCTGGAAAGACGATGACTGTTTACAATATTCCAGAAGTTGGAAAGCTGTCATTACCTTTGGCACTTACACAAACACACATACGCGTATGGCCATATTAGTGGCGACCGTGCATGAGAGGCATATGTGGCATCATTGCTAATTCTGACCTGAGGTAATGTAGATGACTTCGACCAATATGCGTATTTACATCATTCATGTAAGTATACCCTTCCTAAAAATGAAGATATGGCAAAAAAACTATTGTGGCGACGTGAGCCACATATATGCAGGAATGTGATGAATACACACGTATGCCAGATCAGTCCAGCAGCAGGACTTGGAATATCACCTTTACACATGTATGCCACATCAGTCCAGGAATAAGACTTGGAATAATACCATCACACATGTATGCCACAAATATACACTTTTGTGATGAATACACACGTATGCCAGATCAGTCTAAGAACAAGACTTGGAATATGAGCATCACTCATGTATGCCACACACACACACACTTTTGGATTTATACACACGTATGCCAGATCAGTCCAAGAACAAGACTTGGAATATGAACATCACACACACATACGCTTTTGGATTGATACACACGTATGCCAGATCAGTCCAGGAGTATGACTTGAAATATCACCATTACACACGTATGCCACATACATACACTGTTGTCACGATGAATACACACGTATGCCATATCATGGATATGGGAACGTAATGAACACACACTTTTATGCGGTATACAGGGGGCGGATTTCTTCACCACTAACATACAGTGATTTTAATCATTATCGTGGTCTTTGCCATAGTGAATGAAGTTGCTTTAGGTTTATGTTGTACAAAATGAAAAAATAGGATATTCCGTATTATTTGGATAACTCATAATTCAGAATATGAAGTTACCTAAATGAAAATGAGATGGTCTCTTTGACGACTTCTATCTTGGTCAGCGATTTAAAAATTATGGACGTCATAAAAATATATTTTGAAATGGACAGTATTTTGATATAACATTACCAACTTGGCTTACTTTTTCCAATTATGTATTTCTCTTTATTTAGTTGAAAACTATTTCATTTACAAAAGTAAATACAATGACTTGTATAAATAAAATCAAATTAGAAATAAAAAATTGTAATCACTGGTTAAAAATAATTATACATACATATAAATATATGCATAAAACTACATACATAAAAAAATTACTAATTTTTCAATAGGTATAGTCTTTCAGTCGTCGCTCAAATATATTTATTGAACCACTTGATTTAATTTCTTGTAGGAGGTCATTAAAATTATTAGTTCCTTTATAAAATAGAAAATTATGCGTATTTTTTTTTATATCTTTCCCCTTTTATATTGTTTTTATTTCTTGTATTATACTCATGTATTTCAGTCATATATAATAATCTAGAGATATACCAATGTTGACCTCAAAAATGAAAATCATTGCTTGATATTCAAAGAGTTTCTTCACTGGCAGCCATTGAAAGGCCTGCAACATATGCTATCTGTGTTGTTCTCGAACATTTTAAAATTATTCGCATAGCACGATTCTGCATTTTTTTGAAGTCTGTTCATCTCATTTTGATTTAGACAACACATGATGGTCTAACAATAAATGAAATGTGGTAGAATTATCGTATTGTATCATTAATTTGGACCACTGCACGGAGAACATCTTCTCAGGTATTTGACTTTGTATGCTATTGTTTTGATAACCTGGTTAGCATGTTTTTTTAATTTCAACTGATTGTCAATAGTTATACCCAGATAAACGAATTTCTGTTCATTTTCTATATCAAGTATAATCATATGTAAGGTTTCATTATTATTGTTTTCATGTTTCTCTAATAACATACCTACTGGTGAAAACATTATCACAGGACATGAAATTATATACCGCCTGTTTTATTATCGGATCACATTTAGTAATCTACTCAGCTATTCAATACAAATAAGGTACTACAGTTTTCAAAATAATCGATTTCGATGATCTATATGACGAACTGTCCACCATCGATTGGATCACATCCTGAATTCTTATGATGACGTTGATACTCCATGTGGGAAAATATACTGGACCCTAACTGTCTTTTTAGACAAGAACTTCCGTACTTCCAAAGTAGTTTTACTCATAAATCACAAAAAAATACTCAACATAGAGATTAAGACTATTCATGTGCCTCAAAATATTAATTGCCACCATTATATATAAATGGAAAAGGTATGTATAATTCACAAAAATAAAACCAGCATGTACAGGATGGGCCAAAATGGATATTTTTGAAGGGAAAGTCCTGTTTGGAACAATAAATTAGATGAAAACTGATGGTAGTGTCAGACCTAATGGTGATAACCGCATATCGTTTCATCCTTTGGTTTCGAAAGGTTGATTGACTATTTTACGTAGAATTCAATGGCGTAGGTAATTTATCTTTCAGATGAAATATCCAAAGTATTAATGAAAATATCAGTTTTTCAAACGAGTCAACCTGTATATTCCTGCATATTTCAATAGAACTTGAAATCACCATTACAAAAATGTACCATACTAGATGTTTTGTTAGAGTCGTTGAAATGCACAGCTTTTATTTTTTTTTCATGTAGACTAATATTTACACCACCAGACAGGACCAGACGCTTTATTTATCTATTCTAAAATTCGTTCTGACTAAGCATTCTATGATTTATGACAGTATCAAAGTATACAACCGTATTACCACTATTCTGAAAAATATTGCAGATTACCAAAAGTTCAGAAGTTCAGTTAAAAATCTTTGAGGAGGAAAAGCCTATTATTCGCTCTACGAATTCTACTGTGATAGCCTGTATGTTCACCTAAATTTATCCCTATCTGTTTTTTTATCGTTAAATTTTGTTTTATTTTTTGTATTTCTTATGTTTTCGACATGTATTTTATGAAATGAATATTTTATATATCATGTACAAGATCTCTTATCCTTAACAATAAAGTATATTTTGACTTCTCTAATGCATAAATTTTGACACATTCGGTCTCCGGAACCAAATAAATCTTCGGATTAAAAATCACATAACAGTTATGAGTTTCACGTTCAAAGTGGATTACTTTTTTTTTGATAAACAAGATACAAGTGGAGTTTCCAAGGGGTCTGTCCTTGGCTTGCTCCTTTTGACGGTTATGAAAGTGACCTTGCTCTTTGTATAAAGTCCTGCAAGTTGTTCTTTTCTGATGATACTGAACTATGTGGAAAGGCCTTAGTTGAACTTCCATATTTTCAGGAAGACCTCAATTCCATTAGTCTGTGGTGTGAGAACGTCGATAAATGGGTCGGGCTTCATCAAGGAAAAAAAACATGTCACATGTGGCTTTAGAAGTGACTCTATCAATACCGACCTAAATTGTTCAAAACATACTGTTCTACCTCATCCGTAAGACGTTCTGACGTTTGTCGTATTCAAATCAAATAAATGAATATTCGGAACCATTGGTATGAATGAAATTCAAGAAATAGAAACTACCCAAAATACCAAAACAACAACAACAACAAAACAACTCGACGCGCGTTTCACCAACAAAGTTGAGACTCTCAGGAGCCCAAAGCATATTCTGTACGTTGATTACTTTCACTGCGGACTTCCATTGTCTGGAGTGTTTCTATAAGAACGACGTTTCAATCAGTTTAGTATCTCCGATCGTTATCAAGTGTCAAACTGACAGCCAGAGTAATGAGGAGAACTTTATATGTCCTCATTTGGCCGGAATGCTATTTTCTGAATTGTTATTCAAATCTGAGATTAAGAGTATGGCTATAATTGTAAAGGGTGTTGAACACGACCTGAAAAGTGTTAAAAATTTGCACACTTGAACCAAGCTTGTCTATAAATAATATTATGAAAAGGTTGTCCTAAATGTAAAATTTTGGTCTTTTACTACTTGATAGAATCCTCGGTATGCTTCACCGATATATTCTGATCCATTGTATATTTTTACCGTAATTCTCCACCCACGCACTATTATCCCACAATGTATATGCTGAATAGCTGTGCATATTATTTTTTTTGTTGGAAATTGATGAATATTCACTTTTGCGTCTTGAAAAAGAGGAAAAACTTCAACGATGTTTTTCTATGCACTACCTAACTGGGCTCGAAACCAATTTTTTATATTGTTAAATCAAATAATGTTATTGATCGACGTAGTAAATAATCAAAAAAAAAATAAGAAATAGATTTACTCACCCAAGCAATAGGACTTCACCCGAAATCCAAGCGATAATCATAATCATTTTAACTCCAAGTGAAATACTTCACAATTATAAATTTTTGAGTTGCCACAAATATGATCACTCCAAATGGAAAATACACACACATTTTATGCCAATCTCAATATTATTCCAATTTGTTCCAAGTGTTGCCACAAATATGCATATTTAGGATAAAAACACACATCATAGAGAGCGCTCAACGCATTTGCCATAAATATTGCTATTCGGGGTATAGGCAATAAGAATGGGAGTGGAAAATGAAAAATAGAAACAGTTAAGGAAAATTTAGACTCTGCAACAAAAGGTAAAAAAAATTACGTGCAGAAAAGACAATGATTATACAAAAAACAAAATAAAAAGAATGTCATAATTGAATCAGGATCAGAGACAAGCAGCGACGAAGAGGAAACCTTCTGCCTAGTGTGTTTAGAGGCTTTCAGTTCAAGTAAAGCAGGAGAACAATGGGTGTAATGCCGTGATTGTAAGGGTTGGTCTTACGAAGAATGTACATGGGGTGAAATTTTTTTATACTTGTCAAAATTGTGAATTTGAATATCTAACATGTTTTATTTTAATTTCAATTATTTTGCTATTTTTATCTTCAATATACCAAAATTATCAATTTCACTTCATGGTATCTAAAACAAAAAACATACGTTACTTTTATCCCCAGGTCCTGTTACAACTGTCCCTGGGTCCGAAACAGTTGTAGCACCCGTGAACAAAATTACTTACTCATATCTGACTTATAAAGTTCTTAATTAATTCATCTTTTTGCTAGATGATTGAAAAAAACGTACTATCAATGTTAAAAAATATGAAATCAACAATAGTCACAAACCCGTAATTAGGTACTACAAGGGCCAAAAGCAAAATGTTCTAGTAAATTTTCAGATTCTCGTAAATTCTGAACCTAATCAATTGGGTTCCTGATTTAACTCATCAATTTGATTGAAATAATGCTCTTCTCTTTGAACTGTGCTTTTATGTAATATACCGCTAAATAAATACGGTAGGGGCCCGTTAACTTAGTTAATTAAGTAAGTAGGTACTCTGTGTTCCACCGGAGATATTCAAGTAGATGCACGTCCGTTGCTTAAGGTGGGCGTCTAATGTCGTGTATTGCGACGTTTAATTGCATTGAGAAACGGTTACACTTAGAGAGCTGAAATTTGATAGGTGAACTCAAAAAAGATTGGAGTACATTTCGAAAAGTGACATTATTTTGGTCAGCAATTGAGGAAAATAAGCCAATACTGGCTTCTGTTTTATGCTAATCTAAATTTTGATAAAAATAGTGCAATTTCTGATTGAAAACGAATCTCCAGACAATATCGTTTGGGAGATTAATTCCAAGTTAGAAATGTGCTAGGAATAGCCAAATTCGAACATATGGCGCGAAACAGTTCCTACTTTACCAGCATTCTTACTCATTTTTTAGTTCGGCAGTTTTCGGATAGAAAGCGCCATTGTATATTTCATTCATTCAATTTACTCAATGAAACGGAATGTGATTTTGATAGCATTGGTAGGAGGAGCCAGGTCAAGAAAATGAAATAAAGACGTGTTGTTTCGGATCCCCAAATAAATCATAAGCGTATCATGGAGTGCTATTTGAGGATACATAAATAAAAATCAACAATCGATGACGGGATCCGGAGTTTCAATCTATATGTAATACAACGAAACTTTTTCTAGCACATGCGAAGTAATTTCTCTAAACTTCTTGCTGAGGATAGTGTACATCTCGCAGTTAATTTATTCAATATTTTTGAAAACGCTGACATTTTTTCAAGATTTTATTGAACGTGCGTTTGTTTCTCTGTTCATTCATTTGTATATTGAGGTGAAATATTGCAAGTGAATTTTGACCCACTTATAGTTGCCCGATTATCATGAAATTGGGCAGGTGTTTATGATTCCGATGACAATGTATTATTATGAAGAGTCATATATGCCACTGGAAACATCTATTCCTAGAGCTCTGTGGATTTTTTTGAGTTAGGGATTAATCATTTTAGAGGTAGAAAAAAATGTTTCTTCATTTGAAATGTTCCTGGCTCTACAGGGCGAGCTACAAAAATGCTTGAATGTCTAACACCAAATACGCAAAAAAGTGTTTGCCAGTGGATTTTTCTTGATTTATAATGCTATGAAAATTATCGATTGACTTCGAATATATCTATTAGTTATGGTGTACCTACTTACAGGGTGATGAAGAAAACGCTTTTTTTAACTCGTTTTTGAGCTTCTCGCAAAAATGTGGTTTTTCCTACATTTCACAGAGTGAGCAAAAAAAGTGATAAATTATGGGAGATCATATGAATGGATTGTTTGATATTTCACAGAGAATAAATGTAAACTATTTTTTACTTTTACGTGACTCAATACAGAGTGAGCCCAAAAAGACGAATTTTCGAAAATGAGCGAATATTGATTTTATTTCTGTTGAAACGAAAGCAATTGATATAAATATATTGCATATTTCACATTACATTTCCCAAAGTGTCTACTTATGGTTGGACAAAATAACATTGATACATTGGAGACTATTATTGGTGGAATTTGCGTTGATTTTCTGGATATGACATTCTATAGAGGAGGATGATAATGTTTTGTGTAATTGTAGAGAAACTGAGTTATCCCAAAGAGAGTTACTTTTGAAAACTTCTGGATGTAATTCGATCGTAAAACAAATACATTCTTGAGACTTCTACAAAATATCCAAAACGCTTAGTATTTCTTCTAACCTTCAAACAGTACAGCAGAGCCAAGTAATGTATATAAAGTTAGCAAGGCGACTTGCCGGAAAATCGATGAAACCAATTCCAGTAATTGTCGAGAATTTGTCGTGAACGAAAAAAATTCGAAAATATTCGTTAAAATTCGGTCCATTTCCAACAATCGTAATCATAATATAGGTACCTACCTACGAACATATTGTAACGATTTCGAGACCGGCCCTGATCATCCAATTACACTCCACACTCGAAATGTAAACAAGTTCTCTTCTGACAAACACATGACTCATCCGTGGAAGAGACGCGAACGTCTAACCGAATATTCTAGGGACCTCTCAGAAGTCGCCGAACTGACTGGAAAGATCGAAAACTGTAAATGCTTCTATATATAGATGCTGTATAGCAGATGGCGGAGTAGTTAGAATTCAGAGTTAGTTACAGTTCCAGAGTTCGCAGATAGAGACTGACACAGTAGAAATAAATTTGAATCTAGTGAAGTAAATGTTTTAGTGAATAATTGTTGTAAATAGTGTTTTAAATAAATTAGGAAAATTAGTTAGTGCAGTTTTACTACAATATCTACCTTACCTACCTAGGATTCAAAACTAATATAAACTTGGATGACAAGGCGAGATTTTCAGAACATCATTAAAAAAAATTAAAAACAAAAACCCAATAACGTTTCCATGCCACTGATGGTGCTGAAATAATTCATTCCATGATATAGGACTTTTTATACTTCTCAGTACAACACAACGCAATAAATAGGTGGGCTATTCTCAAATAATTCGCTTTTAATTTGCGTAAAAATAAGAGAGAAAAATATACCTATATAAGTATTCCATATGTATTGATGTGAAACAGAAAATCGAAATCGCATAGATACGTACAAACTCGAGAATAGCACACCTGCTGGCATGTTGCCAAGAGCGCCAATATAATTACTAATCTCTAGGCTTATTTTTTTTGTCGCTGTTGTACCTGATAGTAATGAATATAACAACATTAAATTTCATTTTAAAAAAAAGTTGATTTGGAATAAGTATTCAATGAATCATTTCTTCTTGAATAATCTCCAAACCAAATGATAATTGATAGTCAGAGATGTAATATACGGAATACGTAACAGTATTGGCAACAGACCGGCTCCGTCGCCGTCCCCATCCCCAGCGTTTGCAAAGCGTAGTCGTAGTAGATAGACATTAGTTTTGACTATCATTACTCAATTGCACGGAGGGAAACTTGGATAAATATTAAACAGAAGGCATGGTGGCTCCTTTGTCGGATAAGTTTGTCAAGCCGTACCAAACGGCGACCTTAAACGATTTCATGCACTGAAAATTATTTTCATTATGATCGCGAATGTGTATACCGGGTGGCTACGGAAGTATTGCCTACGGAATATCTCAGTTATTGTATGAAGTAGGTTTGTGAAATTTGGAGCGTCGATATAATGACATAAGAGCTAGAATTTGAGCATATTGACATGTCGAAGTTAACTTCCGGTCTGACCGGAAGTAACATCAACTTTCTTATTTTAAATGGACACCCCATTTTTTTTTCTTTTCGCTTTATTCAGCATTCATTTCCCTTTCTAATGACATATCACAAGTTGGTATCTAACCAGAAACTAGATCAGAAAAAAAATATTATTGAAATTCACCGAGTAGACCGTGGAAGCAAAATGAAAGCCAAAAATTGAATAATTGGCTATGGAAACCACACGTCACTTGATAACAGTTGCTACTACTGTGATATTTTATTTTCATTCGTCGGCGTTATAAAAAGCCGCCAAAAAAAATATTGGAAAAATTGGGAAAAAACAATACTCTGTAGGTCCATAACTTATAATAAATAATAAATAATGTGGAATGATAAATTATATCCTGTAGATTCTAGGTTAAATAGGAACATAAACGTACTTGGTCTGTGCCATCGTCCATAGATATTCTAATATCTACCTATGGACGATGTTTGTGCTATTCAGAATAATCATTCCATTGCAATAATCATTCGAACCAAAATATTAACAAGTGGGCTGATTAAGATGTATTTTGGAATGAAACAAAAAAGAAACGAGAGCTCTCACGAACCCTGCTATCCATATTATTTTGACGTTCGAAGTAGTGTTTTTGATTCTGCCATTTTAAAAGGGTTTGGAAATCGAAATCAGTTAGTGGAATATTCAAAAAATGCCCCGTTATTCACGATTCGAACAAATTGACATGCTTCTCATTTATGGTGAATGTTTAAAAAATTCTTATGCCGCTAAACGATTGTATTTAGAGCGATATCCAGGGAGGCAGCAACCGTCAAGAAGGTATTTCCAGTGGCTTGAAGAAAAATTAAGAACTGAGCCTGATGTTCACGAAGACCAAGAAGCATTTGTTATTAATGAGAAACCTGAAATTAATGTATTAGCTTTAGTACAATATGATAGCACAATTTCCTCAAGGCAGATTGGCGCCGAATTAGCTATAAGTGAGGACTCTGCTAGGAAAATTTTGAAAAAACATCCTTCATGTATCAGTTGCATCAACATTTGTATGAAAATGATGGTGAAAGGCGCCTGGAATATTGTAATTGGTTTCTTCGACAAAATGCTGAGAATCACCTATTTAACTATTATATCTTGTTTACGGACGAGTCAAGATTTACCAACAATGGATTATTTAACAGGAATAATACAAGGTAGGTACTGTACTTTATTTGGATTATTGTCGATAGTCGAAGTGTAAAGTGCTAAAAGTGTGAACGGTCTTTTGTTTCAGGTACTGGGCGATAGAAAACGAGCACCGGTTTCGACAAGGTGGCTTCCAGGAGAGATTTCGTGTGAATGTTTGGGCAGGAATAGTTGGAACTCATATTGTTGGCCCCATTCTTTTTCAATGCCAACCAACCGGAGAGAGATACTTTAATTTTTTAACGAATGAAATTTCGGAATTCATTAACAACCTACCAGCGGAAATAACTGAGAGAATGTACTTCCAGCAAGATGGCGCCCCTCCGTATAATTCAAAAATAGCGAGAAATTATCTTCAAAATAGCTTTCAAGAGAGACTTATAACAACCCATGGTCCAGTCAGGTGGCCACCAAGGTCACCTGATCTTACTCCGTGCAACTTTTTTCTATGGGGGCATCTTAAAAATAGGGTGTATTCCACACAGCCTACAACTCTACATGAGCTAGAAGTAAAAATTCGTAGAGCTTTCCAAGATATCACGCCCCAAATGTTGAGAAACGTTTTACATGAAAATATCACCAGAGTCAATAAATGTATTGACGCTGAGGGAATGCATTTCGAACATTTGTTTTGAATTTATTTTATCTTTAATCCTATCAATTTGATTTTTTTTTTCGATAAATCTGTTTTTTGGTTATTTGAACAATAATAATTGGATTTTTTGGTATTTCATTTCAAAAAATTACTTTCCATTATATCATTAGAAAGGAATGGTTATGCTGAATAGTACAGGCAAGAAAAAGTTGTATGTTCCTATTTAAGTTATGGACCTACAGAGTATTGTTTTTTTCCCAATTTTTCCAATATTTTTTTGGCGGCTTTTTATAACGCCGACGATTGAAAATAAAATATCACAGTAGTAGCAACTGTTATCAAGTGACGAATGGTTTCCATAGCCAACTTTTCAATTTTTGGCTTTCATTTTGCTTCCACGGCCTACTCGGTGAATTTCAATAATATTTTTTTTCTGATCTAGTTTCTGGTTAGATACCAACTTGTGATATGTCATTAGAAAGGGAAATGAATGCTGAATAAAGCGAAAAGAAAAAAAAATGGGGTGTCCATTCAAAATAAGAAAGTTGATGTTACTTCCGGTCAGACCGGAAGTTAACTTCGACATGTCAATATGCTCAAATTCTAGCTCTTATGTCATTATATCGACGCTCCAAATTTCACAAACCTACTTCATACAATAACTGAGATATTCCGTAGGCAATACTTCCGTAGCCACCCGGTATAAAGTTAGCAAGGCCACTTGCCGGAAAATCGATGAAACCAATTTCAGTAATTGTCGAATAATTGTCAAGAATTTGTCGTGAACGAAAGAAATTTGTCGCGCTTATAGTTTTTTTTTATATAGGGTGGCTGTGCTAACTTTGTATTAAGTTAGCACTGCCACTAATATAACTTGACAAATAAACATCAAATTTCATCACTGTGGTGACCAATAATTGTCGAGTAATTGTAGAAGTCTATTTGAAGTAAAAAAAATGCGAAAAATCTTTTCTTTCTTCACAGCTTATATGTATTTTTTATTGGAATTCTTGATATTCGGGGAAATTTTGAGTAAGTGGCAACACCGCAAATATGAATTGATTAGGCATTCTTCCTGAAACAAATGAAAAATTTATCGTGAAAAATATGAAAACTCAGTGTTCAATGAAAAGACTCATCAAACTTGGTGCTCAGATCATATCGAGAGAACGGGAATAATTGAATTTTACCGATTACAGGGAGTTTTTGTCCGGAAATTTCAACGTTCCACGATAAATCTGATTTAGTTATTCGACAATTGATGAGTTAGTTTTCAGGAGCAGAAAAAATAATCCAACCAAATAATGTGTGTATATTACTAAGAAAAGGAGATTTCTTCATTATTTAGCGTTTTCCAGCTTTTCAAGAATGAAAATTTTAACGACAAATAAGTTTTCGTCGTTTGACAATTGTTCCATAAATTTCCGCCAAAAAAAATTATATTTAATCATTATTAAGTGCGTTGGTAATACCGAAAGACTGGAAATAATTGTATTTTACTAATTATAGGTAGTTTTTCCGCTTCAGGAAATTTCAACTTTCCACGACAAATTAGATTTGATCATTCGACAATTGATGAGTTGATTTTCAGTCGCAGAAAAAATAATCCAACCAAATTATGTGTGTATGTTACTAAGAAAAGGGAATTTCTCCGTTATTTAGCGTTTAAAAGTAATTTTCCGGCTTTTAATATCTCCTTTTTCCACCTTTTGTATTTAGTTTTTAACTTATAAAAAAGTAGGAGTTTTCTCGGGTAATATGTTTTAATTATTCGCGAATCGTTCAGTGAATTTGTGAGCATACAAAAAAATAACCAAGTTTGATGAATTTTTTCATTGAACACTGAGTTTTCCTATTTTTCACAATACATTTTTCATTTGTTTCAAAAAGAATGCATAATCCATACATATTTGACAATAATTTAATGAAAAAAGCTCAAATTATCCTTATAGGTATGCGGTGTTGCCAATCACTCAAAATTCCCCCGCATATCAAGAATTCCAATAAAAAATACATATATAAGCTGTAAAGAAAAGATTTTTCGCATTTTTTATACTTCAAATAGACTTCGACAATTACTCGACAATTGTTGGTTACCGCAGTGATAAAATTTGATGTTTACTTGTCAAGTTATATCAGTGGCAGTGCTAACTTAATATAAAGTTAGCACAGCCACCCCATATAAAAAAAAATATAATCGCGACAAATATTTTTCGTTCACGACAAATTCTCGACAAATATTCGACAATTACTGGAATTGGTTTAATCGATTTTCCGGCAAGTGGCCTTGCTAACTTTATATACGTACTAATTTCTTGCAGTTTGGTCCAGAATTTCATTAGCTATGTCAGATGTTCCTCTTATTTCAATTGAGAAATGATACTTGTTTATTAATGCACCAGCAATCAGATAAAATAAAATTGAATGTGCCGCATAATACGCGAATATTTTTTACAAATTTTCCAAAAACAAACCAATGAGCAAATATGTACCCATTATTTGAATTATATAAACAAAAGTAAATGGATAATGATCATATGTGTTTCCCGTGTGTAGGAACTTGTCAAGGGTAATATAACATGACCTTGATAATAGTTCAGGAGGTGGCGTCGAAAACATGCAAGAGTTTTCTGAAGGCTAATATTTTCCAAATAGATTGTTCTTTTGTGATGAAAAGCTAGTGTACAGTCAGTCAGCACTTACAGTTCCGGGACACCTGGCGCTGAGACGCTCGCAAAGGTGTTATTTTAATTAGCATCTCTAAACTGTTTTATGAAATCTCAAAATTTGTAGAAAACAAGGAAATATAATATAAAACAGGAATCTAATAGTCAGACAGCGTAATATGGGGACACATAGCGTCAGTGCTACTCCAAAAAACTGCCTAACCCAAAGTGATTTCTAAAGGCTGAAATTTTTCAAAATAATAATAATAACTGTAAAGTTGATAAAAAAGACAGTCAGACTCCTTTGTGATAGAACCACTCCAGTCAGCAGTCGATAGAAGTGAAAATGGTCACTGCGCGCATTAGTACATTTTGCCTCAATATATGCCGATAACTATTCGCAAAAAAATATCTTTATAATTTTTTTTATGATTTTAGTTGCTTCGATTGAAATTTGATGGAATAAAATTATATTTATTGCAATAAAATATAATTTCTTCAGTCACTTTTTCTCGTGTAATAATAATATATCACCACAAAACACTATAGTTGATTCGCACACAAAAAAATTTATTTTACAACACAAAAAAATAAATGAGAAAAAATTGAAAACAAAACATCTATTCGTTATTGTCGTGTTCTTCGCCACTCTTTTCATCGGAATTGTATGATGTTGAATTCATCTGAGCTTCGTGGTAGACATTATCGATGATAAAAACACTACTTCACTTCCTGAATAATGTATTTGAATAAAAAGCACAAAATATACAGCGTGAAGAGACAAATGAGAAGTTAACAGTTAGGCGGCTGCATAAGTACTGAATGTGCCTAGGCGTTGTCGCAATGCGAATTCTCTAACGGTAAAGTTGCGGCGCGGGGTAGGTTCACAAAACAGAGCGTTGACCGCCAAATTTGAACGAGTTAATAAACGATACTGTACATGCCGACCCCCTTGAAAGTGTCCAGCTTTCAATCAAATGAGGTAAACAATGAAAATCAAATGAATGATTATGATAAGTATTTATTCAACGTGAAATAATACGACACTATCACGATGAATGATATATTCAAGACTGGTCGTTTTACATTCATGCCAACGAGATGTTGGGAACGGCGTACAAAAAACTCTCGGTAGCAAGGTCGGATATCGGTTTGTAAAAACCACCAAAACAATGAAAATATGAACCTCTCGTATAGAACAGATTACATCAAGTGAGAACAGGAATGAGTTCGTATATTGGAATACTAGTCCACACTTGTAGTTTCTAGTGGTAGAACACACACTTTCGTAAAAGCTCATTTAAAAATCCCTCTTGACGTTAAAACGGATACTACGCGCACCACACCATCTTCACCAGGATGCACTTGAACCATTAGACCCAGTTGCCATTTTAGTGGCGATAAATTGTCCTCCTTGATTACTACCATGGTTCCGGGTTGAAGTACTCTATTGAATGTAGATGTTTTCCATTTGCTTCTTTGTTGAAGTTGAGACAAATAGTCCTTGGACCATTTCGACCAGAAGTGCTGTACCATTTGTGTTAATTGATGGTATCTCTTGAGTTTGCTAGTTTTAACAGGATTTAAGTATTCTTGCGGTAGGGCTTCCAAAGACGATCCAATTAAAAAGTGTCCAGGAGTGAGTACATTTAAATCATCGGGGTCCTCGGATAGATGGATGAGAGGACGGGAATTTAAACATGACTCAACCTGTGTTATGACCGTGTTTAATTCATTATAAGTTAAACTAGTGTTTCCGATTACCCTTTTGAGATGGTATTTAGCAGACTTAACAGCCGACTCCCATAAGCCGCCGAAGTGTGGTGAGTGAGCTGGTATAAAATGCCACGGTATGGATCTCTGGGTCAAATGTTCTGAAAAATTTGATTGGTTTGACGGATTTTGAAGAAATGAGTGAAGCTCTTGTAACTCGTTGCGAGCACCCACAAAATTCGTCGGAGTAAACGTTTTAACAAATACCACGCCTGACAACAAATCTCTTGAAACAATTCATGAAGGCTTCTGTAGTCAAATTGCTGACCAGTTCCAAATGTACGGCTTTGGTAACAAAGCACACAAATACGCATAAATAACCCTTGATCATTTTACGTCCCCTCAATTTACCAACCTTGATGCTAAAAGAACCAGCATAGTCAACTCCACAGTTAGTAAAAGGACGAATAGAAGTTATGCGTGATTTAGGAAGATCAGCCATTTTATGCTTAAAAACCGTAGGTTTAACTCTGAAGCATATAAAACACTTGTGTAAAATTTTTCTAATAGTGCTCCGCCCTGATAACAGCCAATATTTCAGACGAATTATTGCAAGTAGTGCTTGCGGTCCGGCATGTAGATTTTTGTAATGTTCGTGTAAAACGATGAGTTTGGTTAAAGTATGATTGTTTGGCAACAAAATCGGATGTTTCTGATTATATGGAATATCTGCCTTTCGTAACCGGCCACCCACCCTTAGAAGTCCCCTTTCGTCCAAAAAAGGATTGAATGCTTCTAGAGCTAGGTAATGGTTCACTTTTATGTACGCATATATTTCCTTGCCAAAATTTTGATCTTGAGCTAAATGAATTAAAACTGTTAACGAGTTAAGCATTTCCTCGATCGTTAATTGCCATAACCCTTATTGATGAGTTTGATTTACAATTTTTTATAAATCTTAAACAACATGCAATTACTCTTTGCTATTACTCTTTTGATCTGTCGATCTTATGTAAATTGCCGCACCATACGCTGTTTCAGATGCGTCCGATAAGCAGTATAATTGAATTTCCCGTGTGTCACGACAAATTGTTTCCCTCGGTATTTCCAGTTCTTCCAAAGATTTGATTTGCGATTTGAATTTCAACCATGATGTATGAATATCAAGAGGAAGAGGCTCATCCCAACCCATTTTCAATTTACAGATCTTCTGCATTATAAGTTTAGCCCGTATAATAGCGGGTCCTACCAATCCTAGAGGGTCAAATATTTGCGATGTAACGGACAAAATTGTTCGTTTTGTTACCCTTGATTGAGTTGCATCAATTTGTATTTTGTATTGTAAAATATCCCGATTCGAATTCCATAATAACCCTAATGCCTTTGTTGTTTCGTCTTTTGAGAGGTAATGCTCAATTTCTACATTTTCTGTTCGATTCGAAATCCATCAACTAAAAATAAAACCAGCCCCTTTGAGAATTTGACTAACTTGGTCTTTTATTATTTTCGCCTCTCTTGCCGACCTCGTACTAACTAATAAGTCATCCATGTGAAAATTGCTTAATATAGTTTGACTAGCAATAGGAAACCTATCATTATTGTCTAAACCCAACTGTTGAAAACATTTCACTGCTAAAAATGCTGCCGGTGCCGTCCCATAAGTGATGGTGTTAAGCTGATAAACTTCGATTGAAAATCGCCATAAGATTCTCTGTAAGTTCCTGTGCTCCTCTGTACTTACCGATACATTTTTTCTACGTCCCCTGCTATAACGACCTCATATCTTCGAAAGCACAATAAAATGTTAAAAAGATTTTCTTGTAGTTTAGGCCCAATCATCAAAACATTGTTCAGTGATAAACCCGTATCGGTAGTCACGGACCCATCAAATATGACCCTGCCTTTTGTTGTTGTGGATGTTTCTTTGATAATTCCGTGATGAGGTAAATAGTAAATTAGTTTATTCATTTCCTGTAACCCACCTAATTCGTCTGATGGTCCTATCCTCGTCATATGATCCAACTCAATATATTCCCGAATGAATTCATGATATTGTGCACTAATTTTTTCATCCTTGTCTAACCGTTTTTCCAGTTGTTGAAATCTTTTTAATGCCGTGTTACATGAATCTCCTAAATGAACTATGTTTCCGTTTTCATCCCGTTTAGTTGTTTCATGAAATACTTTTTCACATTGCAGCTCTTCATTAGAAAGCGGTTTTTTGTTGTGACATTCCTCTATTTCCCAGAATTTTTCAAGTTGATCTTGTATTCTTATGTTTGATGAAATATTACATGTCGATACATTATTTTTTACTTTATGAATACCCAATACTGAACCTGAAATAACCCAACCCAATTTTGTTCTTTCCTAATTTCACTTGCCCGACGCATATCAAATCTCAAAATATCGAAGCGCCTAATAAAAGATCTGTCTTGTTTGTTTTGTCAAATGTGAAGTCTGCTAAAGTGATATTTTGTGGCATAATTAAACTATTCGAATCAATATTAATAGATGGTAAGTTTTCAGAGATTTTGTCGATTACTAAGAAGCGAGATTCAAATTTGAAATTGTTGAATTTGGAACAAACAACTGCATTAACTGAATGTGTAATGTTCGTTATACCCTGACCAATACCCAACACTGGTATGTTGATTTTGTGTGCTGGAAGACGTAATTTTTTCCAAAGATCTTTTGAAATGAAATTGGACTGTGACACCGAATCTAATAAAGTTCGACACTTCTGCAAGTTACCAGAACCATCAACAATGTGTACTAAAGCTGTGGATAATAGAATTTCTGCAGATAATGCGTTTGCAATACATTGGTAATTTTGACTCGTATTTTGTGTAGCCGAAGTATGAGGTTCTTCCGCATGACTTGAACCGTCCTGTGACCCTGTTGGTCCATTTACTGATCTGGATTGTGTTTGTTCACTATAATGTATCATTGTATTGTGTTTCCTCCCACATTGTTTGCAACCCCCTAATGTGCAGTTTTCTACCCGATGCCCGTATTTTAAGCAATTCCAACAAGCCCCTGATTTTTCAACTTGAGTATAAAGATTGTAAGGTACAGTAGAATAATTTACATTGAACTGAGAAAAAAAGCTCGAATTTTCAAATTACACGGTTTCAGAGTAGGTATTGTATGTTCCATCATCTGATACACACGGCATTGTAATTCTCAATTATTATTTTATAGTTGCCAATAAAGTTTTCTGAATGCCGTACAATATTTAAATATTTCGTAAACACATAATGCAAAATCTTATCTGCTGTGAGAAATCCTTAAATTGAAAATGTACGGCATCAATATATTTTTGTTCAGGAATGCTTGAGAAAGCAAAAGAGCAATGATATTCTAAAAATTACTTCTCTAATAAATCACAGTGCAATATTTTTTTCATCAATATTTTTATTCAGTTCCATCAATTATAACCTGCTATTACATAAAACAAAAATATTTAACCTAAAATCCGGTTGCCGTAAGTCATTTATAACCTTTCTTTGAACAATATTAGATTCAACCCCCCTAATGGAGGTAATTTTTCATTTAATTTTTTTATTTATTTTTTCGCCAAAATTCTTAGACGGCATAATTTCTGAAAATCATTTTATATGTTGAATAACAATATGGAACCGATGCCGTACATTTTTCAATGATCTTGAAATATACAGGTCTAAGTATGAATTTACGTGCGGGGCTCCCCAACCCTGTACCGGCAAATATGTACGGCGTTGCTAAAAAATGAATCTATGTAGTTATACAAATTCAATTGTATAAATGCCGTACAGTAATAAATCACCTGGATTCATAAGAAAAATTTGCGAAAAATAAATAAAATTCCTGGATTTCAGTGCCGTTCTTTTTGTACGGCATTAGGTCCCATTTGATTATTTTTCAGTTATCTATCATCTTGAGAAATGCCATCCAAGAATCTTTTGTCAAAAAATCTCTTCTCTGGATGGTAAGTTTTTTTGATCTGCGTACTCATCAGCTCCGCTCACAACTGACGGCACATTGCGGAAAGGATTTGTTTCGAATTGCACTATAATTCTGAATATAATTCATGCTGGGTCAAATGACTCCCCCAAAATTGGCCTGGGCTTGTAGTCTATGTGTACCATGCAAATAGTCGCTAATAGAGCGTGTTGATTGGTCCTGTGAAATAGGAAACAAATGTATGATTGGTTGATGACTGATATTTAATAGATGAAGGAAATAATCAATTATATCGGATATACAGTGTGTTTAACTTCTCATGGAAACACTCCCGTATCTCCCGTAATTTTCATCGTAGAACCATGAAATTTCCAGGATCGATAGATACACAAGGAAGGAATTTTCTGCAGAAAAGGGGTCATCCTACGTGATATACACTGCACGCCAGCAGCGATGGAACCACCCATTTTTTCGGAAAGTTATATTAGGATGCAAAATTGGCCAAAATTCCTTCGGATTCGTATTCAGGATCCCCAAATTACTACTTATACACCTGTCTCCTGAAAAATTTTCAGTACTGAAAAATTATAATTTGTTTCACTTCTCATGGAAACGCTCCCGTATTTTCCGTAATTTTCAACGTAGAACCATGAAACTTTCAGGCTACACTAGAAATGAACTAAATGCACAAAAGTGGTCATCATACCTGATATACCCGGGGGTGCTTCCATGGGAAGTGAAACAAATTGAAATTTTTCAGAACCAAAATTTTTTCAGGAGACCGGTGTATTGGTAATAATTTGGGGATCCTGAACACGAATCCAAAGGAATTTCGGACTAATTTTGCACCCTAATACAACTTTCCGGAAAAATTGGTGGTTTCATCGCTGCTGGCGTGCAGTGTATATCACGTAGGATGACCCCTTTCGTGCAGAGAGTTTATCTCTAGTATATCTATCGATCCTGAAAATTTCATGAATTTTTGTCAAAAATTACAGAAGATACGATGAGAAGTGAAACACACTGTATTTTGGTGTCCATTAGGTATAAAACAATTAAATCACTCTAAATGTTTTGAGATTTTTTGGTTATTGTTAGGAACGTTGGGTTGAATAGGCACTTTATTGTATTGACAATTTAAAATCAATATCTTTCTCCTACCCGTTATAAAGTTTTTTCAACATAAAAGTGTACCAGATGATAGTGGTTTGCCTTGTCAATTTACCACCGACAATTTTTAGCAACCATCCATCTTCTTCCTTCATTAGTCAAAAGGAACACTTTACCAGCTCGCTAATCAAAGTTATATGTATTTGTCTATTTGCCTCGGCATCGCCTGACTAAAGTATTTCTGGCCGATGTTGCTGCATCAGTTATCAACCTCTTCGGGGTACCAAAGAGGAATATGGTTGTTTCAAGTTTTTCACATACCTCAACCGTCGTAACAGATTTCATAGGTATTAGAATACAATATTTTGTGAAAGCATCAACGACCACCATAATGTGTGCTTGTAGTCCTCTGAGGAAATTGAGAGAGATCCCAGTCAGCGTGCAGAGTATGGAAGGGCTGTGTACGCGATATTACTTCAAAAATATTCCCCTGCAAAGGCCCGGTCCTAGTTATTTTCACGGTCCAAATAACAAAGTGACAACTTCGTATACAAGTGAACCAAAAATAACCAGAACAGAACAGAGTCACACACTGCCAAAAGTGGCTTCCAAGTTAAAAGCACATCAAATAAAATTTAACAATTTCCTGTTTTGAGTCCCATGTGAGCGAGAGTAACAGCTTCTTTCGAAGCTTGTTGATTACCTTCCCGAATATCAGAAGTTAATCTCTCAAACCAACGCTTCGCCCATTATATCAAAAGTCGACCTTTTCACTGAAATAATATCCGACCAACAGAATAAATTACAAATAGTTTCAACATCAACCACCCATCTGCTGAATTCATCCACTTCAGGGCAAAAATAAGGCAAATTTTTTACATGTTCCTTTTTCCCTTGGGGTGAGTGATTACTGGGTCCGAGAATCATATGTGCCCTTAATAGGCGAAGTGAACCAAGAATTACGGCCTTCTGCATTTGTCCGGCTTAGATTTCTAACATATTATGAATGCCTAATGTAATGTTATTAGTAGTAGTAATAGTAGAAGTAGTTGGTAGGGAGGCTGCTACTGAAGCTATGCAAGTAGGCCCTCATGGGCCTTTTTTCCCATTCCCAGATCTCCTCATCTATGATATGTTTAAAAAAAAAACACCTAGTTCCGCTAGTGTGCAACTGGTCTTCACCAACAGGTTACTTTGAATTATGGGTAGGTATGTAGTGTGTGGGTACTTGTCAAGGGACCGAGTTCCTTCAATACGTCTTCTCGTGAAAGCTCCGATAGGCACAGAATCCAATCCGGGGCCTCTCTTTGACTCCCATCGATGAACCTCTCTTCGCTGGTTCTCGCTGCAAGTTCCTTCAGTACGCCTCCTCATGAAATTTCTGGTAGGGCTCGTTCCCGGTGACACGGTGCGGCGGCCGCGGGCGATTCGTTCACCGAATACTAGACCCGCAGCTCCAGATCCGAAGGTCCTCCTCGGCTTCCATTGAAGACAGGTTTTACAGTTTGCGCATCCCTCTGTTGTGAGAAAATGTGTCTGAGAAAACATGTATGTTTCTGACTTCGGTGTACGCTGACCTAGGGACACACAAGTCACTTCTCCCGTTGGCTGCGGCACCTTTTGCCCTTTTGCCACCTCTAGAGTCCACTTTAGTCTTGTACGCCGCCAAAACAGGTCATGCCGTTGCCCAGGATTCACCTTTTGAACTCTTGGAATGTTGAGTAACTCAAAAGTCACTAATAAAGAGGTCTCGTTTGAACAATTTCAAACATAAATTTTTTTTGGTGTTTGGCAGTATAGCTCACCCTGTAGCAGAAGTATTCATAGCAATATGATTAAGCCTCAAAATTGTGAACTTCATGAAATAATTTCTCTTTGGCGCAGCAGTACAGTAATTGAGTGTTTGCAAAAACCTATTGTGATTTATTCGTAAATCGCTAACAGTAAATATTTGTAGCTGTTAGTTTTAAAGTAGATCTAACCAAAACTATTAAACTTATTTACACAACATGAAGTCTATCCAGCTTTTCAATTTGAAGAAAAAAACTGATAAAATCTTCAATCGTTATTAAAATTATCAATAACTGACAAAATGGTTACATTTGACATAGTTTTTGAATTCCTGTAGACAAATTTTACCTTGTATATTTTAAAGCTTAGAGACACAACGTTGGCTAAGAGTGTAAACCTGCTAAGTACTTTATGATGCATCGAAAAACACATTTACAGTAATTAAAACTGCGTTTGCAGATAGCAGAAAATTGTGGGGACAAAATAAGCTTATTATCTTTTTTTAATGGATGAACTGATCAAAAATTTCAGTTTTGGTCAGAAGTGGACTAGCAGGTTAACACTCTTAGCTAACGACATGTTTTGATTGTATTACTTTTTTTCAAGAATCAATTCCTAAGTACAGAGGGTTTTGAATCAATTCTAAAAAATATGATTTTTTTGTTGATGTGATTTTCTCTATGAAATACCCTATACCTATAAGAAATGTGTCATCGGGGCTAGAGGTCCTGGGTTTGAGCCGCAGTCGGAGTTGGGATTTTTTGAATTCAATTTCACCGATTGAATTGTTAAAATCTCGTTGCTTGATTGGGGTGAGTCCAGCACGATTCACTGTTGCGTTCAAATTAGCCGTGCTGCTCCTAAGGTTGCATGTGAAGTTATTAACACAGCCTACCCATAACACATGGGGCGGGTTGCACAACACAAGTTGAGCAACCGTTTAAATGAACTGAGTTCAACTGCAAGGGATTAGCCAATTAAATCTCCAGTTTCTCAGCAACTGAACTTAGTTTGGTTAAACTGTTGATAAACTTGTATTGTACAACTCGCCCATAGTGGCTAATGATATTAGCAAACGATGCCACTATTAACACCTACAACAAAAAATAAATAAATGTGTACTGCACAATATTTCCTCGTCCAATTAGTATATTGAGAAGTACCTATTGAATACAGTGTGTTCCACTTCTCAAGGAAACACCCTTATATCTTCTCTAATTTTTGACGAAAAATCATGAAATTTTCAGGATCAACAGATAAACTAGAGATAAACTCTCTGCATGAAAGGGGTCATCCTGCACGCCAGCAGCGACGAAACCGCCTATTTTTCCGAAGAGTTATATTAGGGGACAAATTTTGCCCGAAATTTATTCGGATTCGTGTTCAGGATCCCCAAATTATTATTAATATATTTGTCTCCTGAAAAAAATTCAGTTCTAAAAATTTCTTATTTGTTTCACTTCCCATGGAAACGCATTCGTGTATATCACGTATGATGACCCCTTTTTTGCAGTTAGTCTATCCCAAAAGTTTCATGGTTCTACGTCGAAAATTACGGGGACGTTTTATATGGGAAGTGAAACAAATTAGAACTTTTCAGGACTGAAAATTCTTCAGGAGACTGGTGTATCAGTAGTAATTTTGGTATCCTAAACAGGAATCCAAAGGAGTTTCGGGCCAATTTTGCCCCCTAATATAACTTTTCGGAAAAATGGGTGGTTCCATCGCTGTTGGCATGCAGTGTATATCAGGTAGGATGACCCTTTTTGTGCGGTGAGTTTATTTCTAGTGTATCGATCTATCCTGAAAATTGCGTGGTTCTACGTTGAAAATTATGGAAAATACGGGGGTGTTGCCATGAGGAGTAAAACACACTGTATATGATTTCTGCCGTAACAGTAGAAATAGATTTTTCAAAATGCTTCCATCATATAAATTTGTGAATCACCCTGTAATTATACATATTCTTGAATGTACATTTTTACTAATGCATTACTGAAACATGTTGTGAACGTGTTCAAGCAACAGAAATTCAGTCTAGCTCGTTTTGAAAAAATACGAAAAACTGAACAATTTAAAAAAAACAAAATCTTTAGAAAACTAGTCATCGGATTGAGTTAGGCCTATTGATGCCTTTGGTTACTAGGTCGAGTACAACAACATATCAAAGTTTAAAAAAATTGTACTTCACATTAAGAATGCGCGGGGTCTTTTTGTTCATCATGTAGGTAGTAATAGATCTATTAGGTAGGTATTTCATAATTCTTTGGATTTTGGAAGAGACTATCTCTAGTTATCAGTACTACCTATCATTGATCATCATGACATCCCACTTATCAGCCATACACTCATACATAAAGCCAATCCAATGAAACTGGGACCTGTGGCTTTCGAATTTTAATACTCGACAAAACGAGGGAAGTGAGATATCGGTGACGTCGGCGTTTGCAGCGTGGCAGTCTCGTGGCAACTTCTTTCTGTTCATGTTCATTCATTCAGTTTGTTTCTTGGGTTTGAGTAGGTAGTTTGGAATCATGTCTAGGTACAGCTCCATAATTTGTTTTATCGCTATGTTCGCTGCAATTGCGCGAAGTAATAAGGACCTAAAAATTGACGTGATATACAAACCAGAGACTTGTGAAGTTAAATCGAAAATTGGGGACATGTTAACCATGCACTATACCGGTACTTTGACCGACGGTACTAAATTTGATTCCAGGTAAGTTCATTGACTTGTTTTTAGATGTTAGAAATCGAAAGAATACGGTGTTATGTTATTGTCCTAATTATTTTCAACTTATTCAGGTAGACACTACTTTAGAAATAGGAAGATACGTTGGTAGAAAGGTAGATTACTTTATGTCCTACCTATATAGGTAGTTTGAAGGCTAGGAACCTCTATGCACTTTTTCAAAATTTGAAGGCAATAGGATAGATACCTAGCTAAGTAGTATCCAGAACTTTTTTATCCTATAGGTAGGTAGATATGTAAGTTATGCGTTGTATTTTTTTTTGCAATTTATATGGGCAGGTAGATGTTACCTTCCTCAAGACAATTGAAATGGGCAAATAGGCCAATCAAGTTATCATTAAAAATAAAAAATGGGAAAAATAGCAAAAGAATATAAACTGTATTGGTGCTAAATGAAACTATAAAATGCACCGTCGTACAAAGCAGACAACATAGTTGAAAATGTCGATCACTTAATAATCAATTGTGGTTATTTTGTTCAGAAAAAATACAAAAGAGTCGCAAATGATGAAAATGAAGAAGATATCACCTCATTACTTATGTCTCAAAATATCAGATTTTAAATTATTGTAGTTTTTGGAATATGACAACATGGCATTTTCGTTCAAAAATCTGGCAACGTTCCAATATTTTACCGAAGAAAAATTCGTAAAATTTTATACAAGGCTTGTTTTTGATGATGCCCGATTCAATGGTGATATCAAAAATGCTGGCAAATCAACAGTTTTCCAGATTGTTATTGAGGGTAACTCAATTTTTTCAAATGGAACACCCAATTTGTTTTCATTGCAATCAATTCAGCGACACCTTATTACTTATGTCTTCAAGTATCAAATTTTAAATTTCTTGATGTAGTTTGAGCAACCAGCAAATTTAGAAATCTTTAGAATACCTTGAGGGAATTTTATGACTGCTTGGGCTATTGGTTAGCAAATGATGGCAAACATTTTGAGCACTTGGTCAGATAGTTTTCAGTTTCTGTTATTTGATTCTAAACTCTATTGGAGAATAATTCAATTACTTATTAAAAAGTTGTTTTAACAAAAACCATTTTGTATGAAATTTCATGATATTTTCTCGAGCCTTTTGAAAATATTGGACCATTCGCAGACATTTCAATGAACCATGTTCTCATATTTCAACAACCACATTAATTCACAATCTGGTATTTGGAGACATAAGAAACGACGGGGCGCTGCAATGAAAATAAATGGGGTTTTCATTTGGAAAAATTGAGTTACCCTCAATATCTGAAAAACTTATGATTTGTCAACATTGCCGATATCACCATTGAATCGGGCATCATCAAAATCCACCCTGTCGAAATTTTCCTGAATTGTCTCAGGGCCGTTTCTGAAATACGAGACCGTTCCTATACTTTGAAAGACACTGTATAAAAGAGGGCCAAAGGGGAAAAAAACGTTTTTCTTTATATTATAATTCTCGTTGGAACTTTGCCATTTTCGTCGACGGCAAAATATATTACTTCACACTAAAGAAAAGTGACTCAAAGACTCGATCAAGCCTAAGACTGAAAGACTTATTCGATGACTGAAAGACTGAAGCGAAGATTTAAGGACTGAAAATGAACTTAAATGACTCATAATCTCTAGTTGCACAAGGTTTAAAGTAGATGTTTTCCCCTCGGGAAATAGGTAATGCAGAAATTTTCTGTGTTGGTGGCAGACGTATGGAGTAATTTCCTAGAAAACATGAAATTTGCCACCAGCACATATTTCGAGAACACTGTCAAATAAACAAAAATCAGTCTTAGATATACTCGAGGATACACTTCAACAAAATTTTCGCAAATATAAGTGATGAGTAAGTAGAAACTAATACCTACTTACCTATTTCTATTGTTTTGCGATTTTCGAATTGTAGTGAAATGTTGGTATATATGGAAATTTTATTGCTCATGTTTTTTAATAAGACTTGACTAATTAACTCTTCCCGTCATGTCGCGTGGAAGCAAATTGAAGTTATCTATCACTCCGCATCATTTTAGTTGCTCGGTAGATCTGCTTGTCTTTTTCTTTATTCCGTACTCAAAATTATGCAACAAATTACTGAGACCTCGAATTACTTTTGGCATCGTACGAGGTAGCAAATTTAGATCATTTTCTAATCATTAGATACATTCGTGAAAATTTTGTATTATTTCTAATAATGAAAAAAATTACTTTTTATTATTTGACAAAATCTTAGAAATCTATGTTTTCAACGAAATTACTCTTTACGATTGCGACCAACTCAAAAACCTCTTGCATTATTTCCCTAATCAATTCAGGTTGCCATTCCAATTTTTTAGTGTGGAGTAAGAAAAAAATAAATGTTGCCGTCATCGGTGGAAATGACAAAGTTTCAACGAAAATTATGACAACCTTTCTTCACGTTTGTCCCTCTTTTCGATATTTTTTGGCAAAGTTAATAAGGAGAAAATGAATAAATAATTTATTTACCCTGATGCTGAACTTGGAAATGGTCGCAAAATTGGGGAAAGGCAAAGAATAATTTTCTCCCATTTTGCGACTCTTCAGCATTTTTCTTCACGAAATAACTATAATTGTTTATAAATGACATTATTAACAGTGTTGCTGGCCTTGTACGAGGTCACAATTTATGTATAGTTTCATTGAACACTAAAACAACTTTTTTGTAAGTTTGTAGTCCTTTGCTATTTTTAACCCATTTTTGCTAGAGTGATTGGCTTAAAACATCTATTAAAATTGAATGAACGAGGTGAAAGTGATATATTTTTCAATTTGAACTTGATATTGAAAGAATGAAAATAATCTTTTCCTAGGTGCTACCAATATGACAGTAATGTCAAATATAACGATACTGATATGAGCTTCGTTACCGCACTAGTAAGGTTGAGGTTGAAAAATATTTTTAAAAATTTCTATCTCTATCCTAGGATTAACCAGGTAGATACTAAGGTTTCCAGGTAGGTACTATACTTTCATGGTCAGAACTCATGTCAATGAAAGTTTAGTGAATTTAAATGAATGCGTCAAAGTATACTTCCAAACTTAGCAACGCTGTTTTGAGTCTTGGTACCCGATTCTAATGTCATTGATTTTAGGAGTATTAAGAAATTTCAAGTAAATAGTTAATAGTTATTGGTCGTTGGTGAAATATTCTAATTCGTATTACGATAATCGATCGTATGACAAACATTCCTCATATCGTATAATATGACCCTTTACGATACTAATATCTATTACTTCATATTCATTAACTAACTCAAGTTACGAATAGTTATGATCCTAACGAGTAAAGGAAAATAATCTTTTCCACATGCGACTGACGTTACGTGAACGACGCAAAGCAGGTATCTATAAGTCTATATAGTTCCTAAATTGTAGATAGTGACTCATCGTACATTTTCTGGTTTTTACGGGATTCGAAAGTGCGGAGGGAATTTACGAAAGTGTCAAAGTAAAATTTAATTTGAAGCCAAAGTACCTAGCTTATTTCTTACTATTTTTTGACCTGCTTTATATGAATTATGAATCGTACAACCGATGAGATATTTCAAGGTGTTCTCGTTTACAGCAGCTCCTCCAGCCCCAATTCCTTGTGGAATTTGAGGATTTTGAGAGGGTCTATTCGTGGTATTTCTCCCACAATCAGCTGGTGAGATCCCAGTATATTCAATCTTTTGTGATGTACAGCATAACACTCCATCAATATATGGTGTGGTGTTTCTGGATATTCTCCATAGAATCTGCAGGTGCTGTCCTCCTCTAAGCCTTGCTTCCTTAGGTGTTCTTCGAGTCTGCAGTGCCCCGTAAGAAATCCCATGATTTTCTTCAGACTAGTTTTGCTGAGGTTAATCAGTGTCTTCGATCTTGCTTGGTTAATTTTCCGAGGAGATCTTTGGCCTACCTTAGCCCTGGAAGTCTTTGCCAGTATGTTGCTTCCATTGCTTCTTCAGTTTTATTGAGTTCGTCTTGGAAAGTTGGGATTAATTAAAATAGCTTACAACTAAATTGACCTTCAGCTCCACGAATACAATCTCTAATAAAAATTTACTAGAACAATCGTTCCTGCTAGTTCAGTCCTCCATTTTCATTTTAGAAGGTAAGTACTTCAACGATTTAGGTATCATACAGTGCTTTCTGAATGTCCCCACCCCGCTCGAAACATTTTAACGAGGCACTATAGAAGATTAAAAGAGAAGGGGGGTGAAACGTAATTGAATAACAGTATTTTACAGGCATTCTATTCACTTTAGAGTTATATGTATGTAGCTAGGTAACTCCCAGAATAATAATAATACTCCCTCATAAAACACTAATAGAGTGTACCCAAAGGCACAGCCTGTGTGGGTAGAGGAGGGCTATTATTATTATTTGCCGTGGCGAATAGACGGAATCTTTAAATTAAATCCTTACCTACTTCCAATCTTCCGAATACTTGAATTGAATTTGGCACACATATCAATGACCGATGATACCTAATACGAGAATTTTATAATAATAAAAACGTCTGTCACTTCGATAAAAAATTTACAATCGACTTCAAACTAACTTTGAACATAGCTCAGAACTGGATCACAGTGCATTTGGTAATAATATAATAATTATAATGAAGAAAATTATTTGTTTTATAGGGTAAGTAGGCATTCAATACGTGTAAATTCATCTTGATAGACAAATAGAGAGGAATTCAAACTTCCAATTTACCCAAATAATATATACTGTTTTCGTCAACACATGCCCTATTTTTAATAATAATTATTGTTCGCTACAAATTTTACAACCGATTTTAAACACTTTTACATAGAGCAGACATGGATGACAATGCAATAGGATTGCGTAATATGCTAATAATAAAATAAGAATGAAATAATGATAAGGAACTGATCTACATCTACAATGATCTACATCAGTCCTTAAGGGTGGTATTACATGCATGCTATTGGGATGGAATTTGGGATCGATGAATGTGCCATGTTTCATCTCAAAAGATGCGAGGAATACGGATATTATCCCAGCTCGTAGATGGAAGCATCCTACATAATCTTGATGCCGGAGAGACGTATACTTACTTATCTTGGGATGGAACAACGCCACTCCCAAGAGGTAACCACAGTTGAAAAGTCTCTCTACGGTAAGTATCAGCATAAACTCCAACAGCTCCGATAAAGTCTGTCATCAGCTTGCATCCTCCTAAATAATACGTTCCGCGGTTATACACCCCCAGACAACAGGGAAAGTGTGGACTTTTGAGTTTGAAGTATCTACGTAACAGAATAGTACTGGATGGAGCATGTATCTTAAAAAGGTAAGGGCTACGTCTTCCCTAGCTCGCACAAGTCTCTTAAATAATTCTGTTGGTTGCTACGGCTGCACAGGGTCGACGGAAATAACAGCTGTAATCAACCAGCAGAAATCGTCTATCGTTCATTGAAGATGACCAACTGTAAACACGTTTCGAAGTTCTGGGCTAAGGTAGATCGGACAACAATAGGTTGCAATGTAAATTTTGGTCTAATAGCATTTCCTCACAAATAAATTTGCTACTTGGAAAAAGTCGGTCGCAGCGTCCCTCGCTAGCACAGACTTCCAAGATAAGGAAATAAAAAGTTGGAGAAAATCAACAGAAGAAGTCCAAGATCAATGTATGCAGTGCAGGTTCCTTTGTCTACTTCTCATGCCCATGACTAAGAACAAGAAGGGAAAATGAAAACATTAAAAGTTGATTTGTGATTGATTCGGCCGTTACTTGATGAAGATCCACAGTTATTTTACAAAATAAACAGAAATCAAATCGATCTTCACAAACTTTTTTTTTCAAGTTTCACGGCATGTCTCGCTTATACCGTAGCTTTTTTAAGTGAATGTACAAATAAGCTTAGTCCGAACATTTATATACTCCTTCTAATCATTATTACCTAGTAGTAGGCACTACTCGTAACTGAAGAAGAATAGGCATAACTTTATTATTATTATCTGCATTAAAAAAATGACATCAAAGAAGAAGAATAGTGAGTATATGTAATTCCAAGACAATAAATTCAACAAAGGTGACTTATTCAAATCCAGTTGGTCGTTAAGTAATCTCTATGAATTTTCAAGTTTATTGATTTCTGATGATTACAATTGATTAAGCTTCAGACCTTCATTTTCTATGTGTGAAATTTTGAATTCTTCATCAAAACTATAGTTTCCTTCTAAAAGATTATTTGAATATGTTGAATTAGTTTTCTTGTTCAAATAACTCATATGATGAGTGCGATTTCTGAATGTTCTACCAGTTTGAACAATATATACCTTAGGGCAAGTTCCACAATGTAGTTTAATTACTCATAATTTCTGGAATACCCATCTTGTCAGTTCAGTGTTACCAAAATATGTGATATTTGAAATAAAGTATAAGACGATCTAATCGTATTCCGTGTATTTTGTATAATTAAAAATGAACTTATTTTTTGGGCATTTGTCGAATTTCGAAAATGATACTTAGTTCAGTTTGTGCTCCTCTAATAATTTCTAAAATCTTCCGGAAGGAGATTAGGTAGTCTCAGTTTCGATGATTCATCATACTTTCATTAATGATTATTTAAGTATTCTGCATTTTGGAAGGTGTATAGACTTTCACGTAGTACTTTACTTTGGTAGTCCCAGTTCAAATGATTCATCATACGGTAATTAAAAATTTATTCTGCGTTTCGGAAGATGCATGAGCTTTCACACAGAGGTTATATTAGGAATATTTGAAAAGTTGTTTGCGAACATTTAATGTTTTGCATATGGTTATTTAGTATGTGGATATTTCTCCAGCCGATAATATTGATAATAATAATATTCGACCACTATCGCACATGCCGTTAGTTATACACTTCTGTGATTCTTCATAAAGAAAAGTGTATTATTATAATCAGGCATTTCAGAAATATCAAATTTAAATAATGAACGCAGTAAAACCGCTAAACCACTGTGGCTCATGATATATTTGAAAAAAATCCAAATTCGTCTGCCATAATAGAAAATTGTGAAATGAATTTCTCTATACTTTATGTCGATTATGTCGATGTTATCGCGATTCGCGATATACAATTTTATCCAACTCTTGGCAGTTATTTTTTCATCAAATATGACTGAATTCATAACATGATATAAGTATTAAAGTGAAAATAAATGAGTGTATCTATATGAGGCTATCATTATGGTGAAAGTTTGTGAAATCAACATTACTGATATTAGATACACAATGTTCCACTTACTATAGTTGGGCAGAACTTGAGTTAACTTGCACATGTTTTTTTTATCTCAATGTGAGGTTATGAATCGTATTTTATATTTCTGCTCAGTTAGAAGTAACTCGTCAATTGAGTTTTTGGAAATAACGAAAGTTCATATTTATATCAATTCCTGTTTAAGTGAAAGAAAATAATGAAGGTATTCGTTATTTGAGGCGAGGCCAAACTTTCTTAATAAATAAAGGTTCAAATACGAGGGGTGTCTCACTTCGGAAATCTGGTGTACAATATGACCAGAAATCCTCGAAATCCATGTTGAATAGAGATTTCTAATGGCTTTGAACACCCAAATAAAAAGAGACGAAAGTTCTCAATTTCTCCATCCTTGTTGCCAGGGGCGCGCTCTGTGATTGGTTACCATAATGGCGGGGAGTTTGAATGACATGACAGCTACAGTTGAAAATGACATTTATACTCCCAGACCTTATAGTAACCAATCACAGAGTACATTCCCTGGCAACAAGGACGGAAAAATTAAGAACTTTCGTCTCTTTTTATTAGGGTGTCCAAAGCCATTAGAAATCTCTATTCCAGAAATCCAACCTGAAATTCCGAAATCTTTTGATGAAATTCAGAAATCCCTATGAAATCCTTATGAAATCCAGAAATCTCAGGTGAAATTGAGAAATCCTACAAAAAATCTTGAAATCCGAATGAAATCTTGAAATCCTTATAAAATCTCAATAGAAATCTTGAAATTCTCAAGAAATCCAGAAATCTTAAGTGAAATCTTGAAATCTTTATGATATCTTGAAATTCTTTTGAAATCTTGAAATCCAAGTGTAAATCCTGAAATCCTTGGTGAAATCTTTAAAGAAACTTCGCAAATACTCGTGGATTCCCGCATAAAGCCCCACCTGATTGTTGAAGAGTGAAGACTGACGCAGAAACCGGCAGAACCCGGCAGAAACATGTTATTGCAGTATATGTGCCGCTAAAGATTGCCGCCTAAAAACATTTTCTGTGAAAAAAATTATTGTGTAATTGAACCGAGGATTGAATATGGCTGATGAGGCTACAGAGGTGAAGATATAGTAAAGTTATAAACTACATAATATCAAACTTCAAAAGAAAAATCTCAAGTCAAAATATCAAATAAAATTAAAAACTTAATCATTTGTTAGGTTAGCTTATGGTGTTTATTACCTGCGGATCGAGCTGGGGAGGGTAATGAAAATTCGTGCTACAATTCATCTAAATATTATGTAACACACAATGGGCTTGTTATCAATGAAATATTTTCGCGTTTATTTTTTAAGTTGTTTTGTGAAACTCAATCATCAAAATAACTGGTAAAATTTTTAGCTCTTGAACGTGAGCCGCTACTAGATATTAAAGGTTGAAAATGGAGCTCCGTTAAAAAGCGACAGAACCGACTGTGACGTTGCATATTGTGGTCTGATATTCGGTAGTACACCGTTGCCATTCCAGCTGCAATATCTTTAAATTTCAAAAGTATTTGTGGTTTTTGCTATTTAAGACGTATTCAGTAGATACTGTATTTTTTAAAGCACATTCTGTAAAGTTACTCGAAGTCGATATCTTGGTGATTGACTATTTTAATAAAAACGACTTTATAAGTGTGGAAATGCGAGGAATGAAATTATTCAATATTTTGACTTATGCTTTTTAACGTCACTCCTCGCGTCACTCAATACCAGAGTCGAATGAAACATTCTTATCACTATTTTTATTAAAATACATATGGCACTAATAAATAATTTTATGTGAAAAATTCTCACCTAAATTTTTATATCAACAAATTGAATATTTGTTTTTTTTTTATTCAGTTAACTATTACCCAAATATTTGTTCAAAATGATCATTACTCTAGACGTCTTATTTTTATACAGGGTAAATATGTTTCGTTCGTATACAAGAGTTAAAATATTTAAAGTATCTACATGATTTTACATGACTCACAAAAATACAGTGCATATAAATATATAAGTTTTGTATAAAGGGCGAGTCGAAATTCATGCTTGATATATTTTTTAAGTTGTGGAATAATCTTTATATTGTAGGAATGTAGGCTTTCACGGCTGGCGTCTATGTTTTGGTTGGTTTCCGGTTTTTGCCGTAGTCCGCTTTGGTTGAAATCTCCAAACGTTTCAACTGCAACTGCGGCAGTCATCTTCAGTGGCGTGGTCGAAGTACTGAAGTACCAACTGAAACTTCAGAAGTTTCAGTTGATACGTCTAGAAGGTTCTATTTTTTGACCTTAATAATAGAGTCTTAATGACAGATTTGCTGTGCTTTAGTTTATAAAAACTGTGACCGTGGCTTTGAATTGAGGCTATGAGCGCAATAATGAACTAACCCCAATATTAGCAGCACAGTGGACTATCTGAGCTAAGTCCACTTTGCTTCTAGGAATTCACACCTGTTATGAAAATCCAGAACAAGGTCAGTGCTGTTACCTAGTGACGGGAAGAAAAAGGTTGGTTGGTCCATTTACGAGTTAATGATTTTGACATGGCGATTGAGATTCTGCAAAAAAACCATTTGTTGAATTATTGTGGGTTAGTCCGTTATTGCACTCATAGCCTCAATTATACGTCGGAACTCTATTTTTTTGACGGTCAAAAAATCTGTCCAGATTTTTGTCTAACTTTTTCTCTCTTCATTCAAGTAATCAAATATAAATTGTCATCATCATTGTCATACAACTAACGTCATGTTTTTCTGTCCGTTTGGTTTCAATTTCATTTTAATTCTCACGTTAGTAAGTAACCATCTATTTTTATATGTATATGATCCATTAGAAATCCTGATTTGATGTAGAAATCTCGGTACGTGAAATACCCTTCGTAGTAATCCTGATTTGGTATACAATTTTTAAAGAAGTGAAACGCCCCCGATATCAACTTGATATCTAAAAAAATCGCAAATGATACTGTTAAAAACAAATCACACCTCCCATTTACATTTGGTTGTCAACGAATGAAGAATTGCGTAAAAATTCCCTAAAAGCAATGAAATTTCGATGAACCTGCACCCGTATGCTTGAATACATTATTGCCAACTGTGTGCAGCATTTTTTTGACCTTGGAATCCTGAAGGAAATCTTGAAATCCGAATAAAATCCTGAAATCCCTTATGAAATCCAGAAATCTCAGTGAAATTCAGAAATCGTACAGGAAATCTTGAAATGCGAATGAAATCATGAAATCCATATGAAATCCAGAAATCCTTGGTGAAATCCAGAAAACCTAAAGGAAATTTTGAAATTTCTTATGTAATCCAGAAATCCGTTCAAAAGTTCTGAAATCCAATTGAAATCCCTCAAATGAAAATTTGGTGTACAAATTTTAGGGAAGTGAAACACCCCTCGTTCAAATACCTACATATATCATGTCAAATATTGTCGTGAACAAATAACCAAAGTCTCAACTCAACTCATGTATGTGAGAAAAAAAAGTAAAAATTTGGTTTTACGAATTTCTAGGCGGTGGAAATTGAAACCGGGTGAGAGATAAATAATTCTCTGTCACTACGACCACTACGCATCGATGCAGATGTATGGATAGGGTGAAAGTTGGTCCATTAGTAACACCGTAGAAACTTTTGATAAGTAGATGTCCCAACAGCACCATACTAACATTTTAGCAAATTTTATCGATTTTTTCAAATTAGTGCATGTGAGTCGAAAGCATTTGGCATAAAAATAAAACCGTGACTGAGGTAGAATGGATAGATTAATTGAATACCCTGTGTTTTTGAATCTGAGCGTACAGTTCATTTCGAACACTCGATGATTGTCTAGGTTGAAATCACTGATAATTCAGGAATTTTAGTTTTATGAAGAGCGCCACATAATTGTTAATTAGCTTGTAGAAAAAAATCTTTAATTCTAACTCATACGGAATGGTACTCTTATTTTGTAATCCTTACCTGTAGAAATAAGTGGCGTAAGGCACATTTCAAAATAGTAGTACTGTTATAAATTTCTTATCTAGTCGATGTTCGTTGCTTACCCAATGATCGCTATAACGAGTGGCCATATCGATAACTAACTACGTACCTATGGTATGTTCGAGTATGATTTCAGTTATCGTTCACGATGTTTCCAGACACGATACAATTGTAGAGTGAATTACATTTTACGTTATCAATGAGCAAAACTAAACATGAAGGGAAGTGGATCTACAACTCCACGATGTCAACATCATGAACGATTTCGAAGAATTTCATTGTCAGTCTGGGATATATACAGAGTGAACTACGGCCACTTATCAAAAATTATATAGTGTGCTCTTCCAATCAAATAAAGTGGAATACTGAATGAAATTTGAAATGTTTCATCAATAAATAAATCCTTTTATATGTATGAGAACCCGCTGCACTTGGTGGACTGCCAAAATCGCTTTCTCTTATTCATTATTAATTGTTGGACTGAATCTGGTGGGTTGGAATGGAGTTTCAGCATGAGTTAACAGAAATTTGCAAACGAAAACGATCTTTCAAGGACCCTGCACGGTTCTTATGGAAAAAGAGTCCCAGTCGAATTGGTTGGAAATTTGGTATCATGTAGTTTACGATGGGGACACCCAATGCATCATAATATACAGTACAGAAATCGAATCACACAGAAATTTACACCATCATATCGTCAAAGGACAGAAATCGCATTGGTTCATATAATACAAGACAGAAATTTACAGCAGCATAATATAGTTTCATAACGTACTCCATCAGAATATGCACCATCATAACGTACAATTTCATAATGTACTCCGTCATAACAACAAAGCATCATATATTCACTGCATCATAAACTCAAGAAATCATAATATCATTCTATCACAATATCAACGCAACACATATTCGTATTCGGTAGAATTCTTAACGCATCATAACGTACTTTTTCATAATTCTATAGATCATGCACTTGCTGGCACTACGTGGGAAGAATGACGGTAACGGAATTTTTATACTCGTTGAAGACCCAAGACATACCGGGTGGCGACGGAAGTATTGCCTGCGGAATATCTCAGTTATTGTATGAAGTAGGTTTGTGAAATTTGGAGAGTCGATATAATGACATAAGAGCTAGAATTTGAGCATATTGACATGTCGAAGTTAACTTCCGGTCTGACCGGAAGTAACATCAACTTTCTTATTTTAAATGGAAACCCTATTATTTTTTCTTTTCGCTTTATTCAGCATTCAATTCCCTTTCTAATGACATATCACAAGTTGGTATCTAACCAGAAACTAGATCAGAAAAAAATTATTATTGAAATTCACCGAGTAGGCCGTGGAAGCAAAATGAAAGCCAAAAATTGAAAAGTTGGCTATGGAAACCATACATCACTTGATAACAGTTGCTCTTGCTCTATTATCGCCATACGCAAAAATAACATTAAAAATAATGTGGAATGATAAATTATATCCTGTAGGTTCTAGGTTGAATAGGAACATAAACGTACTTGGTCTGTGCCATCGTCCATAGATATTCTAATATCTACCTATGGACGATGTTTGTGCTATTCAGAATAATCATTCGATTGCAATAATCATTCGAACCAAATTATTAACAAGTAGGCTGATTAAAATGTATTTTGGAATGAAACAAAAAAGAAACGAGAGCTCTCACGAACGCTGCTATCCATATTATTTTGACGTTTGAAGTAGTGTTTTTGATTCTGCCATTTTAAAAGGGTTTGGAAATCGAAATCAGTTAGTGGAATATTCAAAAAATGCCCCGTTATTCACGAACCGAACAAATTGACATGCTTCTCATTTATGGTGAATGTTTAAAAAATTCTTATGCCGCTGAACGATTGTATTTAGAGCGATATCCAGGGAGGCAGCAACCGTCAAGAAGGTATTTCCAGTGGCTTGAAGAAAAATTAAGAACTGAGCCTGATGTTCACGAAGACCAAGAAGCATTTGGTATTAATGAGGAAACTGAAATTAATGTATTAGCTTTAGTACAATATGATAGCACAATTTCCTCAAGGAAGATTGGCGCCGAATTAGCTATAAGTAAGGACTCTGCTAGGAAAATTTTGAAAAAACATCGATTTAAATCCTTCAAGTATCAGTTGCATCAACATTTGTATGAAAATGACGGTGAAAGGCGCCTGGAATATTGTAATTGGTTTCTTCGACAAAATGCTGAGAATCACCTATTTAACTATTATATCTTGTTTACGGACGAGTCAAGATTTACCAACAATGGATTATTTAACAGGAATAATACAAGGTAGGTACTGTACTTTATTTGGATTATTGTCGATAGTCGAAGTGTAAAGTGCTAAAAGTGTGAACGGTCTTTTGTTTCAGGTACTGGGCGATAGAAAACGAGCACCGGTTTCGACAAGGTGGCTTCCAGGAGAGATTTCGTGTGAATGTTTGGGCAGGAATAGTTGGAACTCATATTGTTGGCCCCATTCTTTTTCAAGGCCAACTAACCGGAGAGAGATACTTTAATTTTTTAACGAATGAAATTTCGGAATTCATTAACAACCTACCAGCGGAAATAACTGAGAGAATGTACTTCCAGCAAGATGGCGCTCCTCCGCATAATTCAAGAATAGCGAGAAATTATCTTCAAAATCGCTTTCAAGAGAGACTTATAACAACCCATGGTTCAGTCAGGTGGCCACCAAGGTCACCTGATCTTACTCCGTGCGACTTTTTTCTATGGGGGCATCTTAAAAATAGGGTGTATTCCACACAGCCTACAACTCTACACGAGCTAGAAGTAAAAATTCGTAGAGCTCTCCAAGATATCACGCCCCAAATGTTGAGAAACGTTTTACATGAAAATATCACCAGAGTCAATAAATGTATTGACGCTGAGGGAATGCATTTCGAACATTTGTTTTGAATTTATTTTATCTTTAATCCTATCAATTTGAATATTTTTTTTTCGATAAATCTGTTTTTTTGTTATTTGAATAATAATAATTGGATTTTTTGGTATTTCATTTCAAAAAATTACTTTCTATTATATCATTAGAAAGGAATAGTTATGCTGAATAGTACAGGCAAGAAAAAGTTGCATGTTCCTATTTAAGTTATGGACCTACAGAGTATTGTTTTTTTCCCAATTTTTCCAATATTTTTTTTAGCGGCTTTTTATAACGCCGACGAAAGAAAATAAAATATCACAGTAGTAGCAACTGTTATCAAGTGACGTATGGTTTCCATAGCCAACTTTTCAATTTTTGGCTTTCATTTTGCTTCCACGGCCTACTCGGTGAATTTCAATAATAATTTTTTTCTGATCTAGTTTCTGGTTAGATACCAACTTGTGATATGTCATTAGAAAGGGAATTGAATGCTGAATAAAGCGAAAAGAAAAATAATAGGGTTTCCATTTAAAATAAGAAAGTTGATGTTACTTCCGGTCAGACCGGAAGTTGACTTCGACATGTCAATATGCTCAAATTCTATCTCTTATGTCATTATATCGACGCTCCAAATTTCACAAACCTACTTCATACAATAACTGAGATATTCCGTAGGCAACACTTCCGTAGCCACCCGGTATATGATATATGAAAAGCTTGAATTGTCATTGAATAATTGACTTATTCATTCATTGTACTCAATTTTTCATAATTCTATATATAATGTTAACTGAAATTTTAATACGGTTGGCTGCCTTGGAGTCCCTTTCCCACCACAAAACCAATTGCAAAATAGGTTATCGAAAATTAATTTCAGAATAATTCATTTTTCTCCTATACTTTCGTTAAAGTTCCAAATCGTTTAACACGATACATTCTGATCATTTAGATCGATAAGTAATTGTGGTAAAGAATTATTTTGTGTAACGAAAAGTGATGTTGATGATATAGCAAACTACGGATCAATCAATAATATTTTCTAAATGGTAAATAACAGGATGTTGTTGGTGTCAAAAATCAAGAGCTAAAATATGAGCTGAACGTAAGTAGTTTCATTACAATATTGAAATAATTTGAAATATTCCTATACCAAACTCTACCTGAATGTTTGGAAAAATTATTAATTTCGTATTATATAAATTCATAAGGCTCTTGTTTACTTTCATAATGGACAAAACGTTTTTAAATAATTCATTGATAATATGTAGCAAAAGACAAAAGGTTTAATAGCACAGGTAGTGAGTAGGTATCGTTTCGAAAGAAAATATCAGTTCCTAAATTTTGATGAGTGTCTGAACTACACACAGTGAACAGTTCAGGTGGACTATTCAATTAGCTTTTTATATCATAACATCATGAATTCAATATAAATTCATTTGAACAACCACCGAATTCAACTTTCGAAAGCACGTTTGCTAAACGACACTAGAAATAACGAATTACTTTTAACCTTCTTTAAACAATTTCAAAATCTTGGTTATACTTTTAGTTCTGCTCCTAAAACCTACGAAGGAAATTCAGTGTGAATTGTGTTCTGATGGAAGATCTTGGAATTTGTAGCTCATTCCATAGGCTAGTGTATGAAAAAATTTTGATAACGGTGCCCAGTATAACTGAGGAAGACCATTTCTCAGTCGGATTCTAGGCATCTCAAAAAGAAATGAGAGCTCTCCGATGGATGAGCAAATACCCCAAAAAATGGAAAAAAATCCATTTTCAAAGCTTCATATCTCAAAAACTGTCCATTTTCGAGCTTTCTGGCTGTGGACACTTTTGATGAGCTCATAACGAACTTCAACTTACCAAAAATTGAGCCAAATTCACGGAAAGCCATTTCCCATAAGAAATGTGCGGGGTCCTTTGTGTAGGAAATTAAAACATTTTATGGATTTGCTCAATAATAACTATAAGTAAAAGCAACAAAGATGTCAGTATAACTTTTATGTACCTGACACTTAATAATAAATACAGTAAAATTAAAAATAAATTTTTGATCCCAATTCAAAAACACAATAAATAATACTATGTTTTCTTATCTAGAATCCACCTAAGTATTGCTGAAAATGAAACTGGGATAAAAAACGTGCCGCAGTAGAGTGCATCAATCATCATAAACCTTCAAGTTGGATTCTCCAATGCAGCAGACCTACCTATCTTTAGATAGAATTAGTAGTACCTATACTTATACCTATATTGATACTTCAATTTTCATACCTACCATGCAGGGTTCGTGAAAGCTTGCAATTTTTTCCGCGATTTCTCTTGTTTCCGTAGTCGTTACATCTTGTCCAATTCCATAGACACGTATGCACAACTTCCGCCGAGTAATGTTCTACTAGTAGTTATTCGGATTCGAAAATGATTGTTCAGCCCATCGACTATAATACCGGTGAGCTAATGTGAGACAGGCTTGATGCGCTCGTATCCAAATTATGAAACTTTACGTTGAAACATTACGTATTCTACTCATTACGGATATGATCGAGTACGTACTCTATTCAAAACGAATTCTGCGCTGTAGCGTTATGATACGTTGACTTTGTGATATAATGCGATTGGGATGCTTTACGAATTTGATCTGATCACGTTTCTATAGAGTACGTTATGAAAAAGTACGTTATGATGTTTACGTTCTGAATTAATCCGATTATGACGGCTTCCGTTTCTCTGCAATACGTATTCTGTATGTTACGAATATGATCCTCTAGTATTATGATGCTTTGAAATTTCTTTCCATTGATGTTATAATAATAATTATAATAATAATAACAACGTTTTATTCAAGTAGAAAAAAAAGTACATTTGTATAACAATCAGATCAGCGTATAACAAAAAACAATATATACCGTCTAAGTTGAACAGTGAAAAGCCCATTTAAGACCCCGGAGGGTTGCACATAGGCATGAGTGATTTTTGTTGTGAATGAACCAATTCATAAACAATCAGGGTTTAATAACAATTTATAGCTAAAATATTTAGTGAAACTTACTTAATGGTTATTTTCATAACATAGATATCAATCAATTAGATTATGAGTGTGCTTTAGATAATTTTTAATTTGTTTCTTTATGAGTGGCAGTGAGTTAGTGGTAAGAATAAATTCTTTGTATATATCAGGAAGTGTATTAAATGCTTTACTATATAAGTAAGTGAATATACGTTGGCCAATGGATTTTTGGGTGAGCGGAATATTTACTGTTTGATGTTGTTTACTGCGAGTACAATAAATATATGTGGTCCACCTTTTCCTGTGGTCCACCATTTCCAGGAGAGTTCGTCGATTTTTGAATTTGAAAATAAGGATATAAACATATATCTGCCTAATATCAAGGATTTTGGTTTCTTCAAAAAGTATATCGGTAGAATACCTGATTTTCTTCTTGTATATTATCTTATTAATTCTTTTCTGAATCACATCTAGTTTTCTCAAGTGATTTTTGTTGTTCCACCCCATGCTAATATTTCGTATTGGAGACGACTTTCTACAAGGGCGAAGTACTTATAGAATTTTTAGATAAGTTATGTTTGAGATATTTCGTAAGTACTTGAATTTATACATCAGAGGTCTTAGTGTTTTAGTTATATTGTTTATATGTGCATCCCAACGTAATTAGGAGTTTATAGTGACACCTAAGTATTTACAATTCATTTTTCCTTTGATTTCACATTCGTCATCTCCAATGGTTATTTCCAAGTTCTGGTACGTTGGAAGGTTATTCTTGTAACTTGGGAAGGGGAGGAAAAATGTTTTATTGTAGTTGATAGTTGATTGTTTATGTGATAACCATTCAGCAATTTTTTTTAGATATTTTTCCGGTTTGTTTTTAAGAAATGTCCAGGTACTATCGGAGTAGATTATAGCAGTATCATCAGCGAAACTAATAATTTTGCCTTTAGAGTGCAATGAAAGAGGTTATTAACATAGAAGTGGTCCCAAAACTGTTCCCTGAGGTACACCGAACTCAACCTTCTCGAAGTTGCTAATTTCGTTTTGTATTCTCACCACTCGAGTTCTATTTGTCAGGCAACTCTCAAATAATTTTAGTGGCGTTCCGCGCATTCCAGCATCCTCCAAGGCCTCCAACAACTGTGAATGAGATACAGTTTCAAACACCTTGGCGAGGTCCAGAAACACATAAAGACATGTTGACGTTTTATCAATTTCTTTATATACTAGAATAGTCGAAGAAGCGAACCGGTGTAAAGTCAGCGGCCAAAGATAGCGGCTTATATTTCCGAAATCACCCGAACGCTTGAAGCAGTAATTTTTAATTTACTTATACAAAATATAAATAATTGTTTCATTGAGTTTTATTTAATTTGTTTATGCTCCGGCGACGATTTCTCTCAGAACTCGAATTTTTAAATATAAGGGTTTGTAAATGACCCCCTGGCTCCCTCGGGAAGTCGAATTTTTTGATAGGAGAGTAAAGAAGAAGTGATTCATTTTGACAAAATTTCTTTATGCTCCGGCGACGATTTCTCTCAGAACTCGAATTTTTAAATATAATGGTTGGTAAATGACCCCCTGGCTCCCTCGAGAAGTCGAATTTCGGTTAAATTTGCGTAAGGTCAGGTTGGGTTGTAGCACATACTAGGTATATAGATTATAATCATTAAGTAAGTTCTTTCATGTAAAGAGTAGTCTTTATTTTCGTGAAGCCGAACGCTGAATTTCTCTCTGCGTTTACATGAATTGCGCATGTTAGTACCCATATATATGCGCATGATAATGCCCGTGTGTGTGTGCGAACATATGTTTGCGCACATACAAAAAATAGTTTCCGTGATCTATCACGTTTTTACATTCTGCCAGTCTGCATTGTGCATCATTCATTTGGAAACATTTCAAATGTGCAGTTAATGTTTAATGTCATCATAGAAAAATGTACTTACCTAATTGGTATATCTACTAATTTTTCATTACTCACTTCTGAAATATTATATGGCGCAAATTTAGATTTGCTATTACAAGAGAGCTGTCATCAGCCCAACAAATAAATGTACGAAAAGCTACACCAGCATTTATGGCACACTCCAAAATAAACTATTATACAATTTTGTACACATTTATTACAAATTTGCGTCCCATCCATTGTATCAAAATATGATAGGAAAATCTACTTGAACTGCATTTCATCGAGTATTAGAATTATTTACAGTATCCCACGTGCTTCTAATGGGTGTCGTTTGATGCGTTTGTACTATATCAACCAAAAAAATTTAAATTTTGAAAAGTGAGCTGTGTTAATAAATAGTTGTATCACGATATGACGGGAAATTCTACTTGAACTGCATTTCATCGAGTACTAGAATTCTTTACAGTATCCCACAAACTACTATTAAGTGTCCTTTGGAGCGTATGGACTATATCAACCAAAAAAATTGAAATTTTGAAAAGTGGGCTGTGTTAATAAATAGTTGTATCACGATATGACAGAAAAATCTACACATCAAACGACACTCATTAGAAGCACTTGGGATACTGTAAATAATTCTAATACTCGATAAAATGCAGTTCAAGTAGATTTTCCTATCATATTTTAATACAACTATTTATTAACACAGCCCACTTTTCAAAATTTCAATTTTTTTGGTTGATATAGTCCATACGCATCAAACGACACTCATTAGAAGCACGTGGGATACTGTAAATAATTCTAATACTCGATAAAATGCAATTGCAAGTAGATTATCCTATCATAATTTGATACAACTATTTATTAACACAGCCCACTTTTCAAAATTCAATTTTTTTTGGTTGATATAGTCCATACGCACCAAAGGACACTTAATAGAAGCTTGTGGGATACTGTAAAGAATTCTAGTACTCGATGAAATGCAGTTGAAGTAGAATTTCCCGTCATATTGTGATACAACTATTTATTAACACAGCTCACTTTTCAAAATTTCAATTTTTTTGGTTGATATAGTACATACGCATCAAACGACACCCATTAGAAGCACGTGGGATACTGTAAATAATTCTAATACTCGATAAAATGCAGTTCAATTAGATTTTCCTATCATACTTTGATACAACTATTTATTAACACAGCCCACTTTTCAAAATTTAAATTTTTTTGGTTAATATAGTCCATACGCACCAAAGGACACTTAATAGAAGAATTCTAGTACTCGATGAAATGCAGTTCAAGTAGAATTTTCCGTCATATCGTGATAAAACTATTTATTAACACAGCTTACTTTTCAAAATTTCAAATTTTTTGGTTCATATAGTCCATAGGCACCAAACGATACTCAGTAGAAGCAGGTGGGATACTGTAAAGAATTCTAATATTCTATAAAATGCAGTTCAAGTAGAATATCCCTTCATATCGTGACATAACTATTTATTAACACAGCCCACTCGTCGAAATTTGAATGGATATGAATGCACATTTAAACGTGAGTTTCAATTCTTAACAATTTTTCATCAAAGCAGTCTTCGATATTGCCACAAATAAAAGTATTTCACTCTATTACCGAATTCATATTTTTTGACTCTACTCGTATACAGCTGACAAGTTCGATTATTCAAAATTAAGTACTAGAATTTTCAGAACATTTGAAGGGAATTAAATTTTTTCCGAAAGTGAATAATAAAATTGTTTTCCGTATGTCGCCAACTTGAATGGACCTTGGGGGTCCTTCATTTTGTAATTCTCAACTCTTCGATAGTTTGCAGGACAATTTTAAACAATCTTGTGAAAAATGCTGGCACTGGCCACGTTGGGTCCATATTTATTGGGGATTTATTTATAATTAAGGGGTATTTAACCCTTTGGGGATCAAAATATTGGAACTTTCAACACGTCAATGATTTGTAATTAATGTGTAAGAAATTTCAGCAGCCTTTCGATCAACAATAATTGCGTATTTTAAAAAAATACTAAGTGCGTGGTGCAGCTTTAGTTTAAAGTTAGCCCACGCCAATTTCCCAGAAAACGGGGAGTGTAAAAAATTTTTTGGATGGAACCCAAATTTGTAATAAATGTGTACAAAATTGTATAATAGTTTTTTTTGAAGTGTGCCATAAATGCTGGAGTAGCTTTTAGTACATAACAAATAAACCAGTTGCCAACATTGCATATAAAAAAACAGACATTTAGCGTTCAAATTCAAATTCTAATGATTTGTTTACGTTTCACAGAAAAGTGACCATTTTGAAAAAAATATAGTTTTTCCATTCAAAAGTGCTGAAACCAAGTGAATAAGGGTGTGTGGGGTGCTTTGGTTGAAGAAGTATCAAATTTTGTGTTTTTTTCCAAAACAGTAATTTAATCTCTCAAATGGTTATCCAGATGAAAATTCTACGTCAATATGAAACATGACTCTTGGCATTCAAAAAAATGCAATAAAAAATACAGGTCCGTATTTGAAAATTAAAAGTTGAGAGTGGCCCAATTTATACGATACCCTGTATATAATTTTTATGCAGATATTTGGATAGCCTACAGAAAGTTGCTATGGCAAAGTGGCAACATTTAAAAAAAATCTTCGTAGAATAAAAAGATATAGGCAAAAGAAGAATTTCGAAATTTTCGATTTTTCCTGTATAACTCCAGAACTAAAGAAGCTAGGTCAGATTTTTTTTATCTATATAATTGACCTCTGAAATATGCTACTTTGCCACCATTTAACCAACCCTCTATCTCTTACCGTTATCGAAATCCCCATGCATAGACTCGAATTTGAATAGCCCTGTATATACAACTAAAAAAGAGAATCCCGAGGAACCCTGTATAAAAGTAACCTCAGGCCACCCCATATTATTATTATTATTATTATTTATTTGATTTGCAAGTCTACGAGCTTTAGCTTTCTAGTACAAAAACACAGAAAGAATAACCATGTATACAGAATCTTAGAACTCTTCATTGCAACTTATGTTGAATGGAAGAGCAAGTTCTGGAAGCGTCATCTCACACATGACGTGATCTGAACTTGAATTCTGCCTTTTGATAGTTCTTAAATCTTCATGTATTTAATATATTTTGTTCACAAACCTATCAATGAAATCCATTATTTTTTTTTCAATAAAAAATGTACCAGTCAGGCCCTATCTCCGGAGCTCCGACACAACCGGAGGGCGCGCTGGTGTGTCATTAACCTCAGTAAACACTCCCCACATCCGTGGGGTGAGTGATTACTGGGTCCGAGTGTCATGTGCCCTGAGAAGGCGGAGTGAACCAAGAATAACGGCCTTCTTCATCCTTCCGGCTAAGTTTTTTGCCGCATCATGGCGAGCCGGTTTGATTTTCAAGTTTGAGAGCAGTGTGTTCATCATTCCACGAAGGACCCCTAGTATTAGAACCACCATCTTGACAGAATGATTTGGGTAAAGCCTGCGGAGTTCAAAGAGTAGATCTCGATGTTAAGTCCGTTTTTCCTCCTCTTTACGGACGATATTCGTTTCGCGCGGATTTGCGAAATGTCTGCCGAACGCGCTCGCTTCGCTCGCATAGTCTGTATTGTGATATAGTTCACATTCCAAATCATATTATGGGTTGGAGGAAAATGAATAAGAAAATATGTGGACCAACCGAGCGCATGTCAGCAAGCGCATATTTTTGAAATGTCGGCTTAGCGCAAAAGTGATGGGGAAAATGTGCAGGTGTGCAGATGCTCATCTTTTTGAAATGTTCGTGGTAGATGAGTAGAAATATGGAGACCAGTAAGGAAAAGACGCGCGTTCGGCAGACATTTCGCAAATCCGCAAGCGGTTTTGAGGAAGATAAATCATAAAACTGGTTGACAAGATTAGCGCACCTATTTTTGGAAATTGGCCAAGTGCAGAAGTAATGAGGGAAATGTGCAGGTTCTCATAATTTCGAATTAAAACATAGGTTCTGTGCTAGATGAATAGAAAATATGGAGACTAGTAAGGAAAATATCTGCCGAACGCGCTCACATGGTCTGTGTCATGAATGATAAAATAGTTGATTATATTGTTTTTGTCATGTTTTGAAGCATATGTTGTAATTTTACAATAACCAGGCTTTGTCCCCATTTTTCGCCTATTCCTAACGTTTCCTTCTTTTTTTCAACTCATAATATATAGTTATTCACCCATTTAATGCAATTTTTCAACATGACATGTAAATATTCGTCAAATATGATCAATAAGCAATCCTTTCATTTCCTAAAGAATTTGTCGAATATAACATATCTAAATCCATCATTTCAAGAATTGAATTGGCAACGTCGCAATTACAATTCTGAACTTTTCGAAGTTATGACAGATTGAGAGAGCCGTTATTTAATAAACAAATTGATAGTATATGCTTATAAAATAAGGTTAATTCTTTTAACGTTTTCATACTTTTCGAAGTTCATGCTTCTCATAAATTGCTACTTCTGTATCTGTAAAATTGATATCGATACAATACAATGCATTTAAATTGGAAAAATATGTTAAATAATCCGTCTAATGGATTGTCTTAAAAGTGAGTGCCGACATACATTTTTTCAAAAAATGAATACGAAAAAAGTGTTTCCGCGGCAAAATTTCATTGTTTCTATTTATTTTTTCGTGTTCACCTTTTCCCTCGCAAATGTGCATGGGTGTACAACCAAGAAACCAAGAAAAAAAACTTTATAACTGCCATCGTAGATTTTTCTTATTCCGCACTCGGTGGTCGTAATATGAATGAGACAACATATAGGAGCGCATGTGTGGAAAAAGCATTGGGTGTGTTTATAAGATTTCTTTCTTCATTGGCGTATCTATAGAAGTTGTCTAAGTCATCAAAGACGTCTCTAACATTTTTCAGGTGCTTTCGTACATAATAGACTAGTACCTTAAGTGGTGGTACTCATCCTGTATAATTAATGCCATTGATGGTGCTCAAACGTAATTTATCGAAGTATTTAATCTGCCCGAGGAAAGCTCACCTTGCAACGAAGCGACGTGGATTCAATTTCCAGTACCTGCTACCAGTCGCCGGTCCTGCTGGCACAATATCTCATGAGCTTCTGAGAGATTGCTTCCTAGTACTAAATTTCTTATCAAGTGGGGATGTACCAACAGGTATTGTGTGGGTCGGGTCAAACCAACGGCAGTTTTCTCAAGTCATCAGTTGCATTCAACGATTCGACGTAAGGAAGTGTATTTTGATTTTTATATGCCAAATTTTTCTTTATAATCATCTCGGCCTGTGGCTGCATTTAACCTGCATATAGGCAAGTAAAACCGAAATAACCACGCTTTTACTTCACACTGTATGTGCTGATATCATGGCATACTTGGTTTAAAGTCTGCATTTATCTTTATAGAAAATTGCAACTAACAACTTCAACAACCACTTTCATATTCACCCTGTATGAATAGATAGTATCCTAAACCACCTGCATTTCTTCAAGACAACCTATGATTCCTACGAACCCCCTGAGAATTTGAGCTATTTCTTCGTAGTCAATTTTGTGTACCCATCTAGGTATAGCCCGATATTATTTCATTGAGGGCACCAGATTAAGGTGATGACATTGGTGAAGGTGAGAAGTTTAGAAGTATACCTAAAAGACTATGGTCCGCACTTCTTCCATTAATTATTTTTGAGCGACATTATCCTTCCATATAGTACAGTACTGATCCGAAACACACTACCAGACCTCTAGCCACGGTTTTCGAATATAGCTAAGAATCAAACACCAGGCCGCGTGGCTTACATCGCTTGTGTAGCAAAAAATACCATACGAGAGTACTTGTGGCCGAAAACATTTAATATAATGAGAGCAATTTTTCGAATGCATCGCATTTAGCAGGTCCCGATGATAGCCCACTCAGTTTCTTTGTTCAGTCACCACATTGTAATAAGCAAAATCTAAAGTTCTTGATTAAAATATCAATGGCTCTTCCGAGAGAAGTAAAGCCGAGTCCGTCAGTTTCGCCTCAAAAACTGACCCATAGGCATACAATTTGTATGTTATATCAGATATTCTCTTAGTTATGTTAACTCATTTTGTCAGAGAAAATTCAAATACTATGAAATCATTTCTCAAATGTATGGAATGGATAAGCAGTGGTTAGTTTATTACTTAGAGGTACCAATTAATTTTCTCAGCAATAGATGAAAGGGCTATTGAACAAGTTCAGGAATAACATTTTCATGTGATCCAAGCAAAATGAGTTCAACTGAGAATAGCTTTCCTCTAAAACGCACAGAATTAATGTTCAGGTCTGAAACAAGGGGAAAGAATATGAATGCTAAAAAGTATACATTTCTCTTAACTGGCGGTTTCGAAAGTTTAGGCTATAAACATGGCACTGGAGAAATACAACATTAGATTTCTCTTGTGGCAGCTTACAAATCCTTGAGGAACGAGTTGCAAAGTAGGACCTGACAGATTGAAATATTTCTTCAGAGAATATAAATGTACCTTACAACAAAATATTACATGTGAAAGATACATATACTTCCGCGATCTTTCTCACCATTTGCTATTACGCTTTTTTAAAATAAAAATTATATTTTGGTCCAGTGAGTTTCACAATTGTAGATATCGAATGAAAGTAATTGGTTATTGGTAATTATTTTGTTACGTCGGAGAAAATATAGGGGCATAAAATTACCTGCTGGTAGTAGTTCATAATACAAAACATAGTTTTATTTGAGCAAGATAAATCTATTCAAAAGGAAACAATGTAACATACTACGAAATCTAATTTCGCTAGGAAAGTATTGTTCATTAGAGACGTTAATGACTTTTCAAAATGTGTATTACTTTGAAAACAGTTTGGAGGGATTTGAACAAGATGGTCTGAGATATTATATTTTTTTTTTTAATGACAAGTAACACTCCTAGCAATATTGAAAAACGTTCAACTGATTCAATTTCTGGTACTGCTGAACACCCATAAATAGAATTAATCAATGTGTGGCATAACTATTGATCAGCGTTTGGGATGGAAGGAATATAATGTGCAACCAAATGTGAACAAATCAAAAAGTACCACCAGAAATCAAGGACTAAGATTATGATAAAACTCGACAATAAGACGCAGAACTAGGAGCGCTCGTGATACTATCTAAAGCAATTTTGTCAGAAGTCAATGAAGTCAAATTGCTTAATAACACCACGAGTCCGTCATAACGAGAATTATCCTTGGTAATATCCCAATTCCATGACAAATAGCCGAATATTAATTTTTTCATAATTGCATCGAAATAACCTTATATTTTGACAAATTGATGAGACCATATGAACATTAAAATAATATGAATAACTTCCTAGTTAAAGGCATGGCCTACCGGGGCGACGTTCTTATATCTAGTTTCGTCAACTATATAGAAACCAGGACAAATCTTCAGCACTTCATAAATATAATGCGGCTCATGCGGTCTCAGCCTATATCCACAGGCATGACACGGCGCTACGGTTATTTTACTACCACCTTCGACACTTGTACGGTATAGATGAGACCCCGGTGTTGCCTTATGATCAGGGGAATATTGAGTACATTCTGAAGAATGAACAGGATAAACAGATCTGGTCATCAGAACTTTATTCCTTTGGAGTGATGAAGTGAACTTAAGAGGAGCTGCGGTAACTCGACATAAGAACTTACAAAATGATGCATATTCATAGAAGCTTGCATCCTAAAGCGGTTATACGGTTATACTTCTCCAGACAACGGGGACGCCGTGGACTTTTGAGTTTCAACATAACAGAATGGTTCTGGATGGAGCATGTGAAATCCCAATCTTCGTCACTGAATTCGAACCAGTTTAGTAAAAGTTTTTTTCTAGAGAGTCGAAGACCTCTGCCTATCTAAAAATGTATTCTTTGCTTTCCTCAGGTCGAGTGTACTGAAGTTGGAGACTGAAAGAGTCATAGTAGCCTGGCCGGATGGTGTTCTCTTCACCTTGGTCAAGACCAGCGTGCAAAAAAGTTCAGACCTACGTCGTTACGGGTTAAATACATATAATACACAATATCCATTATTCTCATTTCAATTTTTTTGTTAAACTTATTACAATCATATTCCATCCATACTATTTTTTCATAAGATGTATACACTCCTAAACAAAAATATTTCATATTTTTTTTAAAGAATTTACCATAGAAATAGTTGTTTTCTGTTAAATATTACAAAAAAAATATTTAATTTTTTTCGTAGGTTGTTTTCATGATGACTATATGTCGATATAATTAATTCTGATTTCTAAATGTCCTGTTCACTCAAATATTATTTATACTCAAAGTGGTTCGGAATCCACTTTTATGTAAACTGTAGGTCCCGGATCTCCCTTGCTCGCACAAGCTCTGCTTTTGAGGTGTTCTCTCCGAAAACCTAGGTGATTCGTAAAAACAAATTTTACAATTTTTTTACTCAGATTTCTTTTTTAGCGAGGGCAAACATCTACTTTGAACCTTGTACAAGTAGAAATTTTGAGACATTTGAGTCAATTTTCAATCCTCAAATCTTCGCTTCAGTCTTTCAGTCTTAGGCATTAGTCACTTAGATTTGACTTTGAGTGTTCAGTCCCAATCTTGTGTCTCGAGTCTTTTGAATATTTTGAGTCTTGTACACATTTTAGCTAGATGTTTCTGCCTCGGTTAGTAAGTAGGTATGTATATAATAAATCGACGCAACATCTTATATCATTGCATGCTTTGTTCATAGTTCATATATTTATATTTATAACTATGATCCATCTATATTATCTGTAGCAGTATGTATAAATAAAATCTGTTTATCTGGATGGACTGGAGTCAAAGACCAAGGAAGGTTCATAGTGACCAGCAAGGAAGGATTATGGAGGTCCCTAATATAGATGCGGGCCGCCGCTTCATACAAGATACCTACTTGCTATGCCTTACGGTCCAGTAGAGAATGGTACGTGGCAAATGTATTGGGACTACTCGGTCACCATCCACGGGCTATCAAGCTAAATATAATCTTTCTGACCTCCAAAGTAGAACGATTCTAATCGTTGAATATCTGGATCTAGGCAAAACGAATATCGCGCGCGAAAAGGAAGAAAAACGAATAAAATATCAAGATTCTGTTAAAATGGTGGTTCTGATTATAGGTGTACCGGTAATAGTTATTATCCTAACAAGTACGGAAATAGTACCTTTCCCGCATGCGACTGCCGTTACCTGAACGACGCAAAGCGGAGTTCAGGTTAGCAGTCGAGTGCGGGAGATTACCTTTCCGTATAAGTTAGGATCAATATTTTTTCTACAAGCGAATTAAAAAAAAATATGTAGCACTCTTGAACAAACTTTCGCGTGCGGGAAAAATTTTACCCGCACTAGTGCGGGAAAATGACACCTCTTAAACCAAATTGCGTGCTGGAATAGGGCGAAACACGCACGCTTGTAGGAAAAATTATATACGCACTTGCTACACGCTACTATTGAGCCTTAAAATTATAACGAATGGCCTAGGACGGCAGAAATCCCAGCTAGACGAAGCCAGAAAATCGTTGGCCTTGGTTTCTCTTGTCTTCACAGTCAGTCATGCATATGTCATTAGAATATCTGCCAACTTTTTCACATTGATATGCCAGTTGGGAAACCGTACCGAAAAAAAGGCATTTGTATGAAAGTGCTTTCGGTCTGTTGGTCGCTTGGATATGAAATCAAAACATTGTAGGGATGAAGAATATCATAAGAAAAAAAAAATTCTATGTTTTTATACCACTTTGACTTGTAACACTTTGTTACTGCAGTTTCGTCCTATATGGACATTCTCAAACAACTGTCCATATAGTCCATATAGGACGAAACTGCAGTAACAAAGTGTTACAAGTTAAAGTGGTATAAAAACATAGATTTTTTTTTTTCTTTTTCTTATGATGATCTACCACGTAGTAACGGCTACATCCATCAATTTATTTGATGAAGAACATCTATCTGCCTGTTATTTGTGGTTTTAGTCAGGAAAGTCAGTACAGAGCATAACTAATATTACCATACATGCAGCTTCAAATAACCACATATGAACATGGAAGACAAAAAAAAGTTATAAAATCTGTAGAGATGTCTAAACCTTATGCTATGAAACGAGTGAAGAATACCTAAACAAATATCCTATGTATATCCTGAAAAAATTGTTTGAAAACCAGAATATTTTCAAATACATGAGAAATAATCTTGAATATTATGTTACGATCATGGCTGGACTGCCAAGAAATAACTTTCATTCAAAGAATATTGAATACTTGAATTTTATAATTTCGGAAGTAATCCTCAAAGAAGGAGGAATACAGATTTAAAATTAATCGATAGCACGTTGCTCAGCTTATCTCGCGTAATAGTTTCCATGTCTCCTAAGGTTTACTCTTCCTAGAGTTTAATCTCTTTTCCATTCCCTTTTCTTGAATAAGGATGATGTTTAATCGCAATACAAACTAAAATTGTAATTGAGAGCAACTTTCGAAATATTTCAATTGTTTCAATGATTACTTCCACCGATTCATTCTATAACGAATAATGAAAATTACCATTAATATGAAAAGGAGAATATTATGTCATGACTAGGGCCTTAGGGAAGCTATAAGCCCTATTGCTTGGGACGTAGTCAGAAAAAAGAGATGATAGGGAGGATTCACTTCCTACTTAGGGCGTGCCCTCCTCAATCAAACAGTCAGAAGTTTTATGTAAATAAGTATTAGTGCACAGCATTCTTACCAGCTAAGAATATAGTCACATGAAGGGCACTTCAATCAACTCAAAATATCTAATATCTGGTGTACAAAGGTTCTTACCAAAAAACACTACTACTGGAGGGCATATCTCTTGGAAGGGCTCTTCCAACTCACGAGATAACCCTGTCTATGCGTCACGACTGACACCCCCGTTTCCCTCACGCCGATGATCTTTTATAATTTTTTGTTATTATTTGTTAGCAGTTTGAATAGGTATCTCAAAACACGTCCCCGTTTCGCGGTTGTTCTAATGACCTACTTTTATAGCTTATTGTTAATGATTTAGTGTTTTGTTTTATTGAAATTAATTGAGATTAAACAATCTATTTGAAATGTGCATTTTGAATGAGATCGATCTAATATCCAAATAATTGAATTTTTGAAAATATGCCCTTCTTGACAATATACCTACTTCAGGGTTTCAAACAGTGGTAGTAACACACAATTCTAAAAAATTCAGAATTTTATGACAAAAATCCAGGAGTTACGGGGGTGTTTCTATCAGAAGTGAGACACACTGTATGAATTGTAAAGTATACATTTTTAATTTTTCAGCAGGATTTGTGTACTAAACCTAATGACAAAATAAATCCGATTAAAATAAGTAGTTGAGACGTAGCTATACAGGGTAAAAGGTGATAAAAATGGCAGTTTGGTGTTGGAATAAATCTTTAATATATTTAAACAGAGTGAGTTAGAGTTACTTTCGATTCGAAAGCTTACAATTTACAGCAGTTTGGCTGTTTGGGTAGTTTCCTGCGTTTCTGAATCATATTCACACCGGATGTTCCAGATATTCATATTCAGAGGTCAGTACCGAAGCGGTTAGATGTCGGCCGTTGAAACTTTTAGCATTTAGACATGTTCGAATCCTGGGTATGAGGAAATTTTTCTCAATTTCATCGAAGTCGATAGGTGACTACATGCCTTGTTTGAAAAAGCAAGTGTGATATGAGTGGTCTAGATGCTAATCCCGACATCTGGCGCTTGCTTGCACCGACCACCTGGGGTGGTACTGTAGTTTTTCCTACAGCTGACAATTGAATACGCCTTCAAAAATCAGTACGTCGCCCGGGAGAGTTGGTAGGTTGGGGACAATTTTTGTAAATGATGCAGACAAACCGAAAGTAACCTAAATTGAATTCTCACCAATTTGTCAGAAACGCCCTTTTTGCTTAGCATGGCAGAATAGCCGTCTTCTACCCGCTCAGGCTATGCCTTTGGGTACACTCTATGAGTGTTTATGTGGGAGATAAGGATGTTCTCCATATACTTTTTTACACCAGTCACACAGGTTTTGGAGAAGAAAAATAAAAAGCTGAGCTTGTGCGAGCAAGGGAGATGGGGATTGAACCCGGGCCACCTGGCTGAAAGGCGAACGCTCTAACACCATGAAAACTTCGCTTCATAATATTGGATTGTTATCTTTGATAACTTCATGCTATTTTCCATTTCGATTCTACTGCTTCCGATTTCTTGTGGAATTTCTTTGATTTTATTATTCATAGTTTCTGGTAACATGACTAGTGGTGCAAGATGTCACCGTACTTGTTAACTCGGAAATCGGTGGCAACGTTAGGTAGTTGGTGAGTCAACACAAAGCTTCGTTTCTGAAACTCTTGACAGAGTTTCTGAAGTATTTATAATGTTTTAATTACTACACCACATTTTCCACTGCTACTATTGGTGAAATATTAAATAATCATATTTAGTGGTCGGTAGCTCAAGGGTGGTCGGTAGCTCAGAGGTAAGAGTTTTTAGCCATGGAACTTCTCGTTGGACACCTTCCAGGAAAGATGGGAAGAACCGGTTGCATAAGGAACCTAGTCGTTAGCTGAAACACGCAGTACCTCAACCCAGTTTTTAGCATCATCAGTCTTTTTCGGTGTGAACTTGAAACAATCAGCCTCTGAGAACGACATGCATAAGCTTTGCAGGAGGCGTGGATAGTACGCACCACAACCAGCATGAATTGGAATATTCGACCATCCGCCAACACCAGCGATGGCGGATATCAGGCCCGGGACCCTATGTTGTACCCCTTGGCACACTGCCGGCTAGAGAGGGGAGGCGGCTCTTGGTGCATTCTCCCGATCCTTCCAGCTCCTGAGCCCTCTTGGGGTGGAGAAGTCGACCTGTGTGACAAAGTTATACCACTCCAAATATATTTTAATGATCAATTGTGTGATAAAAACCTTATTTACTTAATTTTTATTTGGCCGTGGGACTTCTGACTCGCATAGGACAGAGGTTCGTCACCTCAGTGCACGAGAACCTTCCTCGTTTCCTTTTTTTTACTTTTTGTAAAGCAAGTGTGATATGAGTTGCCTGGATGTCAATCCAGATGTCTAATGCTTGCTGAAAGAGCAATCAGAGCCCGCGACAACCTAAGGTTGAAACACGGACTCATTTACCAGGCACTGGATATTTTCTAACTTCACCTGGTAGGTAATCATTATTGTAGAATGAGACAAATGTATTCTACTTTGTTGAAATCTGTTCATCATGGAACATCTGATAATGCAAAACAATATAGGGTGATCCATAAAAAAATGGTGACCTGTTCTGGGGTGCGATAGGGAAAAAAACATCAAATCAGATTATGTCAAAATGTGCCCGTCTGTATATTATTGTTGAGGTTTTTTTATTTTTCCTGAAATCATTGTTCCAAAATTCATTCAGGGTGGCTCGTTTTCTACTCAAATAATTTGTAGCTCCCGAACTATAAGCGTCAGACTATATGTATTATACTTTGTTGAAATCTGCTCATCATGGAGCATCTGATAATGCGAAACAATATAGGGTGATCCATTAAAAAAATGGTGACATGCACAGGGGGTGCGATCAAATGTGAATATGTCAAAATGTGTCCCCTTGTATACTATTGTTGATGTGTTTTTTTATTTTTCCTGAAAATCATTGTACCAAAAGTTATTCAGGGTGGCTTGTTTTAAATTGAATGCACTGTATAACAATATCAATTGGGGGTTAGTTTTGATTTAACTAATAAATATTGGTAGTATTTTTTATCAAATTCAATATCGGTAACAAAAAATGTGAAATTGTGAAGTAACATACCTAAAGAAAATTCCATTGATGGAAGTTTTAACTAAAATGAGAGATTGAATATACAAAACCAATGACACTGGCATGGTAGAACCTGCTTTTCTACATTCGCTCAATTTCAAAGTAAGGAAATACGCCCATTAGCATCCGTATCTCTGTAGGTATTTGTTGTGAACTTTTCCCTTTTCATTTGATGCTTGTACTTATTACGCTTCTTGGACTGGTTATTGCGTAGGTTAATGTTTTAATTAAGGATAAGAGTGCTAAAATATGAAACGTTTATGATCTTTATTGCAGTGGCGCACGCTTTGGAATCACCAGAGAGTGTTTGAATTGTGTACGCAGTAAATGATGTGAACTAAAATGTGAGAATTGTTTTCCAGTTTGAAAGAAAATCAGAAGTCAATTGCACTAAGAACGGGATGTAAAACTCAAGTCAAAAAATTGTGTTTTTGATCTCTCAGTGCAATAATTCTTGGTGTAGTAATGGAAAAGTAGAAAAAGAGGAGAAGGTACACTGGATATAATTTTTATTCGAGATTTGACTATGTTTCATCATAAGTATTAAAACATCAATTTTTCATGCAGAAGAAGGCCAAACTAGTTTTATCGAATATTCTTATCTATTCTACCATCAGAGCTCAACGATTTTACTTTTATGTATGGAACCAAAACAACATACCTACTGCGTAGAATAGCCTATTCTAGAATTAATTCACAGGTACCATGAGAATCCCACTAACTGCTAGTTAGTCTTTCCGAAGTCATTTGAATGAACTGAAAAACACAAAGGAATATTATAGAATTTGTCGCTTTGTTGTCATACACCAATCATAGGCGGAGATTATTTTGTTTGTCTACTGGAAATTTTACTAAGCATTCTATTTCTGAAATAACAGCTGTATTTGTACCACGGTACTGTTCTGCTAGAGATCGTCCAAACAGACGTGCAACAACAAAAGAAATAATGTTTAGTGAGAGGACATGCTATTCGTCCTTTCACAAATATGGTACGCGGATGTTGCGTGGGAACGAAACTAATTTGTGTTAAGTGATGTCCTACGTTATTATCTTCATTGAATATAGTGAATGTTAAAAACATTTTTTTTATTATTTACCTGATTTAGAGAATTTGAGTCCGTTAATGAGTCAGAAATCCAAAAAATTAAGCAAAGAAGAAATACATTCTAAAAGTAACATAAATAACTTGATTATGATATTCATAATTCAGTGTTTTTCAGCTGTATTTGTACCACGGTACTGTTCTGCTAGAGATCGTCCAAACAGACGTGCAACAACAAAAGAAATAATGTTTAGTGAGAGGACATGCTATTCGTCCTTTCACAAATATGGTACGCGGATGTTGCGTGGGAACGAAACTAATTTGTGTTAGTGATGTCCTACGTTATTATCTTCATTGAATATAGTGAATGTTAAAAACATTTTTTTTATTATTTACCTGATTTAGAGAATTTGAGTCCGTTAATGAGTCAGAAATCCAAAAAATTAAGCAAAGAAGAAATACATTCTAAAAGTAACATAAATAACTTGATTATGATATTCATAATTCAGTGTTTTTCTCTTTTCTTTTCTAAATTAATTTAAATTTCCTTGTTGACCTGAAAAACAACAAATGCTGATACCTACTACTTTACCATTTCATCTCTTTGATGTCTTTCATGTTACACATTTGTTCTAAAATTATTGTTCTATCCATCAACCGTATTATATCACTGATGATGAATGAAGACGATTTATTATTATCATTAAGATTATTTTCTTCCCCTTCAAGTATATCGTGTGATACGGAAAGTGATTCGTCCTCATACATTTTTTGTTATTTAAGATTATGGAAGGAAATTTAGAGATATTGTAGATGACATAATACTGCATTTTTTGACAATGAACTCAGCTCCAGAAGAAAGCTCGGAAGACTTATTAAGTAGTCTTATTTCGTAGCCAGCCTATACTGACCTGAAATTTTTTTTTTTCAAAAAGTTATTTTATTCAGCTCAGGGAGCGTTCTCAGTGTGCCAAATTACATATGTCTGAGTTTTTTACTTTTAGAGATATTTATCGTAGAATAATTGACATATTTTCAAATATCGCCCTGTATATCCGTCAAAAACGCAACAAGGCATTTTTCAAAACCAGATATGAAATGGCCTTGGTCCATAGTACTTATGGTTGGACTATGTACAATTCGTCATGAATCACCCTGTATAATGCACCTCATAGATCATAATTTTAATTTTTCATAATTTTTTTTTTCATCATTGTGTGTTAAATAAATATATTTGTAAAAAATAATTTTATAAATAAAGTTCAGTTGTATTTCCAGGTTAAATCACATTCTGAAAAGAGTATGGGTAAGAAATAAGAAATAACCATGCAGTTATAATATATGACGCGACTGTAAAATAGGGGAGGGGTCGTCAATGAGATACAGAATCCTGGGTCCGTAATCGAATGTGGGAGCCATGTCTGGTTCACCCAAAATGACATGAACGTTCGATATTCAAATAGAGCTCCTGGTATTTTTTCACTCCTTTTTTTCTGTGACCAATTTTTTTATGTTGAAATTAATTTTTTATGTAGGGTACTATGCATATGTTCAAATCATTAATTTAAATCCTGAAATTTTGTGAACAATGGGGAAAATGCAACATTACTGTTCACGATCAAAATGTATATGCGTTGTAAAATTTAATTTTATACCGCAACAATTATGTTTCTAACTTCCGTTAAAAAGCTTAAAAAAGTTATATAACATTTTTCTCAAAATGAAGCATCTTCCGAGATTGATTTAAATGTATCGAGTAACCTGAGACCAACACAACTGCAATAAGGAATATTGCACAAGTATCTGGTTAGATGTAATTTAATATCCATCGTAGTATTGGCCAGGGATATAAATAGCTGTTTTTTGACAAGTATTCGCCATGATGAGCTTACGTTATAGGTGAATAAGGGAGTCAAAGTGGTAAAACATCGGTCGGCAGCAATTATCTTTATAAATGTTATTAATTGTGTTGTATTTAAGAATATCTGTTTTTTTACCGTAGGTATATTGAAACAGATTAGTTATACTTACTAATTGCATGTGTTATGAATGGTGGAATATTTCAATATAAGTACCGTTAAAGTGAGGTGTTAGACACCAGTACATTATCATTCATAATTTTATCATGAATAATATATAATTGTAATTATTCACTTATTTTTAGTTATTTGATATATATATTTGATAATAATAATACTCCCTTAATTTTGAGTGTACTTTTCAGCTGTAGGAAAACCCGAAAAACCTACAGCACCACCTCAGGTGGTCGGTGTGTACTCCAAGCTAGCACTAGATGAGATTGGCATGTAAACAACTTACAATACACTGGATTTTCAACAAGGCATGTGGTCGTTTATCGATCCGATATTGAGTATTTTGAGAAAAAATCTCGGGCTCGAACCGACTATAGCTATGCTGGAGTTTCAAACGGCCTGTGCATTAGACCGCTAAGCCACTGGCCACCCTTTTACTGTGGCCAAATGTTCTTTATGTCACTTTAATAGATCTTCGTGGATGTCGGATGCTCTGCGTAGTGTTCACACTTCATTACACCGAAATTGCGTTGTGCCCAAACTTCGTTACGGTCACGTTTCGTTATGTCACATATGGTTGTATCCACAGTTTCCGAACGTAGCCGAATGAAACGCTTATCACAAATATTTTTTCAAGAGGCGAATTCACACTCAAACTTAATCTGAGCAACCAATTTTGTTACCTACATATCTACATCATTTACTTATTTTACTTATTAGAAAATCATCTTATAGCTTCAATATAGTCGTACCGGAATGTGGGTGTACGCAATGTGTCGATAGATCAGCAGTCAAATACTGTTTTATTCGGGAACGCTGCGCCGGTCAGCATTTGGCACCAGCGCTTCTTTCTGCTATGTTCAGAGGGGTTGTGTACAACTACATTACTACTGTAACACATAATTATAAATCAAACGACTTACGTTTTCAAGTTCAATCTAAATTATACGAAGAACCACGTCCGAGTAGACCAATATGTAGTTACGCCTCTGGTGGAACACATTTCACTGTTTTTATTCTGCAAAAACTTTTCTCTGCCTGAACCCGACTTCTTTCCTGATAATTACTCATTACGTTTGACAGTGTCAGAAAAAAAAATCATTGGGGAAGAAAAGGGTAAGGGTGGGTTGGTCTACTCGGACGTGGTTCTTCGTATAATTTAAATTGAACTTCCTTACAGGTAAGTTGTTTAATCTATAATTATACTGCATACCACGTCCTCGTAGACCAATATGTAGATGTTGAGAGTCTTCGTTTTTTTTTATTCCTAAATTCCAATATCATAAAGTATCAAATATTAATCTTGTAAGTAATCTGCATAATTGTACATAACAGTATCAATTGTACTTAAGAGTATATAGATATATACATTCTCAAATGTGAAAAAATTAACTTAGTTTATAATACAATGCTTTTAGCATAATTTGATTTAAGAATATATTCATTAGTTAAGTAAATGCTCGAATTGCTGTCCGCCAACCTGCATACAGTGGTGCAAGTTATTTTCAAACCGTTGTCGTACATTCTGGAGCATTTGCGGTGTCACTTCTCGACATACGTTAGTAATTCTTCTTTGCAACTCTTCTGATGTGTCTGGTGGTGTTTTGTTAACAATGCTTTTCATGTGTCTCCACAAAAAAACTAAAGGACTTGGGTCGGGTGACCGAGGTGGCCATTCAATTGGGCCCCGTCGTCCTATCCATCGTCCTGGAAACGTGTCATTTAAATAATGATAATAATATAATAATACTCCCTCATAAACACACATAGCCTGTGCGGGTTGAGGACTGCTATTATTATTATTTACCGTGGCGCTCCGGGGCGACTCACTGATTTTTTTGGCGCTGTGTTCACTTTTAAGCTGTAGTGAAACCTACAACACCACCCCGGATAGTCAGTGCGCATTTCAAGCTAGCACCAGACGTCGGGATTGGCATCTAGGCAACTTACATCACACTTGATTTACAACATGGCATGTGGCCACTAAAGAGACCCGTGTATTTGAGAAAAAAGATTCCGTACCGGAGCCTCGAACGTCTGTCTAATGCGAGCCAGAAGTTCCACTGCTAGATACCTCAGCCACTGGACCACCGACCACCTCTGCTAACATGCAAAGTAATGCGGAGGAGCTTCGTCTGGATGGGAAGGCATTTCCTGTTCATTGTATGCGGGATCGTTCTCAATGATATTTGTTAGAGCTGGGTCGATGGCATTCTGTAGTAAATTCAAGTATATATCGTCTGTTAAAGGACCTCGCACTTTTGATAGGTAAAATGGTTCTTGGTGAAATTGTCTGAATTTTTAGTATATTGTAGTATTCGATGTACTGATTGAACGTACAGAATCGCAAAGTTCGTTGATGTATGGAGTTAAAAAGTTAAAAATCAGTAATTTTTATTTAATTATTTTCTCTGGATTTGAAAGTGCCAACTTCATTTTTTTTTCGCTCTTATCATCAATGTACCTTCATAGTACTAAATATCGTACAGATGGTGCAAATTATATCATTATGAACAGAGTGAAAAATAAAACCATTTTAGTAATGTCTGAAAATTCGATATAATAATGAAATATTGATAAAATTATTTTGGCATGCAATATACTATTCTTATTCCATCCAATCACAGTTCATACATTTTGTACAGGGTGATTTGAAAAATTGTTGAAATATATGGACGGTTACTTCGTACACATCTTGTATATTCAAGTGAATGATCATCCCTTGAAGATATCTGATACCATATAAAAATGATTTCGTTGGAATATATAGGGTGATCATTGAAATTTTCGATGATCAAAATGACAATATATCAACGTTTCAGAAATCACCCTGTAACTCACGATTATTTAATATATTTATCATTCTCCTCAACTGTGTCCCAAAAATTCAGTTTCATTATTACATAATGATATAATCTGCACCATCTGAATGGTATTTAGTAAAATGAAGGTACGTTAATGATGAGAGCGAAAAAAAAAATGCAGTTGGCACTTTCAAATCCAGATAAAATAAGTAAATAAACATTACTGATTTTTAATTTAAACGCCCTGTATTTCAAAATCTATACATTAACGAACTTTGCGATTCTGCACGTTCAATCAGTACATTCAATACTACAATATACTAAAAATTCAGACAATTTTACCGAGATCGATTTCGCCTCTAAAAAGTGCGGGGTCCTTTCCAGGAAGAGAAAAAGGCCCTATAATGAAATTTTCAAAATTAACAGCCCACACATTTAACTTCTGGGTGTGTTACGTGTGTAACTCGTGGAAAATCCTTGGTGGGATTGGTGTCAGCCCAGTAACGGCAATTGTGGCGATTTAATAAACCATTTAGGAAGAAGGAACACATTGAATCGGAAATTACCATTGTTTAACGCTCGCTCACTCATAACTCCGCAAAATTGCAAGCAACGATGAAAGTCGTCTTCATTTATTTAGTTCGTGCACTGAGCGAATTTTATAAGGATAGAATTTGTAGTTTTTTAATACCCGTTGGACACTAGTACGGGAAAAACCTGTCGCAATGGCCAATTGTTTTGTACTTTGCGTTTCATCTACTGCAACTTGCTTGCCCCAATACTGCTATCTCCGTAGGTTCATTCAGTACTCAATTTTCAAGCTGCCTCTTTTTGTTATGAACCGAATCTGTTTTGCGAAATTATGTCACCAATTTGCGAACAATTTTTCCATAGGTATGTTTGCCAGGATGCCGTTGGTTAAACAACAATTTTTAAACACTTTAACGACGACAGGTATTTAGCAACTACTTGACATAGTTCAAACGTGAAAGAAAGAACCCGATAATTTTTTACTCACTGAAATGACCCAAAAAAATATGCAATAACAGCGAATTCATACGAAAGAACTTATTTCAATGACACCATTGATAAGTTTTAAAGTACAATTGAATCGATTTTTGCATTTTTCGCCCCTTCTAATGAGGTATCACTTGACCCAATTTACCATTTCAAAAAAAAATTGGGATGATACCCCTTCTCAGTAGGTTAAGGTTCTACTATGCTTTTTGCGTCAAAAAGTGTCCCCCTCTGTAATTCCTTGCGGTACGTTTTCGATGGGCCACCCTGTATAGACGTTTGGCTTTTGGTCAATGGCTCCTAAGAATAATTTTATTTTATAGGAGTATATCAATTATCTAAATTACATTCAACATTGATTATATTAATATCCTTCAAAATCAGAAAATTATCGATCTGTTCATACTGAATTTTCTTGAATGTGATACATTATTCAACCAATGGAAAAGACCGAAAGTGCTGTTGTAAATTCAAATATTCAGTGCTCACATCTCTAGCCTCTCCGGAATAATCCTTAGGGACACGTTTTCTCGAATAAAACCGTTGACTAGGACTCGCTCCGTATCACTTCAAATTAAACTTTGAGATGGAATTCTAAATAATGATCTGATTTTCCAATTTTTTTACTGTGGTTAGAAAAATCAAAGTGTGGAATAATTCACTGTTTTTCAGAGAATATTGTGCGGTTGCTGTAGTAGAAGAGCTTCATATTTTTGTTCCTTCTCTGTTGATACCATTTTTTCCCAAAATTTGACGTTATTTTTTTAATAGTAGTGAACACTCTCCAAATATTGATTCATGAAGGACCGTTTGGAACATTTTTATGCACTTAAAAAGTTTATGTGGGAACACTCGGAAAGTATTAAGAATAATTTTTCCAAATTTAATGTAATAACTTCTTTCATTAGTAGATAACAAAATCTTGGGATCTCGAAATGCTTGGAAAGAACAATAAAGTGCATTTCCCTTTTTTTGCTCCAATAACCAGTTACAGAGAGACACACAATCACGTATAATATTTCTTGTAGAAAACTCGGGATTTATGTAAATTTGCGCAACCACATCCACATATTTTTTTTGAATGGGCTTCTGGGGGTTCTTCCTACTCTTCAAAAAACTTCCATATTCCCGGAAATTTTTGTATAATCCCAAAATGATTTTCTGTGTGTTTGCTTTCTTTCTAGATATAAGTTGGCATAACTTCCAGTTGTCTTCGCAGAATTTCTACGATTTTTATGTCTGTAGTTTGTACAAATTGCTATTTTCATCTGTATAGCCTGTACGGGTGAAGATGGCAATTTTTGTTATTGTTTTCCGTAGCGCTCCAGAGCGATTTTTGATGTCATATTCACTTTCCAGTTGTAGCAAAACCCGGAAAACCAAATGCATCTTATCACACTTGTCGTGCTTTTCAACAAGGCATAAGTATGGTCGCTTATCAGTTCCGATAAACTTGAAAAAATTTCTCGCGAACTCTGAGATCCAATGCGGTCCGGCGCTAGCAGAAGTTTCTACGGCTGATATCTAACCGCTGCGCAACCGACCATCCATGTACAGATGTGTCATTATCATCAAAATGACAAGTCCATACTCCGAATAATCTCTGGGGAAGGTTCACAATAGACAAAACGTTTTCTATAAAGAAATATTGTTGCACCTCCGTAAGTATATAAAAAACTATACAGTTCCATTTTTGAGAAATAGTTACTGATAGGGGCCCTGAAAAGATTTTTCTCGTTTTCAAATATCTCGGGAACCCAATGAGATATATATTCCAGATTTCTGTATACTGTCTGATTAGTCTCCGAAATACCCAACTCACAGTTTACGAGATCCCAATGGTGAGCATCGAAGAAGTAGCCATCTTATATACCTTGGTTGAATTATTGAGCTCCTCCTTTTCCAATTAACGCTGGACTATAATTGTATGCAATGTCGATTATACTTATCTTATAATAATATAATCCCTAAAAAGGCATTAAATTCGATCATAGGTACGTGTAAATATTTTGTTGAGAGGCATGACCGCGCTGCACTATTATTCTTGAATGTGTTCAGATAGGTTTCCGCGGTCAGATATTTGAAAACTAAAAGTTCGGGTTGAACCGCGTCTAGAATTTGTTGAAATTCGACGTTTCGGCTCCGATTTTGGAGCCATTTTCAAGAACTGAAATAGAAAGAAAATTAATGAAAGGTTAAAACGTAATTCTACGCTGAGGTCTCAATCTGCCTACTCCTCAGGTATAATTACGTTAGGTTTTTGTGACTTGACGTCGGGGTCTCAATCTGCCTACTCCCCATGTCTCGTCACTGGTTCTCTCTAAGGTCTCAATCTGCCTACTCCTTCGAGAGAACTTTCTATTTCAGTTCTTGAAAATGGCTCCAAAATCGGAGCCGAAACGTCGAATTTCAACAAATTCTAGACGCGGTTCAACCCGAACTTTTAGTTTTCATATATATATATATATATATATATATATATATATATATATATATATATATATATATATATATATATATATATATATATATATATATATATATATATATATATATATATATATAGAAAAGGGTAGTCTTGTTGTCTTGTTTGCTGACTAGTTAGGAAATGAGTTTTTTTAATATTTGGGATATGCAGCAGGCCAATAAGGGTACTCTTATACACTTGTTCCAAGCTTTCAATAACTTTTTATTATCATCTTCAGGGAAACTACAAATATGTAAAGACAACTATGAGAATTAGGCCAACGAAAAACGTGGAATAACTTACACTGTTTCGAGGTTACATGGCGTATATGTTAAAAATAATCATGAAATATGGACAGCACTGGGAGTAAAACATCATTGATAACAACCAAGAGTAACGTGGATGCACACTCATTACTGATGATACATTATGACATGGATTTTAAAATTGTTAAAATTCTATAATAGCACGTGTTGTCCTTGAAGAGGCAAACAACCGCGGCGAGTAATTTTATTCGACTGACTAGCCAAGACCACTGACAAATGACATGAGACAATTGATACATGATATATGACAGGTGACATGAGCCACACGGAATCTTAATCATGGGGAGTGACAGATGACACTACAACCTAATGATACAGATCTGTGATGGAGCTACATGGAACAATAATTATGAATTGTGAAATTTGGAATATGAGAACAATATATTTTATATTAATGGTGTAGGTGCCAAATGAGCTGAACCAACAAAGGAAACATATCCTGAAAACATGAACACTCGACCTAATGCTAACAATAATACATTACTGAAAAATATGGAACAAGGATTGTATGAACAGTATTTTGATGGAGGAATTGAATTATATTGAATTAATTTGTGAAGTCAATATTCATTGAAGTAATCCGTTGATTGTCTCCAAACCTTGTATTGTCTGCAAAAAAATTAAATAAGAGTAAATTTCACTCAAGTGATTTACATCTGTTTTTTTATTCAGCGCATTATCCGCTTGTGCAATGTGAACCATTTCTAAAAAAGCCTTTTGGCTGTGTTTTTTTCTGTAGATAAAATTTTTACCGAATTATAATCCATACAATGTCCTTCCTTAGCAACATGTTCACTCAGTGCACATCTCTCCGGGTGTAGTATACTGTCGCTCTTGTGTGACACAATGCGGTCCTTAAGTGGTCTGGACGTTTGTCCAATGTATTGTTTTTCACAATTTTGACACTGTATACAATACATATTTGTAGTTTCCCTGAAGATGATAATAAAAAGTTATTGAAAGCTTGGAACAAGTGTATAAGAGTACCCTTATTGGCCTGCTGCATATCCCAAATATTAAAAAAACTCATATATATACATATATATATATATATATATATATATATATATATATATATATATATATATATATATATCCCAAATATTAAAAAAACTCATATATATACATATATATATATATATATATATTTCCAACGATGAATATATATATATATATATATATATATATATATATATATATATATATATATATATATATATATATATATATATATATATATATATATATTCATCGTTGGAAACTGTCCACGCAAACCATTTTTAACCAGTTTTATTTTCTGTAGAAACGGATATATTTTCTTACTTCTCATTTGATAATTCTGATTTCAGGAAAGCATCGTTCCAACCTTATATATTCTGTAAGATACTTTTTACATAAAATTGGTAGCATATTAGGTTTCCTTAAACGAAAGTGACATTTTTGTCCTTGTCCACTCTCGAGAAAAGAAAGGAATATAAAAGAACTTGAATCGATGTCTGTTTTCAAATTATGTACGAACGTTGCAAACATTTCCTCTGGAAATACCACATAGTGCTTGACTAACTCTGTGCTAAATTTTTTTCTTTATTCCTAGTGAGGGGGGAAGGGAGTCAAATTAATGCTACAAAATAAAATTCCCATTAATTGTTCTTAACATGTATTCATTATCTGGGCAGCAAGATGTCCATTGAAGTCTGAAAAATGTTTTCATTATTTCTTGCATGGGGAAATGGGGTCAAATGAATGCTACAAAATCAACTTTCATATTCAAGGTATTCAACGTTTCATGTTTTCTTATTTAATTGGAAAAAAAAACAGCAAGATGTCAAATGAAGTCTGAAACATCATTTTAAATATTTCTAGTGTGGAGAAAAGGGTCGAACAAATGCTTCAAAATCAAATTTCACATGCGACGTGTTCATCTTTTCATTATTTAATATTTTTCGAGAAAAAATCGTATTCTTTTTCGTTATATTTATTAAGGGAGACGGGGTCAAATGAATACTATAAAATCAACTTCCACTAGAAACGTAATTGATGGACAATTTTTTAATGAAATAAGATTTCGACATTAATGCAAGTGAGGCCAAAATCATGATTCACTTTCATTCATTCGATGAGGAGATGAACAGTTTTCTTTAAAGCTATTGATCATAAGGCTTCATTCAAAAATATTTCATAACACACACCAATAAACGGATAATTTGAATGCCCATGCATGGAACATCTGATAATGCAAAACAATATAGGGTGATCCATTAAAAAAATGGTGACATACTTACTCTGGGGGTGCGGTAGGGAAAGTATCATCAAAACTGATTATGTCAAAATGTGTCCCCCTGTATACTATTTTTTTTTTTTTTTTTCCTGATTATCGATGATAATTTGACTGGTGAGAAATATATGTTAATGAATCGAATAATACCTTGCATCAATATGGCAATTGAGGAGGATATGAATTTAGTCGAAAACGGAATAGTTTTTCAGCAGGATGGTGCACCACCTCATTATGCAGTTCCATGCTACAATTTTTGGATATTCATTTTCCTGGTCGCTGGATTGGCAGAAGAGGTCCTACAGAATGACCACCAAGGTCTCCGGATATCACTCCTTTAGATTTCCTTCTATGGGGTCAGTTGAAGTCTAAAGGGTATGAGATAGAATCAACAACACTAGAAGATTTGAGAGAGAATATCATGAGGCATTGCAGAGAAATAACTCCCGAGATTATCAACCGTGTGAAAGCGGCAATGGAAGCTAGTTTGTACCATTGTATAGAAGTTTGTGGAAACGTTCCTCAACATTTACTATAGAGAATTTGTTTCTTCTCATTGTCAAGTCATCAGATTTGAATTCAAGAATAAAAAAAAATCTTTTTCTGATTTATTGCTTCCATATTTTTCTCTAGAACGAATATTTCATAATGTGGCCTCGTGTATAATTGTTGACCTGTTTTTTTAATTTTACTGCAAATCATTATTTCAAAAGTTATTCAGGGTGGCTCGTTTTCAACTCAAATAATTTGTAGCTCCCGAACAATAAGCTTCAGACCATATGTTTTATACTTTGTTGAAATCTGCTCATCATGGAGCATGTGATAATGTGAAACAATATAGGGTGATCCATTTGAAAAAAATTGTTGACATTCTCTTGGGGTGCGATAGGGAAAGTTAGATCAAATGTGAATATGTCAATATGTGTCCCTCTGTATACTATTGTTGACGTGGTTTTTTATTTTTCCTGAAAATCATTGTACCAACAGTTATTCAGGGTGGCTAGTTTTAAATGGAATGCATTGTATTTTCTCCGCATGCCTGGAATCAGGAAACGTGTTGTTTTCATATACACCAGGTATAATTTTTGCAATGTTACTAATTATAAGAATTGATTTGTGACACGGTTTTTTACTTCATCGATAGAACAAACGGGGTGTCATTTAAAATTCCGAAATAAGGGTTCTTTCTGGTATACAAGTACTACAGAATGCAGAAAACTTTGAGGATAGTGCCTGTTGTTGGGTCGAAGGAGTTTTCATATGCATGACTATCTGAATATTTCAGTTCTTTGTGTTGTCTCATGCAAGAAGTCTGGATGCTATAAAGTTTACAGAGTTAGGTATTCCCTGTATCATCGTTACGCAACGCTCTACATACTCAAATATTGAGTAGATTTTTATCTTTTGCTGTTTCCCTTTCTTCCCAATTTGACAAACTTTTGTCGCCAAGAGCATCCTGCTACATACCGGGAGGGTCAAACAGGTTTTTCACTTGTTTCAATTTCGTTGAGTGTAGGTTTTGAAATCAAAAGTGTTAGTTACGAAAATCAAAATTGTATTTAATCGTTTCACACCATTCTTTGCAAGACAAATACTGAAGGAGCAAGGGTGAAATACTACTTCCTATTGTTAAGTTGGAAAATATGATATCAGTGAAAGTTAGTTGTAATCTAGGAATGGTTAAAACATGTTGAAAACATCAGTTGAAAATAGTTCGAAGCCCTTCGATTCTCGGTTATTTTAAATAATTTTTCACAAAATTAACAAGATATATGTTTATTTGAAAAAAGCAACTTATTGAAATCAACAAACTATTTTGATTGAAGTTTTAGTAGAAATACAAAATTTTATTTCGCCCAACAAAACTTGTACCTGAAACAAAAAGAGAAATCTTGCTTCAAAGATATTTTTGATGTTGAATCAATAGAATGCACTTCGTTTATTTGACAAAAATGACAAAAATATTAACAAAAATTTCATTAATTTCCATCAATATATCTTTTGTCACATAAAACCAGTTATTTTGTTCAGTGAATTACTTGCATATTAAAAAAAAATTCATATTTTGTTATTGCAACAATTCCATTTTGTTGCTTTGGAGTGCTTTCGGAAGTTTTTTTAGAGGTGGCGCTGCGACTGTCTTCTTACAATAATCATTTCAAGTACCAGTGAATTGCGTAGCATGACGAAGGACGTCGACGACTATAAAAGTTGTTGGACCTACCTTGCACCGAAGAGAGGCAATACCTCGAAACTAGTATGTAAGTAGTCAAGTCCTTGATCAAGTTAGGCAGAATTCTGCTATTTGATACAGAAAGCATATGCGGCTGTCTCCCGGATTCTACGAAGAACGCTGCACTGATATCTGTCAGATTTTATTCAACGTCCGTCGTGGTATTAGCCATAGAAGTAGTTGTTCTCTGGCAGATGTCTGTCTAAATTTGAGGAGAGAATAAGGGGTGTTTTACAAATATTTTTGTTTCAGCATACTCTTTGTTGAATGTACAACGTGTGTGAGTTAAATCTGACAAATTTTAAATGTATTTGACTAAAAATTAATGTATAAGCAATTTCGTTACTTGTTATACAGACTCGTGGTAATGTAATTTCAACAAATAAACTGGAGTTTATTGAGGAGATATTGTATTATTACAAAAATAGTATATTACATACCTAGGCCGAAAGTTGGATTTAATGGCATATGCGATCTTATCGCACATGCCATGGGCCGCGGTGGTGTGCGGGTTGAGTCCTCGCCTCATAAGCCAGAGAGCGTGAGTTCGAATCTCAGCATTGCCACCGGTCTTCCTCCAGCTCGCACAAGTCTCTGACTTTTGAGGGTTGCACGTAGGGGTGCAACCGGTTGACGGATATAACAATTTTAACAATAACAATTTTTTAACAAATCCAACTTTCGGGCCGTGGGTTGTATAATATTTTTCTTGATTCCGTAGCCGATAGTACGGGCATAATCAATGTTTGTGATTCCGTGCAATTAATGCTGCCAGCTGTCGGCTTTCAGCCGGCCATCTTGTGAAATCCAATGAAGCTGTCGTTCTCGCAGGGCGACGAGCACAAGGGGGGGAATGCCCGCCCGATTTTTGCAAGACCGAGGCGAAGCCGAGGTTTTGCTGATCGGGGCGGGCATTGAAAACATCAAGCATCAAATCAATTTGAAAAGAGAAACATTCTCAATTAGAAATTGAAAATTCATGATTCCCGTGGAAATGGAAACAAACCTACAGTAAAAATGACAAGACGATTTCACAACTGATTTTATGAAAACATTTTTTGTTGATTTTAGGGCTTGACATGAAACTACGTTGACACACAATTATTAAAAGTGCAGTTGAAAAATTCAGTGTTGAACTTATATAAATAAATAATTTATGTATCACCGGCCGCAAAAATTCTGTCGTCAGCCGGCCACCGAAATTGATCTTTCCGGCCTGAAATGCGGCCAGAAAGTGCGTACTTTCGGCTAAGGGAAAAAGAAAAATATATTTTAATCTCTCAACTAATCTCTATGTCAAGGTTGACAATAGTTATTTACATTAAAAACATATTTAGTTGGAAAATAACAAAAATAAATTGTAGTTATAACAAAATATTTTGTTGTGGATATATGACCCTCAGATTTCGTTAAATTCATGCATTTTTTGTTGATTCAAATAGTTTTTTTTTCTGCGTGTATTGAATCATTTGCGACTTATAGATTATTCTGGGATCGCAGGTTCACATCACATTGGAGTACTACAAGAAATATCAGTAATAATATTAATTCACAAGTGAACCTTTAGAGTATGCGTGATGAGTTTATAGGCATATCTTTTGATGTGGTCACTGGAAATACAAATCTACGCAAGAAACTTGCTGGATGATTAACGACTAGCAATTAATCAAGATTGTCCTATAATAATTCCAGAAATATTGAGTTACTCAACAGGCACTCGAAGCTAGACGAAGCATTTTATGTAGGTAAATGGTCATCATCAGTTTGACACCATATAAAATAAATTTCATCATAATTCTCGTGAAATGAGAGTGCGATATCATCAATATCAAATCACGTTTTTTAAATATCTTTTCCGTGTAAAATACCAAGTTCTCAGTTCGGCGTGTTTGAAAGATTAATGAAAACATGCTCGCTTTGCTCACTATTTGAGCCATTTTACTACAAAATCAATAAGTACCAATTAGTTGATGACCAAATTGAAAAGTTCGTGAAATTTCAAATTTTTTCTTTCTCAATAGATATAATACAGATTGGCGATAATGAAACAACTGAACACATGAATGAAGGATAAATTCTTTGCTCATATTTGAATTTGAATAGTCGGCGTAGCATATTCCAAGTAAAGTTATAACAATTAACAATATTCAAAACAGGCGAATGTTTTTCCGATTTTCTGAGATGATATTAATTTTCTCTATTAATTGTATTAGGTTGTTCCTCAGCGTTTACCTTCGTTGTTGAAGGTGTATCATAGTCCCTTGACAAGCACAATCTTGTTAACGTTATTTTTTCTTTAAAGTTTTGTTTTTCTGCAACACTGCTTGATTTTTACCCCATCGTGTACAAAGTTGGTTAGGTTTTCATTTGCTTCAACTGAAAGAATTGCGGAACTACGCCAAAAACAATATCCCGTGAATTTATTAACACTGAAAATCTTTTGTGTTTTGTCTGTGTTGGTAATAACAAACGAATTTCTTGTAGAGTACTAGAAAGCTGGTTTATACCCATTCACAAACAAATTATGTCTACCTTTGATTTTGATTATTTTTGTTGACTAATAATAATTCTCCTATATCTTGAATGTCGTCTATCTTAATTTATTGTGAGTTTTTCACTCCAAAAATGCTGGTCGTTAAGAACCTATCTCTTTCACCTCTGTTCAAAATCAGTGACTTTTTTGGGTTATGACCATCGAATTTGCGCTTATAAAATGCAATTAGTTTAGGGAACTTACTAATATCTATGTTATGATTGATATTAATCGTGGCTTTCAACATTGAGTAATAGCTCCATAGTGAGGAAGGTTTATAGCTCTTCGATTTTTCATTGAAGTTTGCTTACAAAGTATCTTCAATAATTTGATTCGATATAATATGTCCATACCACACTAAATATTCCTGATACAGCTCCCTTGATTTCGATGATAGATCAAGTTTTGCTTCCTCAACGGACTCATCAATATACTCTGGAAGATTACTTTTAGCAAAAAACCATCGATTTCATTGTGACATAATGCCGACACAATAATGGCGCCGAATCAATAGAAAATTATTGAATTGGTTACTATGACCATTAACAATGTTATTTTTGCACTTCCGGGACTAAAGTGCCAACTTTAGTTCCGTATAACAGGGACTAAAATGTATCTTTTCACCTGCCCTCAGTTTAATTTATTAGTTCTTCAAAAAAAAAAAAATCATTTGTATTTTTTAATGCCTTAGTTTCAATACATCCATTTCTGTCTCAAATTCACAATAAAATGAATAGTTCGGTTGCACCAAGGAACCAATGATATCATGCCTGCACTCTAAGAAAGTGTTACACTTACAGAGTGTCAGCGGCTATATATCAAAATACATCATTCCAGAAAAACTGAAGGTAGAGATCACATTTTTTAGGAGAATCTCTTTTCTCTTTGTTGATATGGAACATCGCCGCTGGACACTATTATTAATTATTATATGTATATTAACTGATAACAGTGATCAGTAAAACACCACAAAATCACCGGCAAAGTAGACTAAGATGCCTAGTAGACGCATCCTCACAGCTCTCAATTGTTGAAATGACGCCGATTTGTCGGAAAACCGTTAGTACTACACTTTATCACGTGAAGAGTTGCGGCGGTTATTCCCGATTGATCCCGAACTGGTCGAAAATAAACAAGCAAGTGAATTACATTACTGTAGGAAAACCAAGTTCTGCTGCAAATGAATTGTAGTATTAGGCCAGTAACACGAGTTTCTGTTGTAGTGATACACTTTTCAGAAACCCAGAGTTAATAAATATGGAAATACACTTTTCAAGCGCTAGTAAAGTGTTGACCTGGCATTATACAAAGTGAATTACTTAGTAATCGAACTATTTGCTGTCGATAAACAATATTATAGCTACAAACTCATGCGTTTAGAATACAATTTTTTTTTGAGGTAAAATGCTTTTTCATTTAATATAGGTATTAATTTTCTTATCATAATCTACAAAAAGTCGTGAAAACGTTTTATTTGGACCATGTTTTTCCGTGTGGTATTCAAAATAAAACAAAGAGTAACTTTCCCGCATTATACTGTTGTTACCAGAACGACGCAAAGGACAGTTCGGATAAGCAGTCGGGGGCGCGGGAGAGTATCTTCCCCGATAACTTAGGATCAAGATTTCTTCTACAACCGTATTAAAACATGTTTTGTAGCGCTCTTGAACGAACTTTCGCGTGCGAGAAAAACTCCTCCCGCACTAGTGCGGGAAAAGGACACCTTCCAAACTAAATTGCGTATGGAAATAGGGTGAATCACGCACGCTTGTAGGATAACGTATTCATCGAAACTCATAAACATTTCCAATTATCCTCCTTCAGAAAAAAACATTTTTTTTTAGTTTTTTGATACTTTTACAAAAGCAGGACTTCTTTTACCTCGTCTGTTTGATTTCGTAATAAGACTCCTGCGAATGTAAACATATAGCCTGTTCAAGAGGCACTCGAAGCTAGAACAGTTTGAACACCATATAAAATAAGTTTCATCACAATTCTCGTGAAATGAGAGTGCGATATCATCAAGCGAATATAAACATATAATAGCCTGTTCAATTTTATTGAATGAAAATTGCCTCCGTGAGAAACAGGAAGATATTTCTACTCAAACGTAGAACTCATGGTGCTCTTCCCAAGCATATAATTAAGAATCTGAAAATATAATAGATAGATGAAATGAAAAAAACTCAATTGTACTACTCATGCACAACATCTGTTATGTTTGTATTACACAAAATGTCCTAGCAACAAAGCGTCGTCAACACGATGACGACGATGTAATACATAGGTACTTGATATTCAACCGCATATAGTTCCACAACTTTCTGCAGTTGTTCTCGGTTATTACGTATGCATCATAATTTCAATGGCAACACTGTAAAAAATGTTGAAATCAACGGGCATTATGAAAAAATAATACATACATACCTCAAGATCCCAAACACACCCTGAAACATTGAGAAAAAATAGCCTTTCATCTTGTTGGTGATGCTGCGATTACAAGCTTTCTCAATTTTCTGGAATACCGCAGAAAGGTTATCGATCTGACTTTGTTCTATATATATTTTCAAGAACCATGCTCTTCTGAAATATTATCAATCGTTTCACGGTTAGTACTTTCAAAACTGATTCTGCGAGTTCAAGTTCACAACCATTTTTTGTCTCATCGGAGACGTATCGGACATCTCTTTACCAGGGCTCGTTCTTTCAACGATCGGAAAAGCTTCGGATCTCACCGCCGCGAGTGGATGTGTTCCCTAAGGCATACAACAGCATCATTCAAGAACGCCAATTTCAACCTACTTTTAATCGGCTCTCACGATATTCACTGAACATTACAAGATTTTCCTTTTTGTGCGAACCAGAACATAGAGAAAGGAAAAAACTGCGTTCTTTCCCTTGGTATCTAAATAGCTATATAGCTATTTCTGCTCCAACTATGGTAAGGGCACTATTGTCAGTTGTTTTCACCGGCGAAGTGCTTTTTTCTATTAATGACAAGGTATTTAATAATAATATAATAATAATAATACTCCCTCATAAACACTCGTTGAGTGTACCCAAAGGCATAGCCTGTGCGGGTAGAGGACGGCTTTTATTATCATTTGCCGTGGCGCTCTGGGGCGACTTACTGATTTTTGGTGGCGTATTCACTTTTCAGCTGTAGGAAAACCCGAAAAACCTACAGCACCACCTCGGGTGATCGGTGTGCACTCCAAGCTAGCACTAGACGAGATTGGCATCTAGACACTCACAATACAATTGCTTTTCAACAAGGCATGCGGTCGCCTATCGATCCGATATAAAGTAGTTGAGAAAAATCCTCTTGTACCTACATCGGGCTAGAACCGACTATCGCTATGCTGGGGTTCCGGACGGCCTGTGCATCAGACCGCTGAGCCACCGGCCACCCAACTACCGTACCTTAGGGAACAATAGCTCATAATCAGACATTCGTGAACAAATGTTCCCGTCGTTTGTACCTAAACTTCCACTAAATCTTAGTAGGAAATCATTGAAAAAGACCTCGTGACATGACATCAATGAATATCAAATTATTCAGGATCACTGTCAAAATATATTTATTAGGTACTGTTGAATCTGGTTTCTAGCAGGTCTTGTTCTATTTTTCGTTATCGACTGGTAAAAAGTACACATCTATTACGTACTGTAAAGAACTGTTGCAGATGTCTTCATTTGCTCCATTTTATGTTCAGCTAGGTACTGTTACCAGGATACCAATTACAATGTTCAAATATTTTTTAGATGCCTCATCAGCAAAGATTATAAACGTTACTCAAATGATGCAAATTTTATGTTCTATTAAATTCTACCCATTTTATAATACAAATTGTTTTAGTGACGAAGAGACTGCATGCCCGAAAATCATCTTATTGTATGTTCTTACATGTACAATTTTTTTCCAGCATGGATCGTGATCAACCATTCTCATTCCAACTGGGCGTAGGGCAGGTCATCAAAGGGTGGGATCAAGGCTTAACTGAAATGTGTGTAGGAGAGAAACGGAAATTGACAATTCCTTCAAATTTGGGCTATGGAGACGCCGGTGCAGGAAATGTTATTCCTGGCAAAGCCACCTTGATCTTCGAAGTTGAGCTGATCAATATAGGAGAAGCTCAACAGACTACCACTAATGTATTCAAGGAAATTGATTATAATAAAGACAATCAGCTAAGCCGTGAAGAGGTAAGTTTAAAATAATATTATGAATAATAGTAATAATTACTCCCTTCCAATTGACGATTGACGAGAGCAAAGTGACATACTTTCTATTAAGTAAGTTATTGGGTTGACATATTTACTTAATTTTCAAAAGCCTATTCACCTCTTGTTTTCATACATTGTTTATTGAATCATTCGTAACACTTTAGATGTTACAGGCATCCCTACCTCAGCAAATCTGAATATTCTGAAACATAGTTAGTCTTCTTGATCTTCGCTCAAAATGGGTTTTTCTCCCAGATGCTTAACCTTATCTCCAGATCTAGCATGGCGTTGTAAAGTACTTCGTGGTTACCTAAAATTTATCGTTAGAAGAGAAAAAAAAAGTCCACTACTTCTACCTGCTTTATTGTCATGCCTTGCTGAATGGCAGTAACATCAACACTCAAAGATTCAGCACTCCGTTGAACCCTCTGTTAGGAATTTTCTGAAAATAAAAACGAATGTAAGAAATATCGAGGAGTGGTTCCAAATATAGGCACTGGCCATAATTGATATATTCGCCAGTGCCAGTGGTACGTATCTATGTAGTCACTGCTTTTCTCAAAAACTTTTTCAGCATTATTTTCGATGAAAACTTGTGAAATCACGTGGAGGAGCAAGTATTCTGCTACACATCGATATGAATTAGTTAATATCCTGTTTAGATTTTCATAACGAAATACATGAAAATTTGCTTATCGAAATGAATAGCTACAATATCCTGCCGAACGCTATTACGATATATTTTTTTAGAGCGGCATTACGTGGGTGGCTGCAGATATTCCTCATGAAGGCAAGCTCCTTGAACTCCATTATTATCAAAAAGAAATCAACCCTACTATTGTGCTTTCATAGTACCCATATTTGGTTAATATACCTCAGTAATTCACTTCCTACTCTTGTAAACCTTCCATTAAGGAGAGGATATTTTGGATACAACCCAGTTTATAATTCGTTTCAAAGTTTTATTTTTTTATTCGTCAGGGTAGGTTAGGTGTTATATATTATAAATATGTGACAACTGCTTAGCTCAATGACTGAACAAAATATCCCAGAGGTTTTGGCTATAGTGTTTTGCTGTTTTCACATAATGTGTATTTTTACATGTTTATTACTTGTTGTCATGAAGTTGGCAGGGAAGGTAACCCGAGCAGTGACATGCACTCACAGCATCTAAGGCCTACACAATATCGTAGGGCCTGCGCAAGCAGGCGCGAGTAGGTTTTGCCAGCCCGCTGGATAACCTAGAAGGGCAGGTCACAAAACCCAAAACCCCAAATAATCCCAACGCTACAACATCCTAACCCCTGCGGCTTGGGATGATTTTAGCATTGCTTTTATTTATTTAGATGTTTGTTATATGTGAAGTGTATAAATTTTATTTATTGTAAATTTAATGTAAAATAAACTTTTGACTTTGACTTGTTGTCATCATGATGAATGTAACACTGACAACACTGTGTCTTCTGTTTTCGTGTTTCAAGGTGGAAACAAATATTTTGATACATTCAGCAGGGAATCTAAGTACTCACTACAATGGAGGAATTGTAATTGTTTTGAGCGTATGTTGGTATCTCATTTTACTGATTGTGAAACACCCAGGGCCATAGATTCTTTTGATTGTAATTACCTTAAAACCGAAAACAATTTCTCTCAATTTGCCAAAACTGTAATCTGAGTACGATTCATAATGAATATTTTCTATTGAGATGCATACGTTATTTTCTTTGGATGGATTTTGTGACCAAACTATGTTCTACACATTTCGACCAATTTTAAGATTCCATCATCCACCCATCCTACACAATTGAACGACATTCGTAGAACTTTAGAAACCCATATAATCCATGCCTTGTCTTTTCCAAGTAGAATGGTATTAAAAAATCGCGGACTGAAGTTGGAGGTCTGATCCTCGTCGCCAACTTTATATCTTGGCTTGGAACCGATTTATACTACTTAGGATATAATAAATAAAACCACTTGTTGAATTTTATAAAGGCTGGAACACAATGGAAGTTTTAGGTTTTATGTTTTAATTATCATAATTTTTGATAATTTTTTAACGCGAATCTATCATTGCCATTATTATTCTGATCACGCCTCATAAACAATCTATATTTTTCAATTCTGCTTCGCATCTTGTTTTATTTGTAAAATTGATCTCCAAAATACCAAAACTTATAACGTATTACATAAAACTTCCATTGTGTCTACGGCTTAATGAATACTGTGTACTACAAGCCCTCAACTGTCAAACATAGGTTTACATTGTTGCCGATTCCATATAGCAAATACATATTTACTTCTTTTCCAACACCATCATTTTGGAATGCGTAACATTTTATTGAAAGGTCACAGTGATAACGTAGAGCTTCTTAAAACATACGAAAATCAAACATCTGACGGAGGAAATTCTGGGCTTTGTCAAAGTTCAGAATAGATGCCATTGGCAGCAGAAGAGACTTGCAAACTATTAATTGTTTAAATTGTTATTTCCATCAACCGGCTTCACCTTAATGAGCAGAAGGCGGAGGGCTGTTACCTCAGCAACTCGCTTGAGAAAAGTTAAGAAAAATTTTGAGAATTTATCAATAGCCGAGGATATTCAGAAAGAAAATTTTTTCATAGAATTGTCACTTATAATTATATCGATTGACTCATTTTAGATATTTCCATATCTACTCGAAGGGACTGACATTTTGAAATTGAGTAAACGTCAAACTATGTCATAACCATGGTACTCGATTGTTCAATAGTGATAATTTACCGGGGCACTTATCAGTTAAATGTTTGTCCGATTGGCTATTTCTGGTCACTTGGTCACTAATACGTTCAAATAACATGGGAAAAATTTTCAAAATAAGTTCCTGTTTAACGTTCAAGATACTCTTGTTGTAATCCTCAGCAAAACCCATCAAATATTTCAGTGGGAGTTTACCACTGAACACAGTACTGTTTTTATCGAGTATATCTTGTGTTGATTGTGAAAGAGCCAAGAAGGGTATGAGAATGTGATTATCCGAAGGAAATCATGTTTTTCATTGTGGAAGTTATACCTGGTCTTTGAACCACAGCAGCTTGCTCACCACCCATTTCATAACGAATTTCATCGAAAATGAGGGCTATGGCGTTCTTTTGGTGTAAATGTCCCTTCAATGTAAATGTAGCTATCAGCAATGTCGAGTATGACATCCTGCTTATTGATTGAAATTCGGATTTCGTCTGAGTTTAGTGGTGATCCATATGGCTTGTAAGTATGCTCATGTAAACTTATAAGAGAATGATCGAGCACTGGTTCATCGAAAACATTCAACTTCTCACTATTTACTTCGAATACTATTTTTATTGATGTCGTATTTTGGGTCCAATAGATTTCAAAAAATTGAGATCTCTCACTGACAATCTGTTATGTACACTTAAGTACACTTTTGGAATGGATTTTTCGATAGACGGCACATTCCTTTTATTCGATACAGATGGACTCCGCGAACTGCTCTTATATTCCAGATTTTGTAGTTTGTTGTAGCGAAAACCCATCACATCCGTTATTGCGATTTCTTCAATTCTAGTATGACAACTATATTTTCACCACCTCCAAAATCGATGAGATTATTTTTCTGGTCAATTATGCGCACATTAATGTTGTCAATGAACTGACGCCCTTCAGGGCTGATTGGCATACATATTTATTATATTGTGCGGCTCCTTTGTGAGAATGTATCCGGGCTCAACATCGAGATCGAATGAAAAGAGAATGTGATTTTCTTCATTATTTACATATGAACCAGAGATGATATTGCGTTCCAAACGAATGAGTCTTACGCTTGCAATATTCACAGGAAAGGTAGACTGGTTTGTTTTTTCTTGAGCAGACATTTGTCGAATCCCAAGAGGGGGGCTATTGAGTAATTATCCCTCAGATCCACATGATATTTTGATTTCAGTGTGCATTGGAATATATTATTATTTGCTTGAAGGTTCAATAGATGATTCAGTGTGGCAGTATCCAGTTTTTCATCAGGAAATATGCTTGATGCAAGTTTTTGTTGCATGAAACTATTTATTTCCTCGATCTCATACGCCCCGCATAGTATTTTCATACCACAAAATCTCTTTCCATGTTGCTCATCTGCTTCAATCTCAAGACTAATTATATTGTTATTTTTTGTAACGTTTTGAATGGAATTACATCCATAGAATCCGATTGATCCCAAACCATAATAACTATTTCTATCTAATTCAATGGGAGGATAGAAATCTGCACTCAGGACACTGTTCCCACCAGCCTGTAACTCAAACTTTCGTGATATGACCGATGGAATCTCAACGAATTCGCTTTAATTTATTGTTGTTCACAACACATCAATTTGCAGCTTTTGAAATCATCGAATTCCACATCATTCTTATTAACACCAACACTACAAACCTCAATGTTACAATAAAAACAGAATATTTTTTCAGATATTGATCCATCATTCACATCGGTGCAATTTGACATACGTCCATTGTCAGAATTATGCTCGTAACAATATTGGTATTTCAAAATATCGATATCGTTCTGAAGATGTTCTGGAAGCTTTTCCCAAATTGATATGATCTCATGCGCCGCACAAGAAATAATAACTTATTTGGGCATATCTGCAAGTTGATCTTGACTCATTTCCCGAAGACTTCGTAACTTTGAAATATGCTTTGAGGGAATGCCCCACGCTCTTAATAACCTCTCTATTCATTTCTGGTGTGACATCCATTTTTTTTCTTTATTGATATTCGAGAGAGAAACTTCAAGCACAAATGTCCACACACAACTGTGTTGAATTTCTGTTGGCGTTCATAATTATACAAAATTTTTCGAGCATTCGATACATTCGAGCCTCTTCACAAGTAATGAATCAACTCCACTGGTGGGGGTAGGTCTCCAAAACTGTTAAAGTATGAGTTTTTTTTCTCAAATTTTTTGAATGCAACCCAATGTGATCTCCGACTGCTGATCGCATTCAAATTAACGATAGCTGTTTAATTTTTTCGTGAACCTGATGTGGGTAAATTATCACACATAAAAATCCCTAGAAAGTTCGGAATCTTCAATTGTTTAGCACACTTATTAAGTTCAATGTCTGTGAGAGGTTTAAGAGGTGGGGCGTCTATTAGTTTTTTGAGGTTTATGTTTTCTAAAATAAACCGAGCCCTTTACGATACGGTTTCAAGAATAAACCACTTCCCTTTTCCCCCCATAGCAATAGCTTCCATCTTTCTGTTGTGATATATTGCATCCTTCAAACCATTCCTGCTTGTTTGTGCTGAATTCAAAGCTTTGGTTATATAAGCAGCTGAACCTGCTAAACTACCCAGTGCAGACAATCCAGCGAAAATCAGTATGAGTGGTAGAATCCCACCTACTTTCGGAATAGGTATTATACGGGGAGTTCGAATTTTTCACTTCCCACCTACCTCTTTGAGATATTTGCGAGCAGCTTTCAATGCAATAAGAGTAGATTTCTTCCTATTATTTGCCTGCCTTATGTAATACATCTCGCACTTTTCGAACTATACCAGCTCCAAAAGCCACCTTTTTAAGTTTCCTCTTCGGATTTGGTTTATTGTTCCTAATTGTCTTCGATTTGGTTCTTTTTTTTTCTGAGCAACATCCCCACCACACCCCATACCAAAAAGTCTTTTTACCTTCATGATGTTTGTCACTAGTAGAGCGGCTGCTCTTTCACCTATGCCCGCGTTCTTGGATTTGACTCTATCCCAAGGAGTGAATTCTAGTTGCTTATCTGCTGTCTAGCTACAAGATCGTTAGGGTTCTCAGAATATTGGATGTCATGGATCTTACAAGCTTGATCTAATGGATCAGCGGTCTAATGCACAGGCCGTTCGAAACTCCAGCATAGCGATAGTCGGTTCGAGCCCGATGTAGGTACAAGATAATTTTTCTCAAACACTATATATTGTATCGATAGGCGACCGCATGCCTTGTTGAAAAGCAAGTGTATTCTGAGTTGTCTAGATGCCAATCTCGTCTGGTGCTAGCATGGAGTGCACACCGACTACCCGAGGTGGTGCTGTAGGTTTTCCGGGTTTTCCTACAGCTTAAAAGTGAATACGCTACCAAAAATCAGTAAGTTGCCCCGAAGCGCCATGGCAAATAATAATAATAGCCTTCCTCTATCCGCACAGGCTATGCCTTTGGATACACTCAACGAGTGTTTATGAGGGAGTATTATTATTATCATCATTTATACCCGAATCACCTCGTGCTGCTAGACGTTACTGTAACTTGGTTCCCGGCCCGCAATGTTGATAACCTCCTGGTAAATGTTATTCAATTGGTAGTTTATTTATCAATGTATTAACAAATCCACATCCTTTTTTGTTTTAAGTAATGTTTTACGTCTGTCCCATACGACTGTAGACATTTAAATGAGGTAAACAATGCATATTGTGAAGGTTCTAATATTGGCACTCTTAGTGACGTATGTGCCCGAGCAGCCATAGGCGTAATCGAGTTGATTCTGACGTTTAACGGTAACGTTGCCAAGCTTCTAAAACTATAAACCAGAGAACATAATACCGTAGAGAAGTGACAGAAGACACTATTCCCAATGTCAAACGACGATGGCGAATTTGAAAGGTGTGAAAACCACCGTGAAAACATTTGATCTGTTATAAAACAATATGGATAGTTTTGATATTGTGAATTATTGTGGTCCATAAAAATGTTCGAGAGAGAAAGCTAGTCATTTATTTTTGTTTTGCCTCAAAGGTATTTCTGAGTTTGAATAATTTTTTCCCGTTTATAGGTACTCGGTGAGTGAATTACTATAAACCATGAACCTGTTTATTTACGAAAGCGGTTCCTGGAAAAAAGTTACCATTATGTCATCAGAATCACAGAACGACAATCATCGGCAGTTTGCTTACAATTTCGGTTAACCAACTTTGGTAACAGTGAATACTTTACCGCTAAATCGTGTCACATATAGAAGAAGAGTAATTATGTGATGAGTCACCTCTTCTTCTGAATTTGATCATTATATAATTCATTTGTTTTTGTTTGTGTTTTTGGTTTTGTTGTTTTTGGTGTGATATATTGTGACTGCGAGATTATTTGTAAATCGAAAATGTTATCCTGAAAACCACTTTGCCCGAGTTTTCGGATCACTAGGAATAGAAATAAACACTTTATTGCTATTTTCACTATTGTTCAAACACTTGGACCCGAAACAAACTTTAAGAGGCATTCTGGAAAATCTAATACAAAAAAGAGCAATTTCTAGATACAAGATAAACAACCACAGAATAAATATAACTCAAACTGAAGAGAAACAGAAAAAGGATCACCGCTTTTGTACGATACCAATTTGTGCATGCGCATTGGTGCATGACTACAGACCTCAAAATTTGTGTTTTGTGGACATAACATAAGTATGGCAACGTTGCTAAATTAGTTGACGCTGTCAACTGTGGGATTGGTTGCTCAGGGTAGTACTTATATCTTCATTTGAAGTAATTGAATCCACTGAAATATGAGTATATTTACGTAATGTATTAACATCAATAAAAAGATTAGGATTCTTCACATTTAGCAATAATGCAGAGATAGTGGAACTCTCTGATGCTAAACCGAATTCAGTTTTCATTTTCGATGATGTGATATGTGAAAAACAGGATCATTTTTTGGTATGTGGCGATATAAAAATGTTGGTTATTTTTATATCTATCCTGTCATTTTCAAGGTGACAAAAATTGTATGTTTATATGTAGAAATTTCAGAAATAACCTAATTGTTAATATTCTTTAAACACTTGTTAAAGGAAAGTAACCTCTAAGTTATCATTCAAATCAGCTGTTGAATAAACAATTTATTGTGTGGTTTATTTTTGGCCATCATTTTCCGCAGCTGTCATTTCATGAAGGATTGCCGTGTGTGTGGAAAGTCAGAGCTGTAAGTGAAATCATGCAACCGGTATTCAGCTTCACGAGTTGTGCGCTCAAAGCCCGCATCAACTCGAAGTTCCAAGTGCAGGTCAAGACATCTGACCCCTGGATACCGACCGATCTCCATCTGTTGCTACCCAGGTACATGGAGCAGACCACTTTGAAAAAGCTGGCGCCTGAGAAACCGTAAAGGACACATAAGTCTACAGTAGTTTCCGGGGCCATTAGTGAGTGCTCTACCGAGCAAACTAGAGGTTGCTGAATTGGAGACTCCGAGAGCACCTCATTTCACAACACTGAAAAAAAAAGAGCCTTATATTTCTGTAAATCTTTTGCATTTATCACCGTCGAAACTGTCAGGACAATTATTCATAGAACTCTAGAATAAAAATTATTGTTTTACAACACTACGGATCCATAAGTATTTATCCTACACGCCCAATTCTACCTTCAGGACAAAATGTTTGAATCCAATTATTGTGTTATTTTGTTATTCACTCTATTATTCCAAAACTATGAAAAACCAGAAATATCCTTTCAAATATTTGATGATTTCATATCGTTTTCAGGTTAGCGATTATCTCAAAAAACAAATGGTTGAAGCTGAAGGTGGAGCGCCAAGTGATGAAGTTAAGAAAATGATAGAAGATCATGACAAACTTGTAGAGGAGATTTTTCAACATGAAGATCAAGATAAAAATGGATTCATATCACATACGGAATTTTCTGGTCCCAAACACGACGAGTTGTAAATATAGATATAGTGTCTTTGAACAAGAGAACTTTATGTATTAAATGATAGTGTAAATATTTTCATTCCATTTTTAAGCCTTATTGTTATTTTTATTATAAAAATGAATGTATATTTATTATATTTTACGTTTTAGTTCTTTTTTTGTATCTTCACTTTTATTTTAAAATTTAAGGAATAGTTTTGATATTATTGCAAAATGGGACTGATGAGAAAACATTTGATTTGCACCACATCTTTATATGACATTTTCTTCAAATATTGTTATTCGGGTTATTCGGTACTTTACTTATGATCAAATCAGCAAAAAAAATTGATTTTTTTACGTTTAAAAAAATAATTCCATATCCCACTCTTTATATTTAAAGACAAATAGCGGTTTATATTCTTGATACAAATTTTAATTCGTAAGGAATAATTTCATTTATATTTGTTTACAAAGGCGCGTTTTCTAACTAGTTCATTTGTAAATTATCCGAGCGATCTGTTAGTTATATGGGTCAATCGTCTACCAATTATCGAAATGAAATCATTGAAAATCATATCATTTATAAATAAGGAAATACTAGTTTGTGTTGCATTCAAAGGTACTGGGCATTATTTCAAGTTTCATCCTAATCCATAACAAGATTAATAACTCATTCTGGAATCACTCGTCACATAAATCATAACAAGAGGTCCTTAAGTGATTTTTCATTTTCTACTGTTTAATATCATTAGGTACTTAATGGGATACCTTTCAAAGTTTTAGATTAATGTTATACTTTCGTTTGCTTGTTTCATTGTAACTCAATGAATGAGAAATATGGCTTGCGATAGGAAGTTAAAGTGGGCACGCAGAAAATTGAGTCGTACCACAATTGTGAACAAATTTATTAAAAGTTTATAATAAAATTTTTCAACTAAATTTTCGTTTGAAGTCACTGTATTATTTATTCTGAATCATCTCGATTATTATTCGTCAGCAAGAATAATAGAATAATTTTTGTTGATAATTTGAAGATTTGCGGCCAATGATGAAAAGTGTCAAAGAGACCATGAGGTCATCTTATAGGGTTGGATAACTAATGGATAGAAGATGATCTACTCAAACTGGGCAAACTATGGTAGAAACTAGGACAAGAAACATAACTGTTGATCGAAATATACAAGGTGGATGTTTGTGAACGAACGACGAACATTCGTCGACTAAATCAGAAGAAGAGGCCCTTACTCTTGACATGTGAATTTGCATTTTACACATAATGGTAGACCTTTCAAAGTTATATTACTGTAATCATTTCCTTTGCTTGTATGATTGTAACTCAATGAAAAAAAAAATGCTTGTGATCGGAATTTTGAAGTGGACACGCAGATAATTCATTCATACCACATTTGTGAACTTTATTGAATTCTTATAATACATTTTCTCAACTAAATTATCTTTTGAAGTCGCTGCATTATTATCTGAATCATCTCGAATATTATTCGTCAGTAACCTTGGATCATATTTGTTACCCAGCGAGCACAAAAACATCCCAGAGATGTTAAAAGTACGAGTTTTTAGGACATCAAACCTCCACTGCGATGTTCTGTTCATACATGAATCTGTACGTATAGCCAAATGTCCACCGCACGCGGTATTTTTAGGATGTTCCTGGGACATCACAAAATGCAATTTCTTCTCGTTTTTTTTTCAAGCCGCTCATTAAAAATAGTCTATAAATTAACAATAGTCAAAATATGCAGAGATGAACTTATTTTAATAGTAACTCAAAAAGTCACTAAGGTACACACATACAAATCAAACCCAAAATATTTTCTGCAAATATAAAATGAGTAATTTTTCAAAAATACAAGTAAGTATCACATACACACCCAAGGTAAAAATACAAAAACTAAACTTAAAATATATTCCGTATACAAAAAATTATTACATTAAAAGATCGAATTATAATTTTTGGAAATATGTCTAATTAGCCCTCATCAAGAATCACCCTGTATCACAAAGAATAAACTATCTGAAAACATAAAAATTAAACTAGAAATATATTCTGCCTAAAAAGTTAATTATATTTCTTCTGCAGTGGGACTCTGATCAATCGTATTTTCGTTTTAGCATCGCTTCATTTCGATTCTACAGAATTGCGTTAAAAATTTACTTCGCAACTCTGATCAATCGTTTCTATTTTCTAATCGTATTTCGGGAGAGTTCGTGAAATTTTAGGTAGATATTAATTTTGTCTCTGATTGATTATCTTGGGTCAAGATTTGATTTTATTATGTTATGTTGACAAGTCCAGATGTATATTTCTATGGTCAAGTCCACTGACGAAGACAAACAAAGGGCAACGGTAGACATTTTTCGACACAACCAAAAATGCTTTTATTTTTTCATTTCAGCATTTTAAATATTATTATCAGTAAAAAAACACAAATTTCATTTGAATATGCTACCTCATCTCTACGTGTTGATGAAGAGCGAAGAAGGACTTTGAGGAACTTCAGTTTAGAGAGGAGGATGAGACTAGACTGTGATCCATTTGCTTTAGTTGACGAACATTTTACGGATCTTTTCCACCTAAACACAGATATAGTTAATTTTTTAATCCAGGAGATATCGCTACATATGCCACATATCTGTATTTTTTGCTATTTTTGCTTCCTATTTTTTTCCCTATCTTATTACGTAAACTGTTTGTTGTCTCTTTCTTTCACACTCCTTTCGATTTCAACATCGATCTTAGAAATCTCTTTTGGTAATCTGATTCATCGCTTTCAGTTTTAGAATCGCCTGTCGGGAAAATTCGGAGATCTTTGGGGGAAATGTTAGTTATTTTTGCGTGAGACGTACTTTGGACATGTTTTGACAGCAAGCATATGTTTATGGAACCATTTCGTAGATATCAAAATTTGCATAAACCAAATTGGCATTTTAATAGCATCAAATGAAGCATGAGGTTGAGGGGGTAAATAAGCGACGCCACTCTATAATTCATCATACTTCACCGTTATGCATCAATCCAATAAGAACGGAATTTTCACTTCATGTTGCTTCAAAAACCTTGCATGAGCACGCATGCATGTATCACATAATAAAGCGCGTTTGGAAGAGCTGTGGAGTAGTAGAGATAGATAAGCAAACGTTTGCCATATCTAATATTTATTTATGTAGTTTATTAAAAAATTTAAAACAAAAGTGAAAAAATCAACATATTTTCAACAAAAGATTCAATACTTACCTATTTCATGCTTTGTTTTATAATGTATAGGTACATATCTGTGACAACAATACTGATGAGCACCTAGATATGTATAGATATCCATATCATATTTTAAATACATACATATAAGTACATATTAAAATATGAAGTAAAAAATTAAATTAGGGAATTTCGGAGATGTCGATGAGGATATTATCTTTTTCGGTTTCAATAGATTGAATATTTTATAGGTATATTTTATAAATTCATATAATCTATCTATATAATAATTTTGGATTCATTTCGGTAAACCCTAAAACATTAAAACATTCTCCACAATGCCTAATACGATTCTTCAGCTAAATAATTTCGTTCGGAAGCGTTTCTATCGGGGTTTGAGGGGAAGGAAAATTACATTAGAAATGGTAATCAGAGTACAGACATTCCGAATCTGACGTCACAATTCGATTCTAACATAAATTTCTATTTATCAGAGTCACACTGGATGAATGATTTCGTTTGGAAGCGTATCTATCGGGGTTGTGGGGAACGAAAATTACAGTAGAAGTGGCAATCACAGTACCGAGATTTCGAATCTGACGTCATTTCTCGATTCTGACGTCATTTCTCGATTCTAATATACATTTCTATTCATCAGAGTCCCACTGCTGGTCTTCATTTCCGGCTGTCTTCTCTTACTTGTTACGCTTGATTTTCTACTCAAAGGTAAAGAGTACAATTACAGCATCTACAACAAATTGATAATGTGCTATTATGACAAATCTACTATTAAAAAAAAGACATATTGACATTCTACTCCATTTACAAAAATATCAGTCATGTATTTTCTATGAAAAGAACAATCTTTAGAAAAAACAAATTTTAATCTTTGTGAAAATTCACTTTGCTTTGTTTCCAAAAGTAATTTTTATTCCGAATTTGCATTTAAACCAACTAATTATATCATCAGAAGACGGTAAACTTTCAGTAGAGTTCAAATTTGCTTTTTGAATAGTTCAACATGAGATGGAACTGGTAAATCGAATGAAATTTCATCACAGGTGATAGGTGTGAATGAGATCAGTCTGAAGCGTTGTCTGGTTCAACTGAATTTAAATAGAACTTTGTTACTGATACACCCTCAGTAATATACAGCTTTTTCTACATTTACATAAATTATAAATATGATGATGATTTCACAAGTTAAGATTATCAGTATAAGTTTTTCAGGTTATATATGAGCTGCTCAGTGGAATAGTGGCCCATCCCACAAAATAAGTAATATTGAGTTAGTGTCGCCATCTACTGAAAACCAATGCGAACTTTATGAGTGACAGTGGCCCAACCACAGTACCGATGATATTCACTAGAGGTCAACAAATTTGCTGTTATTCCACTAACATAAATTGAACATTTCAGTTGAACACAGTGGCCTATTATCTCTTAGGCCATTGTGGCTTTTTCGTCGGGCGAATCGAATCACTCCGTCGGAAAGCGAAGCTTCTGTCTCTATCGGTTCAATGTCGTTAGACCCAGATTTACTTGTGAACACCTGTTAATAGGGTTATGTTTGTCAGAGATTATTGTAATAAATTTGAGTTTCTGCAATAAAAAAATAGTTTTAACTGTTTAGTAGTCTATAAAAGGTAAGTTATATTTTAGTTCCGAAGTATGATATTGTTATAGTGGATGTTTTGTAGGTATTTATACAATAATGTCGGATGTGTCGAGCATTGAAGCGTTCTCAGATTTCCAGGATTCTGGATCTGAATATTTACCAACAGATGAAGAGCGTGATATTTCATTTGTTGATAGTTTTTCGGAAGATGAAACTGCTGAAAATGATAATTCGTCAGTTCCTGGACCTAGCAACTCTGTGGTAACTACAGAAATCGTGTCTCTGGAAGAAAAGAGGAAGTTGAGTAGAAAACGCTTGAGACATCAGGCTGAATGGAAAAGAGAAAAGGCTAAAAAAGCAAGAGCTCTTGGTCAAGAATACATAAATGTAAAAGGTCGTGTTGTGCATTCGAAAAAATTTCATACTGGCGACTGTTCATGTTATAAAAGATGTCACACTTTGCTGACTTTGGAACAACTCAAACAGATATTCGAGAACTTTTATAAGCTTGGAAATTTTAACTTACAAACATCATTCCTTTTTGGTAGTATACAAGTGATACCCAAAGCAAGAACCTACAATAGACAGCCATTATCTGAAATTACAAAAAGACAATATACTCGAAAATACTTTTTACCTAAAGAAGGACAAAACGTCACTGTTTGCAAGCAGTTTTTCAAAAGAGCTTTGGGAGTGTCTGATGGCCGACTAACACGTGTCCTTCGTAACAAAACGGCAGTTACCTCTGAGACCACCGCTCCTGTAGATCAAAGAGGAAAGCATTCTTGTAAAAATAGAACAAGTGAAGAGGCTATCACTGTTGTGACAAATTTTATCAAAAAATTCCCGACTTATACATCTCATTATAGAAGAGGAAATACTCCTAACAGAGAGTATCTTGCACCTGACCTGAGCATCACCAAAATGTACAAACTCTATAAGGAAGAAAACGGTGAGCATATTGTTTCAAAATTCATGTTCAGTAAGATATTTAATGAAAAATTCAATTTACATTTCCGGCAACCGTATTCTGATACATGTAAAACATGTGACGCATTCAAGATAAAGTTACGAGTAGCATCGGACACAGAAAAGCGAGCAATCGAAGTCCAGAAGGAGCTTCATCATAGAAAAGCTGAGGTAGCTCGTTCAGGTCTGACTAAAGATATTGCATATGCAAAAAATCCTGAAAATGATACTACGGTGATTGCCTTTGATCTTATGAAGACTTTGCCAACTCCTAATTTGACAACCGGCGTTGTTTATTATAAGCGACAGCTATGGACGTACTGTTTGGGAATCCATAATTTGGTCACCAATAATGCATCCATGTATGTTTGGCATGAAGGACAAGCCTCTCGTGGACCAGCTGAGATTGGTTCATGCCTACTTCACTTCTTTAAAAATTTTGTAGGCACCAAAAAAATAATCATGTACAGCGACCAATGTGGAGGGCAAAATCGGAACATAAAGATAGCTGCGATCTGCAATTTTGTCACATGTTCACGTCAATTTTGTATTGACCACATTGACCATAAGTTTTTGGTATCTGGTCACAGCTACTTACCATGCGATCGTGACTTCGGCATTATTGAAAAAGAGCGAAAATACCACGACAATATTTTTCTACCGGCTGACTGGGTGAGAGTCATAGAGTCTGCGAAAAAAAAGTTGCCCAAATTTCATGTAGTTAAGATGAAGGCAAATGATTTCAAAAGCACCGAATCACTAGAGAAATTTATTACCAATAGAAAGATAGATGACAATGCCGTAAGGGATCAGAGGACGAAAGTTGAATGGATGAAATTTCAGTGGATGCGATTTTCTCGATCTCAACCTTATAAAATATTTTATAAGTACACCAATGTAGATGACAACTTGATAGCACCATTCAATATTGTAGATATCGAGAAGAGAAAAACTCGCAACTCTTCTTCTTTGGAAGACGCTGAGTTAGACTTGCTGTACCCAGGAGGACGCGCAATTGAGGAAAAAAAATTTAAGGATTTATGTTCTTTATTTCCTTATATTCCTCAGATTCATCATCAGTTCTATACTGACTTGAAAACTAGTTCTACTGCTGTTGACGATGATATGGACCATTAATAGGAAGAATCCGGTGACCTAACTGACGCCTCATCTTTATTTTCTGGAAACATAATGGCTCAAGCCACACTATAGATTTTTTATTTCTGAGTTTATTTCCATGAAAAAATTATTTTAATCTTAGTTTTTATTTGTTGTATGATCTTGATAATAAAAGTATGGAATAATATTGTTTATTTTGGAAATACAAAAATTAATGATGTCTCATTATTTTCATTGCCTCTTTTCTCAATAACACCAACTCTTAACTTAGGCCACTATTCCACTGAGCAGCTCATATTTCGGAATGACGACCATTCAATACTCACTTTGAGGTCCGTGATCAACTTGATGGTTATTGGATTTAATATATTGTCTTGACTTAACTCTTCCACTTCACTCTAAAAACACTACTTAGTCATTACTTTTGAGAGAACAAAATGGGGTAAATTGAATTTAAGTGGATACAAACTAAAAACCACACCCTTCTTCAACAAGACCGATCATCAGTGAGATCACATTTGCGCTTGCGCGACCGGAAGATATATTCTCAGTGAACATCTCAAGGATGAACTATGTTATGCCAAGTGAAAACGTCCACACATTATTTTATGCACCTAACCGATACATTCTTAAAGGCATTTAAAAAAAACGCCACAAAAGAACAAAGACAAAACATTTAATATCCTTCGGAGACCTCTTTGGGAAGTACACATTACGTCTCAAAGAAACATCGGCATGCCCACATATTCGAAACATCTCAAAACCTCCCAGGGATGTTTGTGCTCGCTGGGTAATAACTTGAACGTTTGCGGTTCACGATGAAAAGTGTCAAAGAGACAATGAGGTCATCTTAGACAATACATTGGTCAACTAATAGAGAGCAGGTGATCTACACAAAGTGAAGGCAGGAAACATAACTATAAATCGAAATATACAAGGTGGATGTGTGTGAAGGAACGACGATCGAAAAAATATTTTCCTAGACTCGTGTTATGCTAAGCTTTGCCTAATTAACTCTAGTGGGCGCGACTACATTAATTCGTTCGTCGAGATGCATTCATAATGCCCAAGTCAAAAACTACGTGCTTTCGGCTGTGGTTACGCTTAAGAGCAAACACTACCTTGGTGAAACGGGAATCGGATTCATGCCACAGTTTTTGTTTAAGAATTTTTTTTTCTGCAGCAAATGATTCAATGTTATTTTGTAAGGAACCCTGTACAATAGCATAGGAAACTGGCTCTCAGTGGGATTTACCTGAAACTCACAAATAATGTTATTGGTATTGAGTTCCTGGTCAAATTTTCTCATGGGCCCAATCCTCTAAGACCAATGTTTTAGCTCTGAGAGCCGTATTTAGTATAGGTGTCAAATAAACAATAACATTTTTTTCTCAAGCCCATAATATTTTAGTTGAATAAGATATATTGCAAAATCTTAGCATTTTTCTTTTAGCACAAGTCCTCTGTGGAACATGTTTTATCCTACAGGACCGTTATTAGCCAAGTGATCTACGAAACACCGAATCAAATTGATTTTGTTATAACTTTCTTATTTCTTGTACTATTTCAGTGGTTGATAGCTCGTTTGATACATGAATGTAGCTTTCTTTGTGTACCTACATAACAAAAGTGGTCGCTATCTAAGCTAGAAAACACACTGACCGACCGGGATCGATCGTACGCGACCGTCCAGCAACGACCAAAAATTAAAAGGGGTCTATGAAAACTTTCAAACTCACACTGACCTACCAAACTTTTCACCAGATTGGAATCTCAATCATGGTCTTTGAAAACCGGTCGAGGACGATCATTCAATGTGAGTTATCCGATAGGAATACACATGTTGGAAATTTTGGTCGTAGTTGGACGATTGCAGACAGTCGGTCATGGTTGCTTAGTGTGCTAGCTGCCTCAATATTCAAAATGGCCGGCCTAACCTATAAACTTCATGTAGGACTTATCTTGTATAGCTTTTTGAGAAAGATGGTAACAGGAAAAAATAAGAATTACGTTTTGATTGTTGAAATCGGTCATTTACTTTTTGAATTATCTACTACCTAATTGATAACCAATAAAGCTGAAACCGATATTTTCAGGGTGGTGGGAATGAACAAACAAGTTGAGCACTCATTATCAAAATAACACTTACAGCTGCTGGAGTATCGCATCTTGCATTGGACAATTTGCGGCATTTTTAATGTGCTGTAACACAGAAGTCAATGGATAATTCACATTTTGATTATGGTGGGCAAATCTCATATACCTACCACAATATACTAAAATCCTTGACCCTGATTTGCAACTGCAGTAGTATATATTATCAATACGTCTAATTCGTTATTTTCGACAGGCTGGTTTCCATACATTGTGTATTGATTGAATAAATACTTGATATTTTTCTCTCCTGAATCGAGAATACACTCTAAGTCTGATAAATCCAGGTTAATTTACTCTAAGATCAATTTCAAACGACTCATGATCTCCAATTCTTGGACATAGGACGCTGATAATTTAATTTGATAGGTTCCAGTAATCCATAAGATAAGTGTGGAAATCGAGGTACACACGCTCATTATCAAGTTACTGCCATAATCCACGTCGACTAAGTAAGTAAACGTTCTTCTTCCACCCGTTGGTGAACAAGATTATTATAATATCTAGTCTAGACCTGGCTAACATAGTTCTTGCCAGTTCAACTGTAGCATTTGCCATTATAATTGGTGGATAATAGCTGTTGATAATAGCGCCAGCAATAATATAAAAGTCTTTTTATCACTTCGTCAAACAATTTAAAAATTGACTTAAAATGGCCATTACGACTTTTTATTGCCTATCGAAACTTTGTAACCAATCGGTTATCGTTTGCTGCTTCACTTGAGAAGTATCTCTCTCCTGGTTGTTCAAAAGCTGGCATTTTGTAATTAATCCCCATTCGATTTAAAAGTGGTATTACATATCTGTACCCTCTGTCGACGAGGAGTGTTTTCCTCCAAAAACCAGTTTATTGGTGCTGTCAGTATTTCATCCATCAGTGAAATTAACACCTACATCTGTGATTGAACTGCAAACATCTTTTACATATTTTGAAAATATAGTCATTACAGTCACTGAAAACTCATATTAATCTTTATGATATAAGAAAACGACCATCCAATAATTATTAATAATTCTATGTTGCCCCTAGAGGTAAAAGAAAAATAATTACTTACGTTTCAGTATGTCCATAATTATCAATTCAAAACTTTTGGATTTTTTTCTTTGCCCAGTCCAGAAGGGCTCATCTTCGATTAGTTCGGAAACAACAACTGCTATTTAAGTTTTTGTAATCTGATCATTCAATAAGTACCAGTTTGTACATCAAAACTGATAGAGGAATGTGAAAGGACACTACCAAACTGAAAAGAAAGAGAAAATGCAGTTAGTTTATTGATAATTTGTATTAAACAAATCAAATGATTTCTCTACAATCTCAAGAAACGTTAATATTATCATAGATTAATGAAATTAAGAAAGATCAGAACACTCTGTATAAAATATATAATTTTGAGTTAACTTACAAATTAAGCAGTTCCAATATTGTTGTTTTAGCAAGCTACATTCATTGGTTTCAGTTCCAAAAGTTTCTTGATCAATCGGTTCAAAATAATTTGACACAGCTCCAGATGTCAGCAACCATTTCCATACTGTCCAATATCTGATTAGCAGGAACCACAACTGATAGCTTTTCTACTATTCAAAACTGCACTTACTAATTTTCCTAATTTATTTAAAACACTATTTACAACAATTCTTCACTAAAATATTTATTTCTACGGTGTCAGTCTCTATCTGTGAACTCTGGAACTGTAACTAACTCTGAATTCTGACTGTTCCCCAGCGGTAATATAGTCGCAAGCAGGTTCCATCAACGGCTCTCTCGATTATTCTGGAATATAGAACATTTCATCTAGATGGCTCTTCGAACAGTATCGAATTGATCGATTTTATTATAGCTTGTTCTCGGCGATAGGCCAGCAGATATGATGTTGTAGTTGAACGAGAGTGCATAATTAATTAGATCAGGGCCGGTTTCGGGGTCGGTCTCGAAATCGTTACATTGCCCCCTTCTTAAAGACGTTTCGCCCCGAAACGTCATTCTTGGAGTGTGAAGATATCTGCAAGATTCTCCATATCTGCACCTGGACGTTCGATGGAAGTAGCACTCCACAGTCTTCAAGTTGGGTCGAGGAAGATGGTTGAAGCACACCAGAATGTTGATGCCGCTGGATCTGAATATTGTCTCCAACATGCTTCTTATAACTCTCCAGTCCAGCCCATCAAGCCCACAGGCCAATTTTGGGATTGCCAGGTCTACAATATTCTGGTCCAGCATCGTGTCTCTCAATCTCGTAAGGCTCTTCCAAAGATCTTCATAAGACGGCTTATCTCGAGAACGCTTCTTGGTTACCAGATAGTAGATGTTTCTCTGGCCTTTCCTCAGCTGTAACACCCCTCCAACTTCCGGGTTCCGTTCTCTCAGTTCCTGGATTCGATCGAACTTCTTGGAGAAAACTATTGCAATGCCTCTGGACATTTGGAGATCTTCTGCCACACAGTGAGCTAACGCGTAATCAGCAGGCACCTTGAAAAGATCTCGTGACTCCTCTCGGGTTACCCCATATTGAACTTTCTGTCCGTTCGAGTACAGGGACATGAACCTCTGAAACGTCATTTCGTCCTCCGGTGATCTGACTGTGCGGACTTGATCGTGGTTTACGGCGTAAGGGGACAACCTATTGAAGTTGAATACCCTAGGTATTCCTCGTGGTCTTTTATCCTTTTCACGATCTTATATGGACCTTCCCACGAGTTCCGAAGTTTCGGTGATAGTCCACGGCGACGTTTAGGGTTATATAGCCAGACGAGGTCACCTGTCTGATATCCACCAGCATCCGCCTTGATGTCGTAGGACTCCTCATTCTGTAGCTGGCACTCTGGATGTTCAAACGGACCCGTTCATGGATGTCGTTCATTCTCTGTCGCTGTTTGCTGACGTAGTCATCTCCCGCAGTGTCTTGTCCTGGTGGCGTCCCAAACTTCAGGTCACATGGAAGTCGCAACTCTCGGCCCATAATAACACTAGCAGGGGTTTGGCCGATTGACTCATGAACTGCGGAACGATACGCCATCAGGAACAGATGGAGGTACTGGTCCCAATCCTTCTGGTGGTCAGAGACTACCTTGGACAGGTGGCGGTTTATCGTCTTATTCATCCGCTCCACCATTCCATCGGACTGCGGATGTAGAGCTGTGGTCCTCGTTTTCCGGATGTTCAGCATCTTACACATCTCCTGGAACAGGTTTGACTCGAAATTCCTGCCTTGATCCGAATAACGGGACACCGAATCGACAAATCCACTCCTTCACCAAGACGTCAGCAATGGTGATGGCTTCTTGGTTGGGCAGGGCATAGACTTCGGCCCACTTGCTGAAGTAATCCATCGCCGCAAGGATGTACTTGTTCCCGTGTTCAGATTGTGGGAACGGGCCAGCGATGTCAATGGCGATCCTTTCGAATGGGCTGCCCACATTGTACTGGCGCATCGGGGCCTTAGGTCTTGTTCGAGGCCCATTACTGGCAGCGCATACAGCACATTTTCTGCACCAGTCCTTGACGTCAGCTTGACAATTGGCCCAGTAGAACCGTTGCCTAACTTTCTGGAGAGTCTTCGTCACTCCCAGATGTCCTCCGTTGACCCCATCATGGATTTCTCGGAGCACTTCCTGTCTTCTGCTTCTGGGAACTACTACCTGACGTCTTTCTTTCCCGCCATCCTCCGACTCCAACACATGCTTCAAGACTCCATTGTCTAAGGTGAAAGAATTTAGTGTGTGGTGAGCTCGAGTTGAATTTGCGGCCACGTAGTCCCTCACACCTTGGATACGAAACGCGTGTTGTCCTGCAGAGGGCTTCGAACTGCGCTAGGGCTGGAGTATTATTTATTTTCCGTTAGGAACTAACCAGACAGGCCCTGTCTCCGGAGCCCCAACACTTCCGGAAGGCGCGATGGACTATTTATCTCAATTACCACTACCCACGCCGTAGGGTGAGTGACTATTGGGTCCAAGAATCATGTGCCCTGAGCAGACGAAGTGAACAGAGAATTACGGCCTTCTGCATTCGTCCGGCTAAGATTACTGCCATATCACGGCAAGCCGGTATTGATTTTGAGTTTGAGAGCAGTGTGTCCATTATTCCACTCAGGAACCCTATTATCAGAACCACAATCTTGACAGAATGATTTGGGTGAAGCCTGCGGAGTTCAAAGAGTAAATCTCGATATTTAGTCCGTTTTTCCTCCTCTTTTCGGACTATGTTCGTTTCGCCAGGAGCTGAAAACTCAATGACGAAAATCGTCCTACTTTGATGGTCGAGGAGGACTACATCAGGCTTATTGGCTTGTATTTGCCTAAGGGTGGGGAATGAGTGGTTCCAATAAATTCGGCACTTCTCATTCTCCACAATGAAGTCAATATCTCCCGGAGCATAAGGCAACACCGATATCTCGTCTACAACGTACGAGTAACGTAGATGGTAGCACAACACTCGTAAGGCCGCGTTATGCTTGTGGATATAGGCTGAGACCGCCTAAGCTAGATGAGCTGACAGCAAATGCAGTATGGTCTCAGCTGCCCCACGACACGCTCTGCATCTAGTGTCAGGAACCTCTACACCCATCACGCGAGTACGGTAGACGAGGGTGTTGAAGACACCATCCTGGCTGGCCATTATGAACCTCACAGTTTCCGACTTCAGCCCACTTGACCTGAGAAAAGCGAAGGACAGGTTTCTGGATAATCCAAGGTCTTCAGTCTTCTCAAAGAAGACGTCATGGATTTGCTCATACTTATGTAGCTGTAGGAGCATCTCACTCTCCGCAGCTTTGACGTGGGCTTTCTGCTGAACGGGTTCCAACTCGGTGACAGAATTTGGGTTTCTCCATTCATTGTCGAATACGAGACCGAATTCATCGGCTGCACGGGTTACTGCCTTGAAAAGAAATGCTCCAATCCCTGCTTTTCCATATTCGCATACCAAGTAGAAGAGGGGGTTTGAACTCCTGATGGCCTAAATAACTACTGATAAAAAAAAATCCATGTACCCACCACAGTAGTGAGTCTGGGAGAGTTCCACGCCATTGGGAATAGTCGAGGTTGGGTAGAGGACATTGGTAGGGTGTCTCAAAAGGCAACATTTAAGAGAAACAACATAGCGGCTGCTTGTCAAATCCTATACCGGGTTTACCAAAACGTCATTTAGGAGAAAAAACTACGAGGTGTCTCAAAAGGCATCATTTAAGTGGAAAAAACATAGCAGCTGCTTATCAAATGCTATACCAGGTGTACCAATACATAATTTAGGAGGAAAAGCCACAGGGTGTTTCAAAAAGCATCATTTAAGAGGAAAAAACATGGCGGCTGTTTGTCAAATGCTATACCGGGTGTACCAACAGATCATTCAAGGGAAACAACAACAGGGTGTCTCAAGAGGCATTATTAAAGAGGAAAAATATGGCGTCTGCTTGTTAAATGCTATACAGGGTGTACCAACACATCATTCAAGAGGAAAAATCATGGCGGCTGCTTGTGAAATGACAGTGGGTGCACCAACATGTCATTCAAGAGAAGAAACATCACTGCTGTCTGTCAGATGTTGGGTGGGAAAATGGGTCAATCAATAAATTGAACATTGGGGATATGGGGATTTAAAAAGTTTCCGTTCTGTGTGTTGAGCCATCAGAGAAAAAACAAGGCTAACGGGGTCGTAGCAATTGAACGTGCAATTCCAATGAGGAACGTATACAGGGTGTATGAAACATACATTCGAGAAAAAAACAACGTTTAAGAGAAAAAACATGGCTGCTGCTTGTTACCGTGTCGTATACCGGGTGTGAAAAATTTTTAGAGAATTAAACATGGCTGCCTATATCATTTGTCAAATGTAAGGTGGGACCAAAAAACGTATCATTGGGGATATGAGGAATTCAAAAGTTTTCGTTTTGCGTATACAGGACGTTTTATAAACATGTGCAGCATCGGCGTGATGAAGCCCGTCAATTTTTGTCGCGGGGATGCTTATTTGGTAGCTATCCTTGTGCCACTTCTATTTGACCCTTCTATTCATTCTCCTAGCACAGACTTTTGTAAATATGTTAGAGTTTGGATAGGGTAGCAGTGTCTCATGATACATAATGGTCAGGTTATGTGTAGGTTAGTTTAGTGTTAGACTGGGCACTAAGAGAGCACTGCACAAAAGTGGACTTATTCGAACGTGAGAGAGAACTTGTGGATCTCAAAAAGGCGATGGCACTAGTTTCTGTATCGCCCGGTATAATGATACGCTAATCTGGATGGGGTGCAGGATACGTTCGACCTTTTCAACCTGAGACCATAAGTTACCTGCCGATTAATATATTTTTGTGCCAAGAATTATTCAAAGACATTTTTATATTCAGTCAGAAAAGGGAAAATTTTTAAAAAGACCAACTTCTATTAGTCGTAAGAGGCATATTTACATGTAATTTAATGAATTTTGGGCATTTCATGTTTTGTTTCAGGGTAGCAGTGATCTACAAGGTTGCTCCTGTTGTGTCCTGAGCAAAACTAAGCCAAAAGTGCGACGAAAAGTATTTATATGCGAGCTACATTTATACGAGAACCGATTGACCAATCGAGGCTCAGTGCCGGCCAATCATGATCAAGGATCGGGTAGTAAGTCGTTCGAGTATAAATGGGCCGTACCCCGAATTTCTATTTTATACTCAGTGGTATGAACCAATCAGAAGATTGGGTTCGTGGATTTTCAGGTGACTGGGGCCTAAATGAATTTCGTAACGGTCGTTTTTGACCGTTACATAAAAAAGCGGAAGAATTCCAAGGCCCAGTTCCTTGAAGTTAGTTCTTTGGAACTGTAATGGTTTCAACGATAAGAAGCTGGATCTTGAAGATTTTGTGGTGCGGCATAATGTCGACCTAGTGCTCCTTCAAGAGACACATCTTAACGGTGAACCTATTGCGATGCCAAATTGCAGGATCATCCGAGAGGACCGTATTGGGAGGCGTGGAGGAGGAGTTGCCATTCTGGCAAAGCGATTCCTTCGCGTGTCACAATACGGCATTGACCGCGACCGAAACCACGGCATGGAGGTGCTGGGGGTCAAAATTGAGACGAGTAGGGGCCCTCTTAGAGTGGTCTCTGCGTACAACCCTCCACTCAATTGGATACAGGGTGATTCTCTCAATTCTCTGCTGATGGAATCCAACATTCCAACGATCGTTGCAGGGGATTTGCACGCCAAACACGTGTCATGGAGCAGAGAGTCAAACCGGAATGGGAGGGCGCTCTGGGCACATATGGACAGGAACGATTATCACGTTGTGAGTCCTGACGATCCAACACATTGTGGTCAAGGCAGGCCTGATGTACTTGATATTGCGTTAGCCAGGAATGTCCCCTGAACTTGGGAGATATACCCGCTCTCCGAGCTTTCCTCAGACCACAACCCAGTCGTCTTATGGCTGGGTGATGAACAAAATCCCCAGGGAAATTATGTGCGTAAGTCTACGGACTGGGAATCTTTCAATGCGATCCTCGAAGGTGCATATGTCGCACCTGTAGGGCTTCAGACTACGGCTGAGTTGGACGAGGCTGTTGTAACTTTCGAGCGAATTGTGAATGACGCTGTTGTGGCCGCTACGACCAGTGAACAGGGTCCTTTGAAATCCTATAATGAGTTTCCTCCTAGAATTAAAAACCTCATTAGGGAGCATAATCGCCTCAGGATAATCTATCAAAGGACGTTGTTCCCTGGAGACAGGGTCAGAGCCAGCCAGAAGGCAAACGAAGTTGAAACCGCGATCCTAGATTTCAGGAACCAAAGGTGGAGTGATACGCTTTCCGGCCTTGAACCTGGAGATAGGGAGCTTTGGCACCTTGTCAAAAGGACTCAACGTCGGAAGGCTGAACTTTCGCCCATTCAAGGCGAGCGCGGAATGTGCTACACCCCGTCTGACAAAGCCACAGCCTTTGCGGATACAATGGAGCGACAGTTCGTCCCCAATACGAGCGAGGACGACGACGACTTCCGCGATGATTTTGTGGAAAGGAGGGTCTTGCGAATCCTTTGGGAGGAGAATGATACCGACATTCGCGAAACGACTCAGGATGAGCTTAAGGCGCACATTCGCGGACTTAAGAAGCGAAAAGCTCCGGTAGCCGATTCAATCACCAATCAGGTGTTGAAGAAGCTTCCGGAGTGTCAGCTGACCTCTTTGAGGAACATTATCATCAACAGTCTACGTCTTAGGCATTTTCCCAGTCGTTGGAAGCATGCCGTGTTCGTTATGATCCCGAAGGGTGGACAAGATCCGATGTTCCCACAGAACTATCGACCGATCAGTCTCCTCAGCTCGGTGGGGAAACTTACTGAGCGCGTTGTTCTGGAAAGGCTGTCAGATGAAGTCCTTGACAGAAATGTTCTGTCAAACGTACAGTTTGAATTTAGATCGGGCCATTCGACGGAGCTTCAGGCCTTAAGGGTGGTCGAGGAGACCATCATCGAGTTGAACAGGAAGCACTTCGTGTTTCTTTTGCTCCTCGACGTTGCGAAGGCCTTCGACCGTGTCTGGCACGAAGGCCTTTTATACAAGATGGACCTGCTCGGCCTACCTCGATGCCTGGTGAGATGGATAGGCTCCTTTTTAAAGAGCAGAACATTTCAGGTGAAGGCCGAGAATGCTCTCTCGAATACGAGAGACATTCTGGCTGGAGTCCCTCAGGGAGCAGTACTAAGCCCGTTATTGTATTCAATTTACACATGCGATATTCCGAGGACGGAGCACGTGAAGGTTTCCCTTTACGCAGACGACACCGCGTTGCTTGCCCATTCCAGAATTCCGGAGTTGAGGATTGTCTATTTGCAGACTGCAATTGACAATCTCGAACAATGGTTTCTGGATTGTAAAATTCAAGTCAATCCTGCGAAGACGCAGATGATTTCCTTGGAGAGGCATCATATACTGCCGGAGAGAGGAGTGTCAATCTCGGGAAGGGGGACTGAATGGCGAACGAGAGTCGAGTACCTCGGCCTGACCATTGATCGGAGGCTCACTTGGGGCCCACACATTGAGGAGTTAAGGGCTGAGTTGCGCTCCAGACTTAGCTCTCTGTATCCGCTCCTAAACAGGAGGAGCAAGCTATGTCTGAAGAACAAAGTGCTTCTTTATAACTCCATGATTTGTTCCTGTATGTTATATGCATCAGCCGCCTGGGGGCACGCAGCCCCCTTCCATGTTTTAAGTCTGGAACGGGTCCAGAATAAAACGATTGTGCGGAAGTACATGAGAATCCGCTTGTCAGGGCTGCAGTAGACTACACTATTGAGGACACCACTAGTTTCAAGAGACCACGCCTTTCCGTGACTTGATCACCAGCACTAGGTGAGGTTAATAAACAGCCTCTTTTGGCTATTTTTAACATTCCGCCCTCATGAGGAGGGCATTCTAAATTCAAAATTCATCCAGGACAACTCAGAGTCACAGGACTCTGATCTCCCAAGTCAGTAGCTCAGCTACCACGTGTAAGGAGAATATCGTTACTTTAAAAGTCCACTTAATTCCAAAATCGTACTAGAAGTGCCACCTAATAACGAACATGTATATTTGTCTAAAGAGTAGACAACATAATTCTCTCACTGGCTGGGACGTCCAGTGACGGCTGATGGCAAATAGCTGAACTTGTCTAAGGGTGGATTTCGTTTGTTGACGGACCCGTCTGGGTTGATGGCGTTGGGTTCGTGTAGATGTCACTGACATGATGTCGGAAATTGAGTTCGAGAATTGAAGAAGTGGGAGGAGGCTCTTCTCATCTCTTCTTAGTTTGGCGGTCAAGGTGTTAACAAGTATCTTGAAGGTGTGAATCAGATGATGGAATAAATCTAAATCCATATGAATTGAAGCGATCATAAGTATTTTTGAATGAAGCTCAAGCGAATAATACTGGGAATTAGATTGTCAATCGACTCCAATCCAGAAGGAAGTGCCAATTCCAACGGAATTAATAATATAATCACCTGTTCATCAACCACCGATGATGGCCTTCTAGTTAATTGGATCCAGTGTTCACCTAGGGCAAATTCTGATGTGTGATCACGTCGAAAAGAATCTACCAAGAAACCTGTAAGTGTCAGATAAAATATTTATTTGTCGAGGCATGTTGCGTACCAGAAAGCGACACCATTTTGTCAAGCTGACAATCCTATCTTTTCGTTTACCGTCAAGTTAAACATTTTTAAGATTTTAAGTTTAACATACATATCGGAGTATTGGAGTATCGGAAAATCAAAACGTCAATTTTGATTTTCGGGACAACTAACCTCTAATTTGTGGACTTTGAATACTGATATTTATTAATCTTTATTTCTATATTTTTTTTCTATTTGTATTCACATATATATCACATTTTCAGTAATGATTTCAAGTAAAGTTTTTCATGGTGCACCATTGATATTCTGCTGTTAGGATTATCCTAGATCTAAGTACTCATACATCTCAACTCCTGTGTTGAGGAGTACATCATTTCATTATCCTGTAATATTATGTCACATATTCAGTGAGGAGGGTATCGTATACTGTTGAGTTTCAAATCTGTAATAAACTAACATCTATCAAACCTTTTCATGAATTCGACCCCTATCTACGAGGAAAGACAAGGAACTAGTAGAACCTGAAGGGATAGTTCATACCAGACGATTCCCTGAACCAGTTACGTGAGGTGTCATCTTGTTCATGCTCAGGTCAGCAGAACAATAACCAAGACGTTCCTGTCAGAATCTCAACACTGTATGAATAAACTAAGGTAACCTGTGTCGCTGAAGCAAATTCAGTAATAATATTGTTTGAATATCAACGTGTTACTTTGACACTACATTTTGTTAAATTTATTAATATATATTTGTTTTGAAATATTGTTTTATTGTGGGTCTGGTTACAGAAGGAAGTCAATTTATCTTATTTCAATTATCTATCATTAGTTATTTTGTACTTTTTATTCCTGTTTAATTAAAAATTGCTGGCGTCCAAGCCAGTCAAATTCTTGAAGTTCAAAATTTAAAACACTTGCCTGCCACATAAAAAATCCGAAACTGGCAATCTAGTCCAAAGAACCTACGCCGTTCTCTGCTGAGCAGTCGAGAAATCAAAGTAACCCCGGTTACGTTACATAATTTGGCGCCCAACGTGGGGCACGACTAATATTTTTTGATCAAAAGTATTTGTCTTGGCAAATATCTCTACCTTTCCTTCTGTATTAGATAAGCAATTTAACTTTGGTAACTTTAATTTTGTAATTGAAACTTCATTACTGAATTTGTTATTTTACAATTATCTTTTATATCTCATTGATATATATCTATCTTTCGAGTTGCTATTCACCTATCGTATCGAACTGATATTTTTCATATCGTTTATTATTTTTTTTTGAATCGCAACTCACCTATCTTATCTGATCATATCTTTTTATCGTTATCTGACTTACCGTACCCTATCTATTTGACTTTTGTTTAAATATCTATCTCTCATCATGGAAGTAAATCACTTAAAAGCTAAGGAACTTGATTATTAGATCAGGATAAGAAATATAGAACCAAAAGGGGACTTGGATAAACGTAGAAAAATTCTGAGAGGACTTTTGAGTCAGGAGAGTTCCAACCGTAGCTTTTCTAGCGCTTTCACTGTTTGTTATACTTTTGCTGAAGATGTATCTCTAGTTAAAGAAACATTGGCTGATCTAAAAGCAAAAATTGATTCCTATACTCAAAATCTTGTTGAATACAAGAGATTATCTACTAGACCATTACATTTATCTGGAAGAATTCATAGACTTGAATTTGTAGATGAAAATGAAGAGGCAATTAAAACAGCACTTCACTTAGAGCTTATAGAGCTCGATGGAGACTTAGCTGATAAAGTTTCTAGAGGTACATCTGTTCAGACATCGACCTCAACAGGCCCTAATCATCAGCCTCCCCAATTTAATTTTCCAAAGCCTGTATTGCCTTAAAAATGGAACATTCACTTTAGTGGGGATCGTAAAGAATCTCTTGTTTCTTTCTTGGAGAAAATTTATGCTTTCAGCTTATCTGTTTTTATCTGCTGGAGATGTATTTAAAGATCAGGCTTGGACCCGGTATAACAATAATAGAAAAAGACTAGAAAACTGGGATGAACTTGTTCAAAAACTTAAGGATGATTTTCTGCCATACCATTACGATGAAGATCTGAAACGAGAGATTAGTAATCGAACACTAGGTTCTTCCGAAAGAGTTACGATGTACATTACCTAAATGGAGGGACTTTTTAATAGACTGAAAACAAAACCATCAGATGAAGAAATGGTAAATACTATTCAAAGGAATTTATTACCTTATTATATGCCACATTTAGTTTTGAAGGAAGTTAATAATATTTCTGAGTTGAATGGTTTGTGTAAAAAATTGGAAGAAGCTTGTGAATGGTCTGACAGATATAAGCCTCCTCCAGTATCTGAAACAAATTTATTACAACCTGACTTGAGTTGTCCTACTCATCAAAAATCAAATAATCTCTCTTTTAGGAACAAATTTGTCATTAATACAAATGTTTCTGCCTTAAACTCTACTACCTGTTGGAACTGTTCTCGTAGTGGACATATCTATACCGAGTGTAGATCTCAGAAAAACTTGTTTTGTTTTGGCTGTGGAAGAAAGGGTACTGTAAAATCAAAATGTTTCAAATGTATTCCAAAAAAACGTACAAGCTGGCACAGCAGGTCTGGACGCTATGGTAGCAAGCAGTTCAAGCCCAGACACCTCCACAAACAAATCCAAAAAGAACAAAGCAAATTCAAGACAGTGAGTTCTGCAGAATGGCAGAAATGGCTAGCTTTTGTTCATAATTTTGTAACTAAATCTCCTAGATTATTTGACAAGTCAAGTTCTAATCTCAGCGTACCTCCAATCAATCCAATTTTTGAGAACAAAATAAGTGATAACCGTCCTTATCTAAGAATTCACATCTATGTCGGACGGCACTGCACAAATAATATCGTCAACGTATTTGAATAGAAATGGAAGTTTAAAAGGTAATTTTGGAATAACGGTATCCAAAAGGTGATCTAGGACTATTTGTGCTAAGATGGGGCTGATTGGTGAACCCATGGGGGTTCCAAATATTTGTTTGTAGAATTTGTTGTTGAAGCAGAAATATGTGCTTTCAAAATTGAAGTTTCTTAGAGTAATGAATTTATCTTGTGAGATGGTGGTATGTTCTTTGATTTTTTGCCATTTTTGTTTCAGAATCAATGTTGTTGATATATATCAGAAATAATACAGGCCCCAAGACGGTTTCCTGAGGAACTCCTATTGAAATTGGCAACGGATCACTGATAGTTCCATTGATTTTTACTCTCTGCATTCGTTCAGATAAATAATCTTGGATTATACTAAGTGAAGAACCTCTTAGTCTAATTTCATTCAAACGGTCGAATAATATTTTGTGGTTGACAGTGTCGAATGCCTTGGCTAAATCCATGAATACTGTTAGACACTTTTTATTTGCATTCAAATTGTTCACGACATTATTTATAAGCTGGAATATTGCCTTATCAGTACATTTATTTTCTCTGATGCCAAACTTATTGTTTGATAGTATATTATGTTTTTCCAGAAAATTCATGACTCATCTTGAGCGATTTTTCAAAAATTTTGGAAAAGTTATTGATAACAGTGATTGGTCGGTAATTTGTAGTAAGATTTTTATTTCCTGCTATAAAAATTGGAGTGGTTATTGATTCTTTCCATTGATTTGGGATAGAGCCAGAACAAAAACATAAATTCATAATATAACATAGTGGATCTATATAACAATTTGAAAATTTTTCGAGAAAGGAGACTGAGATGCCGTCCGGTCCTAGTGATGAGTTATTTTTCAGACTCGATATTATATTAGATAAATCGGTATTTGTTAAAGGCTTCAAAAAAAGTGAATCCCTGAGGTAATTCTGGTTTGCAGTAGTATTGTTTGAACGTCTAATTTTATCTGCCATAACAACATTTTTAATTTGTCAATTTTGACTTATTGAAACGATTAGCAACTAAGGGTATTCATATCTTCATTTGAAAGGTCGATTAAGAATGTCATCATTAATAATGCTTGTCTCACCCTGTGCCCAACAATTCTTTTTATTAAAAACCAGTCTGAAGTTATTGTCTTGTGGATGAGCAATATTTGTCGCGAAAAACGTTTTTATTTAAGATGGTTAATTGAGAACAATGCTACATCAAAGAAATGGACACTTTTCAACCTCTACACCCTGTATCTCGAGTCATAGGTTTGGCCCAAAACGATTTAGATCATATTCTACGATATACAAAAAGTTCATAAATATCAACAGGTAACAATTTTTCCATAAGTCAGCTGCCTGGTCTCCAGAAAACGGTCCAAACAATCTCCCACTTTGAACTGTGCACAAATTGAGTCAATTGAAAATTTTTCTTCGAACTTTAAAACGTTGATATTGTAACAGAGCGAAAAACTTGTTTAAGTCTGTACTTCAAGTTTTCTGATGTTGTTTTCTCGCGGTACACCCAAATACTGATAATTTAAGTGAATGAGGTCTTAAGACCATGCTGCCCCTCTAGAACTGTTTTGTTCACGATTTCCTTGTTCTTATGTGAGATTCTCAACAGGTCATGACATCATTGCTAATTTTTGTTCTTTTTCTTTCCCATTTTGTTTTCTTCTCGTTCTCAACCGTTACTGTTCATTAAACTCCCCGTACAATAATTCTCGGATCATCCATTCCTCGAACTACTATAATATCTAACAGGAATGTTGATAATTTTATCAATTATTATCAAATCACCCTTCGAACATATGAATATTATAGAAATTCTCAAAAAATTTTATATTCAGTTGTCGAAGTGATAGTTTATACCGGATATTCTTTTGCTCTAAAATTAAATTATTCACTGGCAAAATGATAAACGTGATCTACATTTTTGGAGAAATACAGTTTATTTAGTGACGGGTTCAAATTCAGAATTAATAAATACAATTGCCGCTCTCGACAGAAAATCCCTATTTGGTCGGAGAAGTTGATAACCAAAACAGATTATCAATGAATATTTGGAGAGACCGTAAGTGGAGATCAGGTCATAGAACTACATTTTTCACGTTGAATGAAGAAATTTACTGAAATATTCTTCAAGATGATTCACCAAATTTCTTTGGAGCATGTACCACTTGACACCAGACACAACCAATATCTCTCCACAATCACGAATGGATATGAAGGTTTCTGAACAAATATTCCCAGACCTCAGACCTCTAGATTTCCATTTCTGTGGATATGTTGATGAAGGGGTGTGCGGTAAGAAACAACGACACCAGAAGACATAAGGAATTTATAAGTATTTTCTCCATCACATCATCAACTTGAATTGAAGTTCGAAGAATAGTTGTAGGAAGACCAACTTTGTGCTAAGCTTAAAATGGAAGATCTACTGTAAATTCACACATTTACAAATTATTTAAATTAATTTGTTACCTCCTTCGTAACGCAATGTTATTGATCTTATGACTTTTTCATATATCCTTAAGAATTAGATATATTTTATATGAAAATCATGTCGACAAATTTTACATTTCTGCAAGGTGGACTATTCTAGTATTGCTCTACATAAAATTTTGGACAAATATGAAGACTTTGCACTACACTATATAGACGATATTTTAGTTTATTCGAAAGACGAAACAACTCACAAAGAATATTTAAATAAAGTACTGCAACTATTGGATGAAGCAGGACTTAAAATTAACTTGGAAAAATGTCAATTCTTTCAAAAAGAAGTAAGCTATTTAGGATACCGACTAAATGACAAAGGATTAGATATGGATCCTGAGAGAATTAAGACGATACAAGGCTACACAAAACCACATAATTTAAAGACATTAAGGGTATTTTTGGAGATATTAAATTATTTTAAAAGAATAATACCAGACTTGAGTAACAAATCGAGTTACTGAAAAAGAATGTTAAATGGATGTGGGAAAATGAGCAAGAACAAGCATTTATACAATTAAAGGAAATGTTCATAGAAAATTTAAAAATATATCATCCAGATTACAATCTTCCTTTCACTCTATGAACGGATGCTTCGATGTCAAGATTTGCAGGCGTGTTATTACAGAATCAAGTGGGAAAAGAAGTTCCTGTTATCTTTTGTTTCAAGGATAACTAAGAAATATGAGCGGAATTATAGTGTGACAGAGTTAGAGCTAGCTAGTATAATATTTTGCATCACTAAATTAAGATTTTATTTACTAGGAGCAAAGTTTTACATAGAAACTGATCATGAGTCATTAATGTCAATAGTAAATTGCAAATTTGCAAGCAACAGAATACATAGATTGGCACTTTTATTACAAGAATACAAATTTGAAATCAGACACATACCAGGAAAACAGAACATTATAACTGACTCAATAACTAGAATGGAAACAGACAAGAGTAACAATAACAGACAAATCAAAACAGGGGTAAATGTATTTAGGAATATGACAGGACTATTTTCATTACAAACAATTTTGCAAGACCAACAAGAACTCACAAAGACAAAAGGGGAACAATAGAAAGAAATGGGATTAGAGGTATATTAGAGAGGTCATAAAATATTTAAGAATAATGTCACAAGGAAACCATAGAACATGGGATGAAAAAATACCTGTTGTGGAAAAATATTTAAATGAAGTACCAATTTCTGTAACAGAAGAGTGTCCGACATACGTAATGACTGGTAGAATGCCTGACAGAGAGTGGATAAGAACTGGGTTGGCGCTAGATGAGCTGTGTGCGGGAACTTGGTTAGCGCTAGGTGAGCTGTGTGCGGGAAGTGGGTTGGTGGGAAATGAGTTGATGCGTGCAATGAGAGCCTTCCAGGTATTGGGAAGTCTACGTCCGTCGTCGCGAGTGTTGAGGCAATTGTTATTGTTATTGTATTTAGCTATTTTTATCTTTGGGAACTCCTTGAAAATTTTAGTAATTTGGTAGGATAATTTGTCAACAAAAGGAATTGATTTGTACTTAAACTGTTTGTTGCATTCTTCAGTGGGACCGTCATAGAAATTAGAGTTGTATATTAGTTATTTTAGGATGTGCCTGGGGTAACCGTTCATAGTGAAGATATCAAAGAGTTTGTTTAGATTTTGTTGCAAAAGAGTTTCATGGCAAATGTGAGTGATTCTGTTTTTCATGGCAATGACGGTATTATACTTTTGGTTTTTGGGGTGATTAGAAGCGATATAAACAAAAAACCCAACACAGTAAATTACAAGACCGACACAAATCAGTTAAACAACATATACAGTAACATTTTAAACACAATTTAATTTTTGTTATTGGTAAACATGTGGTGTACCTATGATAGTTTCTAAGAATTTTTTCATTGTTACCTACTGGTCATTAGATTTTTGGTTACCTGTGGGATATATAAGCCGGTGCCCCAGAGCTAAAGTTTCAGGTAGCTCCCCAGAACACTAATTAACACAATAGGATTACCGACTCTATGATTGTAAGTGGAACAGTTGTATAATTTTTGGTTTGATTTTTCTAAATTCCTAACATGTTTTTGTAGCTTTTCTCTCCTGAAGAAGTTAATAAAGATTAGCGAAATATTGAGATATAGAACGAATGAGTTTTATTGGTAAACAGACCGCAAACCCGAGAAGTCCCCAGCTGATTTTGTAAAGTTCGGTCGAGAATACATCCGTACTATATATATATGAATATACCAAGTTTTGCATCTTTTATTTCCATTTTATGTTTTTATATTCAAATTTATACCTTATGTACGTGTTTTTCCAGTTTGCCCTGAAAAAGCTTTAACTGATTGCCCCACTATCCCCTCAGAAGAAAATATATATATATATATAAGATTCGTCATTCAATTAAATCAGAGAAGCTCGTATTAGGTAGGTATTCAGTTCTAGTTACAGGTATGGTCTCCCATTAAAAAAAAACCTAAAATTGAAAAAAAATTTCGTTGGAAAAACATCTAGTTACAACTTTTGAAGTTATGCATTAAAAAATTGAGTAGGTATTACTAACCTCAGATGTTATTAGGTTTTTTTCAATTTTTGTAAGGTACTTATTAGTTATTTTTCAATATTCACAACAACTTTGTGAGGAGTCAGTATTGCTCAAAAATCATCGTTCTGGTCCTTCTTTCGCCGAGATTTGCCGAAGTCAATACCTTCGTACTAGCGAGTTCGCTGAACACAAATTTTGCCAACCTTGATTGAAGGCCAATTTGCATGTTACCTGTACCTATACCCAACCAAATAATTCCGTTTCTCTTAGTTACCACCTTCGAATCTGTAGATCTTTGCCAATAAATGAATAATTTATTTATCAGAAAATTAATATGAACAGATTACCTGATTAATCCAGAACTGAAATATTTCCTCAACCCACTTGACTACCTGGAAGTATTGTTGGTGGCCTACATACTCAGGTGGCAAATATCATTTGTCGCTTTCAATAAGTATCACTGATTGATTAATGTCTCCTAAATGGGACAGTTCTACACGCATAAAAATAAGCATGTTACACCCTTCGAAGTTTTCCAAAATTCAGCCTTAGTAAGGAACCCTAAAACAAATCAAAATTCAGAAGTGAATTTCGACCGACTGAAACCATGTTTTGTTTCAGATCAAGAAAACTCAGAACAACAAAATTCAGATCAAGAATGATTCTTCTACTGTTAGCAGTCACCCAAATTATTAACGCACAATATAAGCTGACCCCTATCTGTTACGTTTTTAAATGGTAGAAATGAATTGAATTGGATTAACTGTGTGGAAAGACTTTTTGAAAAGTTAATTATTTTATAAACAATTGACAATGACATCATATACTACTGATTATATGAAAGTTCATACAGGACGTATATAAGGTTCTGCCAATATCTCCCTTTTTTAATTGAGACTGTAGTCTTCTAAAATCTTAGGCAATCTACGCACTCGCACTATGAAGTGGCTGAGTATTGACTTGCTCAATAGTTGGTTCCTGTTCAATCGGTAGATCTGGTTCATCTGGAACTCCTTGACCATCATAATGAACAGGTGTCTCTAATATCTCATTCGAAGAAGTTTCTGCTCTAGGGTTTGATGAATCACTGGAAGTTTCACCATTCACATGGTCGTTGTTGCATTCCTGGATATCACTCTTGTGTAACCCAAAAGATGCAATGAGAATATTCATAGGAAGTCTCCTTGAATCACATGATTGCAGGGTTTTCAGTTGCTCATTTCTCGAACGGATTTGATTCGCATGTGATCTTATAAGTTTACTTCCTCTAACTGTTTCTAGAAGGATATTATACATCACATTGCCTATTTTCTCTATAATTTCACCCGGAAGCCATTGGTACGCGTTGTTCCTGTAAACTTTTGCGTAAATCAAATCTTTAGCTGAATATTCTCTGACTTTACCGCCATGCTTTTGATTAAAGTAAATATCTTGTTTCCTCCTAGTGCTACTACTTGTGGTTTGATCAGGTCTAATGTGGTGCGAATTGGATGACCCAGTAGAAGTTCTGCTGGTGATCTTCCATATGGTGCACTCCTATTTTGGGTGGAACGATACGTTGATAAGAATAGTGTTATCTGCTCTGCTATATCTTCCCCCAGAATTTTCTTGATTCCTCTCTACTTGTCCATTCGACATGGGATGATACGGGGCTGTTCTTAAGTGCTGAATTCCATTCAAAATGCAGAATTCATGAAATTGTTCTGATGTGAATTGGGTTCCATTGTCCGATACCAAGAATTCTGGTATTCCAAAACGGGCAAAGGATTCTCATAGAGCATTGATTGTGTTCCGAGAAGTTGCCGAACTCATTCGGAAAATTTCAGGCCATTTCGAAAATGCGTCAACAATAATGAAGAATACCTCGCCATTCATTGGACCTGCAAAATCAATATGCAATCTTTGCCATGGTTTTTCAGGTATTGACCATGATGATAAAGGTACTTTGATAGATTTTGCAGTGATTGAGCGATTTCTGCATTTTCTGACGTAGTCTTCAATTTGCTTGTTTATTCCAGGCCAGTAACGAAACATCTAGCTATAGATTTCATCCTTTCCATTCCTGGATGTTCTTTATGGAGTTGTTTGAGTACTTTTTCATGGAAACGCTCAGGAATTATCACTCTTTCTATAAACATGAAACAGTCTTGTACCACAGAAATAGAATCTTTCCTGGCATGAAAGGGTTTAAGGTTCTTGGGAACATTTCTTGAATTTGGTGGCCAACCAACCTTCGTAAAGTGGATGACTTCCTTTAGATCTGCATCTTTTCTTGTTTCTTCTTGGATCATTTTGAATGTAACGAGAATTGACTCCAAAGAAATATTGAATTTGTACTTCTAATTGGATGGAAGCGATAACAAGGTCTTCGTCAGGTTTGTCTTGTGAATCTATGAGTCTAGATAACACGTCTGCATGTCCAATTTCTGATGTCTTAACATAGACTGGAATTCCTTTTCTTGGTCCAAATATGCTAAGTAGTGGTTTGTGGTCACTTTGTAAAATAAAATTTCTTCCAAAAATCATTTTATGGAATTTCGTGACTGCAAATATGATGGCTAAAGCTTCTTTTTCTACCTGGCTGTACTTTTTCTCAGCATTAGTTATCGTTCTGGATGCGTGACTGATTGCTTTCATTCTTCCATCAGGATACTTATGCAAAATGCATGCCCCGACTCCTGAGTTTGAAGCATCCGCAGCTACTACGATTTGCAGTTTTGGATTGTAGTGGCACAAAAGAAGTTCTGATTGTAGATTTTTTTTTAAATTCATGGAGTGCTTTCTCACATTCTGTAGACCATATGAATGGTATATCTTTTCTGAGAAGAGCATCTAATGGCTGGCGAAGTTTGTGCATTTGGTGGACAAACCTACCATAATAATTGATTGCACCCAAGAATGATCTGAGGGTAGACATATCTGTTGGTCTTGGCATGTTGACTATTACTTTCACTTTATCCGGATCTGGTGAGAGACCCTTGTTGTTGATAACATATCCCAGATATTTTATCTCATTGGTAAATAAATTGCATTTCTCTAATCTTAGGTGGAAACCATTTTCTTGAATTCTCTTGATGAGACTGATGATATTTTCTAGGTGCTCTTGTTCATTTTCACCACCAACAACAATATCGTCTAAGTAAGCATAGACTTTTGGCAAATCAGCAATCATGGTGTCCATAATTTGTTGAAAAGCTCCAACTGCGGATTTGACACCCATAGCCAGTCGATGAAAATTGAATAAGCCTTTGTGAGTGTTGATGGTTAGGATTTTACTGGATTGTTCATCAACAGGAACTTGGTAATAGGCATCTGACAAATCAATTTGACTGAAAATTGAACAATTTGTCATTTTTGAGAAAATTTCTTCTGGTAGAGGAAGTGGGTGACGGTTCAATTCCAGTACATTATTTAGTCCAGTTGAATAATCTGCACAAATTCTGATTGAACTATTTTTCTTCCTGACCACCACGATTGGAGCCGCCCATTCGGAGTAATCAGTGTGAGTTATTATGCCTTCTGTTTATAGTCTTGCCAACTCTTCTTCAACTTGTGGTAGAACTGCGTACGCTACAGGTCTTCTATTGCGGAAAACTAGTTGAGCGTTGGGTTTCAGGTTCAAAGAAACTGTTGTCTTAACACAGCATCCCATTTTACCATCGAATACTTCTGGAAACTGACGTTTCAGGTTTTCCTTCTTGAATTCTGATGTGGATGAAGTTATATGGCTACCTACAGAAAGTAGTGATTGGTTTACTCCAGAGATTGAAAGCGTCTATCCAATCGATATCCATGATGTTGAGACCTGACTGAACCACAAAACACTTGAGGTTGTTGACCTTTTTACCTCCGATGCTTACTGAACAAGAAAATTCCTTGGTAAGATTGATGATGTCACCTGATGCATCTCTTGCTAAATGATCAGTGATCTGATATTTTGGCTCCCCTATATAAATCCATGATTCTTCAGAAATGATCGTTATATCACTACCTGTGTCTAGCTGAAGTTTCACGTGTTCATTGTTGATTTTTGTACCAACGAATTTTTTCTTGCATGTAGCGTTAACTTGATTGACACTCGAAAGAGTATTCACTTGATGATTATGATGCTTCTGCTTGATTTTATATGATTTATTTCGAACATCACAATAACCTTCTTTATGTCTAATTTTGTTACACTGCTGGCATTGATGCTTCTTGAAAGTGCAAAATTTTGCATAATGTAGCTGTCCACAAAACCAACAAGGCGTTTTTAGAACATTTGTGATTTCCTTATTCTATGACAGCGGTTGTAATTTGTGATGACTTACTGCATTGACATATGTTGCATTTCGATTTTCTACCATAGCAGTATCTTGTTTGAGATTTACCATCCGTTGGCATTCAACTGCAAGGTCATCAATGGTGATGTTGCCATCTGCTTTTGCATCGATCATTGCTAACATTTTGGTTCTGATATCTGCATCCTTAGGAGATCTCAAGCCGCAAACGAATATGAGGTACTTGAATGTGTCTGCTGTGATGGTATTGATTTTGAACTCTGCACATTGATTATTGATGTTCGCTGTATAAGCCTCAAAATCTTGAGAGACTGATTTTGTTGTATTCATACAATTATAACGAGTATTAAAAAGGGAAATCTTGCGTCCGAACATTTTCTTGAGTTTTTCTACTGTCGTAGAAAAATTGCAATCTTTAGGTTCCTTTGGGAGAATATAATCCACGTACTGTTTGTGCGAGCTGGTATTCAACTTGCGTAGAAGGAGTCTAACCTTTGCTGCTTCATCAAGTTCTTTGGCATCAACCGTGAAAAGTTCTTCATATCGAACATACCATGCTTCAAACGTTAAACCATTATCAGGGTCATAGATGAATTATGTGATTGCACTTGCCAGTGACTCCATGCGCATCTCCCTGTTATCATTAACCTTTGAAAATGACTGAGCTATCTGATCCAGGAGTTTTTGCTGCTGATCAAGAAAAATATGTTGCTGAGTTTTCATGACTTCTAGAATTATTGCTTTGAATTCTTCCATTACCTCGTCGCCAAAACTGTTACGTTTTAAATGGTAGAAATGAATTGAATTTGATTAACTGTGTGGAAAGGCTTTTTGAAAAGTTATTTACTTTCTAAACAATTGACAATGACATCATATACTAGTGATTATATGAAAGTTCATACAGGACGTATATAAGGTTCTGCCAATACTATCAATAATTCAATAGGAGTTTACTATCATAAAAAAGGCGAGATTAAAATCTCTAATGCAAAATGGACTTTGTTAGTAGTCAAAGATATAGCTCAAATCACAGTAGCTATTGACCATGCGAGAATATTGAATGACTTAATTTATCTCGTGGAAACTGATAACCCGAGAATGAAATACTTTAAAGGAGAAGTTAGTATGCTTATCAGCATCTACACCGCGACCTTTGCTTATCTATTGTGTGTGCCCTCGAGTTTTTTGTCTAGCCCTGTCTTCATCACGAGACTCCCTAGGCTAGTTTTTAGAACTTCCATATATTTGGAAGCTTCTGGTTTTTCTTCTCCCAGCATTACCAACCTCAGCCTTGACAAGCCCTCGCAGTGGCATAGTATGTGTGCTGATGTTTCCTCTTCTTCCTGGCAGAACCTGCATAGCATTTCTTCTGCCAGACCGAGTATGCTCATATGTTTATTGAGCCTACTGTGCCCTGTGAAGAGTCCAGTTATTATTTTAGTAGTGCTCCTTCTCTGGCTTAGATATTCTGTAAATGTTGGCAGTGGTTTTTTAATAAATTCTTTGGCCTGTTTTGTTCCTGGTGAATCATTCCACCATTCTTGAGATTTCTGCTGAATCCATGATTTGGTGCTGGTTTTTAGTGAAGCTTTTGCTATACCGCAAAACGGTTCTGGGCCATTTAGGGCCTGACTTGCTCCTTCTAGTGCTAGTGAATCAGGCAAATATTACTCCGTAAACTGAGATATTATGGAATCGAGGGAATAGCCCTAAGTTGGTTTGAAAAATATCTCAATGGTAGGTCACAAATAACTAGAGTCGGAAAATGCTTTCCAAATGAAATTTCAAATAATATAGGCGTACCTCAAGGACCACTGCTGTTATATAATTTACCTGAATGACGTAAATTATATACAAGGTCATGATTTTCTAAATCTATTTGCAGATGACACGTTGGTTGCATGTTATGGCCATAACGTTGTAGAAACAGTGGAGCGCATGAATCAAGTGTTGAAACAAATTAAAATACATTTAAAGGAAAATAAACTGAAAATATAAAGAAAAACACCAATTCAATGATTATTAGTATGAAACATAAACTCAAATCAATCGACTATGGAAAGCTTCAACTCGAAGTGGAGGGAGATAAAATTGAATGGGTATCAGAATTCAAGTATTTAGGCTTCATGATGTATGAATCACTAACACTCAATGCACACTGTGAGTATATCTGTGAAATGATATCAAAAAAACTATTTTTTTTTCTCCAGGATTTCAGCGGAAGTTTCCATGTTTTCAAAAATAACAATATATAGAACCATTATACAGCACCATTTTGATTATTGCTCTACTCTCCTTTATCTTTTAGATAATAATAATATACAGAAGTAAAATCTTAAAATGTAACAGATAAACTCCCATTCAATTCATGCTGAATACCCTCAATTGGTACGATGTGGCAGAAAGACTGTATTACTCAAGTATGATATTCATTTATAAAATAACTAAAAATATATTGGCAAAATATTTTGAATCCACATTTCTAGGACAAGAACAAAACAATCTATGAAATCGATATTTTCAAAGGATTGAATGATTTCAATCAATTACCGTGCCACATAAAAGATTCTATTACTTTATATTCATTCAAGGCTCAGTTGAAAATATATATTTCATCACGTACTATTGAATTGTTATATTTCACATCGTCGGACTGATTTACTGACCAATAAACCTTGTTTAAGCTTTGCGTTTGGCTGAATAGCACCAGTGAAACGGGATATCTGCAATTTTGACTATATTTACAAGGTTAAAGGTGACCTAACCAAGGGTTGCCAGCCCGTACGATGTACTATGTACGATAGGGCTACGTACGAAAAGGCCGATTGTAGCCCAAGCTAGTGTCAGTCTGTTCTGACTGCCCAGCTCTTTTAGGGCTACTATGCAGTCCCAAACTAGTTTTGAGGAAATTTGCAGAGTTGATTGCTTTTATTGCCGCTTGGCTGTCTGAGTGAATGACAATGGTTTTTCCTGAGAACTCTTGCCTTATTAACTCCTGTATTGCAATGATTTGCCTAAGCTCAGTGAGATTCGTATCTTCGGCTTGGCTCCGTATATGCCAGCTCCTGAACCTTCATCGATTTTTGAGCCATCAGTGTAGACGGCGATTTCTGCATTGATGGGAGGTCCCTCTTTCCACGCATCCCTGTCCATTATGCTTATCTTGAAAGTTTTGTCAAAGCTTTATCTCGGGAGTATACCATCTGATGGCATTCTCATGATAGGGTCATTTTCCAACTCTTCATATAGCTTGGTGTAGTCTCTTCCGTGCATCTTGCTTATGTGCACTTGATCTCTGAGTAATCTGCTCGTGACCGATCTGGCTTCGCCTTGAATATGTATGTTAGTGGTGGCAGGCTGGGCAAGACTTTTAGTGCGGCTGTTGGAGTAGTTCTCATGGCTCCGGTAGCACTCAGACATGCTTGTCTTTGCAGTCGTTCCAGCCTTCGTACTACCTGCTTTGTCTTTGGCCACCATACCACCGACCCATATGTTATCATAGGTCTGATGACTCTGGCATGAAGCCATGTGGTAATTTTTGGTTGTAGCCCATAATTTTTTCCGTACATTCTCCTGCACAGATTGAAGGCCACTGAGCTTTATTCTATCACTTTTTGTAGATGTTGATTCCATGTTAGCTTATGATCGAAGATGACTTCTACGAGTAGGTATTTTCCCCTTGGCTAAAAGGAATTTCTATCCCGTTTAGCACAGATGACCTTAGTCCTTCGAGTGTTTTCTTTCATGTGAATGTGACTATAGTGGTTTTATGAGGGTTTACTGTAAGTTCTTCCTCCTTACAGTACCTGTCGGTTATATCTATGGCTGTTTCTGTAAGCTCCGAGACTGTCCTTGCAAATTTTCCTTTTGCAATAATTGCAATATCATCAGCATATCCTAAGCAATAGAAGCCTCTGTATGTTAGTATTTCTATCAGTTCGTCAATTAGGAGGTCCCATAATAGGACATCTCCTATTTGCTCTAGCTGTCAGTGTTATTCCGCCAATTCTTGATATTATGACCCTGTTTTTCAAGTTGGCATTTATCCACTGGCATAACTAGGGCGCTTGCTATAGACTCAGTTGATGCATTGTCAAAAGCACCGTCGATGTCTATAAATGTTGTCCTAGCTATATCTTTGTCTTCTAAGGAGTTTGTAACTAGCTTGTTGAGATCGTCCAGTGCTAAGTCTGTTGACTTGCCTGGCTGATAGGCACATTGGCGATTGCTAAGAGGGCTTGTTTGTAATACCTCATCTCTTAAGTATCTTTCCAACGTTTTGAATGGGAAGGACATTAGACTGATCGGAAGATATGCCTTGGGTGTCTTGTCACCGATTCTCCCTACTTTTTCCAAATCATAGGTATATGTCGAAGTGCTATGCAAGCCTTAAGTATTCGTCATAAATGTGGAATTAATATTTCTTCTCCTTTCTGGAGGAAGATGGGATATATTCCATCTACTCCAGGGGACTTATATGGTTTGAATTTGTTGATTGCCCACCTGATTCTGTTTGGCCTCGTTATTTCGGTAGCTAGCCTCCAATCCAAAGGTACCCTCTAGAATTACCGAGCCTGGAAAGTGTGCTTCAGTGAGCATCTGCAGGCTTTCCTCGAATGTGGTTGTGTAGGTGTTTTCGTCCTTTTTCAAGAAACCTACTTGGTTTACAGTACCTTCTTTGGCTAGTACCTTGTGGATTCTCGAGCATGTGGGGGTATCCGTAACCTCTTCACAGAACTTCTTCCACGAGTGTCTCCTAGCTTTCCTGATTTCTTTGTTGTACTGCGTAAGTTGAACCTTATATGTGGTCCAGTCATGGTTTACTTTTGCTTTCTTAAAAAGCTTTTGCACCTCATCTCGGAGGGTTTTCAGGTGCTTGTTCCACCAGACTGTTTTCTTGTTTTGCAGCCTTGTTTTTTCGGGACTGCTTTCCTCGTAGGCATCGACTATTGCCTTGCCTATTTGGTTTACTGCCCTCTCAAGGCTTTCCTTATCCCGTATTTCAGTCGTGATTCTCTCGAGAGACTCACCGAGTGATACTAAGTATCTTTTCCAGTTAGTCTCTCTTGGGTTTCTATAGTTGACTAAGATACGTGGTGGGGTAATTGGATCAAATCTAATCTATCTGTGGTCCGAGCACGAAGGCTCGTCCGATACGTGCCAGTTGGCAATGTTATCACCAGCAATTTCCGACGTTAGCGTTATGTCAAGAACTTCTTTCCTCGTTGCTGTGACGAAGGTTGGTTCATTACCTACATTAGCTATTAACAATCTTTCAATTAGAATAAACTGTAATAGTGACTCACCTCTCGCGTACTCCCCCATACTGGGTGGTGCGTATTTGCATCACCTCGTATGATGAGCTGGAGATTAACCCTGGCCGCATAGGCGATGACATTGCTCAATATCGGTGGTGGGCATGCTTCGTCGCCTGGGAAATATGCTGAGCTGACGATCCAGCTTCTGCTTCCTTCCTCTGTCGGCGTGGTTAGGAGACCTGTAACAACATCGCCGGTGCAAAGCACCGGGATCCCTGTACATTCTTTCTACCTTATTGCTATTATATAAAATATATGCTCAAGGTTTGTTTATACCTTCTTTATATAGTATCTTACCTTGATTGGGTTTAAGATCTGCTACTCTCCCTCCGTGAAGCCAGCATGCAAGAGGGCCAGATCTAATCCTTCTTTGTCAAACCCCCTGCATACCATGGCGCTGGACGCCCTGGCATGATGGAGGTTCAACTGCAGAACCCTGAGCCTGTGGTTTGGGTTTATTTCTGCGAACTAAACCCTTCTTCTGCCTTGTCCGAGGCTTCCTCCTCCATAGGTGCTGTCTCCTCTTATGAGAGAACTTTCCCCGCTTCGGAACGATGTTGCTTCGTCCTCTTCCTGTACCTCTTCGGTCTCCGGAATAGGTTCAGCATCACCTTCTCCGGTGCTTTTGCTGGCATCTTGTCTACCTTTAACTCTGAATTTCAGTCTTCGTAGGTTCAAATAGGGAGATATGCCCAGTTTTTCAATTTCCTCAAGGGAATCATTATCCATGGAAAAGGCCCATGTTTGGCCTCTAGGCGATGGAGCTTCACCCCACACCGTCCAAAGGTGCGTGTTGAGCCCGTGGTTTGAGACTTTCAGCCTTGCAGAATGTTTCCTGCTTCCAGCCTTTGTCCTTTCTCATCGGGAACGTAACTTGTGCAGGCGTTGTTATCGTGTAAGTCATTACCTTCCAACACTGTCAGGGTTGTCCCCTCCCAGGGTTTTATGGTTGGGATAACTTCTCCTAGCCAGTCTGCACTAATAATTGTGTGCGCGGACTGCAGCGCACACAATTATTAGGTATGTGTGCATTTTGCGAAACGCACTTGGGGTCCCTTGTTGGGGATTTCATCGAGAGCCTCAGAGAGTCCTGGACTATTGCTAGTCTTTCTGGGCTCAGTTTATTCTTTGGGAACTCCTTTGGTACCACAGCGACCTTGACTGAGGAAAGGGCATCTTTGAAGGTGACTCCTTCTTGCCTTGGTCTTTTCTTCAGCTGTGCCGTTTGTGGCGGTGTTGTGCTACTAGAGCGAAGACGTTTCACCGCTTTTGTGCCTTCAGGTGCAATGTTTTTGCTCTCCTGGCCTCTTTGGGTGTTCTGTCCACCTTAGATCCCGGCCTCAAGGGCGGTACGGGATCTTCATTTTTTAGGTAGTTTTCCTTGATTACTAGCCTTTTGGCCATTATGTAATCAAGGCCGCTTCCTAGGTGCCTTTTCAGCTTCAATTTGGAGGATCCTTCTAGATGGGCTGTTTTAACCTCTTCGTCTGATAATAGCTCTAGTTCCTCCAGGGAAGATACTAATATCTCATTTTGAATTTTTTGTGCTTGCTCCCTTGCCTTGGCACCAGACCGGCAATTTAGATGCCAGTGACGGCGAGTACTTTAACGATTGTATTAATAAAATATATAGGGACGAACACCAAAGTGAAAATTTATCAAAAAACCAAATTTTGATGCTACTATTCAAGTAGATAAAAACACATTTGATGAGGATATAAAACGAATTGAAACTTCAATTTATGATCTTTTAGACCATTTAGCAAAACAACTATTAGAAAGATATACATTTTTGGAAAATTATTTGAACGACATTCTCAACGCAATTACGTTTGCTAGACTTCATATTATCCACACTTCAATAATCAAATCCAATGACTTAGTATCATCTCTCCAAGAAATATCGCAAACAATTGAAAAGAATGATTGCCTGCGAAACTTTCATCAGATTCCAAATACTTAGATATCAGTGAATTACAAGCTTTTCGAAGTGATTCAAGGATTCTTTTCGTTTTGGTAATTCCTTTAGTTGAACCCGAAACCTATACTGTTTACCGATTTTACCCCATTCCTATCCTAGATAACAGAACAGGGTAACATCACATTTTATCAACGAAAAAAAATTATATTGCAAAAGATGATGATTCTATGTGAAGCTCAAATTTTAAGACCATTACTAGAACTTCCTAGAATGTATTCAATTTCTTTACTATTTACAAAAAATTATAATGTTTTTGAAATTGAAATGAATACTTAATATTACTTAATATCTTTATAATAATAGCCGTCCTCTACCCGCACAGACAATACCTTTGGGTACACTCAACGGGTGTTTATGAGGGAGTATTATTATTATTATTTTCTGATCCTTTACCGGTTACGATAAATTGTCAAAAACAAGATATTGTCACAAAAATAATTAAAACGAATTCAATTTTAAAACTTTAACCAAATTGTAATTCATTCATTGGAAATACGAGGGTATATGCAAAATACTTTATCACTCAAGAAAAAAATATAACTTATAAAAGTTATCCAATATTGATTTCTTGTCAACGTTGTAAAAATTTACCTAACAAAAACTTCCAGAATTGAAACCATTGAAATTGAGCAAATTAATAGAAATCATGTTTCATGGTTTACGATGTTTACAATTGTAATTATTGTTTTTGTAATTTTAATTTACATATTTTGTAAATGCAAAAATAGACGTTCAGTGAAAATTGGAATTATGACATCAAGAAATGATCAACCTCCACCACCACCAATTACTGGAAGAACTTTTGCCTCCCTTCGAAGATTTTTTCCATCGAGACGAAGACCAAGATCTACTTAGATGAAAGAGAAGAGGAAGAAATAGAATTGCGACACACCCAGTAAACATTGCATCAGCTTCTATGCAGTAGACGGAGGATATTCCTCAATATGTTTGAAGGTCTTCGTGGAACAACAGGAACACTGATTTAATATGTATATATTATATATAATATGTATATAAGTGTTCCATCTTCCCATACTAAAATGAGTGCAGAAAAGTAGACATTCTTCGCCTGATGTTCCTCTGTTCTTTGATTAAACCGTCTAGGACATACTTAATGTTAGCGGAGGAGAAATGATGAAATCTTTTCTTCATATCAGAGACCTGAAAGCAATTTATATACGACATTGAAATAGGAGAAATCATCTCCAAAAGTGAAGAGGACTTTTCTGCTAATGATGGAGCTTTTGCTTATTTCTGTGGATATGTCACAAAAAATCAAAAGCACCACCAAATGTGGAGAATGTGTTATAAAAATATTGAGGGAGGATAAAATGAAAAAGTTGATGCCTTTATCAAAAATAAGAGCACGGGATTTTAAACATGTTCATCCCAAAAAATGATAAGCTTCCTCCGTGATGTTGTGGCCACTATTTCAGATGTTTTTGAGACAGAACTTACACGAAATTGCATTTCAGAAATTTTAGGTGAACTGTCAATTTTTTTCCCAAAAATATATAGTGAGTTGTAAACATCACAAGAAAGACTTTTCAAGAGAGGCATTGAGGGCATATTATTTCGATCTCTAGATTGTTGTGCTAAAGAGCATAATAAAAGAGCCCTCGAAAATAAGTCGAAACATCTTGCTGAAATGGCTAAATTACACGACTCTACAAAAAAATTTTCGTTCTTTGTCCTAAAGTTTATATTATTTTCCAGTTAGTTATGCACAAAAACGAAACGAAAATACCTTTTTTCGATATAAAGTTTGCTTTTGTGATAGTTATAATAATAATACTCATTTTTCAATTTTTTCATAAATTTTAATTGATTTTAATATTTTTAAAAAGACCGCGCTGTGAGAGTGGGGTATTAACGTTTACACTGTGCCGCTAGATGGCACCCGAGTGATAAACAACCATCAGGTGTTATTTACAAGCCCAGAATAACTTAAAATGTCGTCACGACAGTGCAAATACGATGCTGATGCATTTTGTTTTATATGTGGTCAATTTATTAAAGTTCGAGACGTGAAATATGAACTAAAGACATCTCACGTTCTCTGTGAAGCCTATGAAGCATATTTTGACTGTCCTGTACGGAATCAAGATAAGCCATGGGCTCCACATGTTGCTTGTAGTTATTGTAAAAGGTGTTTGGAAGGTAAGCAATTTTTATTTAATTAAGCGATGAATCCAAAATAATAGACATATTAATTTTTATTTGTATATTTTTAGGTTGGTATCGAGGTGAGAAAAGGTCTATGAAATTTGCAATACCAAGGATTTGGCGAGAACCAAATGACCATATTACTGACTGCTACTTTTGTATGGTGAATCCGAGTAAAAGACGTAGAGGTAAAAATGCAAAACCTATTGAATATCCTGACCTCGAATCTTCTTCTGCTCCAATTGCTCACGACCTGACACGACCAGTAACTGAGCCACCAAAAAAATTATCGCAGAAAAGTAGCTCATCTTTTAGTTCTTATAAAAGTAATTCCGATAAGGAGTTTTTGCCTACACCTGAACAACCAAAACACTATCTCATTACTTCAGAAGATTTTAACGATCTAATTAGAGATTTAAATTTGCCAAAAAAAAAAGCAGAGCTTTTAGGCTCTCGGTTAAAACAGTGGAATTTGCTTGATGATGTTAAGATCACGGATCAGCGGACTAGGCATGAAATGTTTGCAACGTTTTTCACGAAGGAAGATGGACTTTGTTTTTGTAATGACATTAAAGGTATGTTTGAAGCAATTGACATACCCTGTGTCCCTAGCGAATGGCGTTTATTCATTGACAGCTCTACAAAAAGTTTAAAAGCAGTTCTATTGCACAACGGAAATAAATTTCCATCTCTTCCAATTGCTCACTCAGTACATCTTAAAGAAAATTATGAAAGTGTCAAAATTTTGCTTGAATCTGTGAAGTATCGTGAGTATAACTGGGAGCTGATTGGAGATTTTAAAATGGTGTGATTTTTAATGGGGCTACAGGGTGGATATACAAAGTATCCGTGTTATTTGTGCTTGTGGGATAGCAGAGCGGATTCTAAACACTATATTCAACGGTCATGGCCTGTAAGAACAGAATTGTGTGTCGGAAAACAGAACGTCAAATTTGAGCCGATTGTTGAAGCGGAAAAAGTGTTAATGCCGCCTTTGCACATTAAGTTAGGGTTGATGAAACAATTTGTTAAAAAACTGGATGAAACTTCAGAAGCTTTTGGATACTTAAAAAAAAAATTTCCGAAGTTATCGGAAGCAAAGGTAAAAGCTGGGGTTTTTGTTGGTCCGCAAATAAGACAGATTTTCGCCGATGAAAAATTTCCAACGTTGCTGAATCGTACTCAAAAAGCAAGTTGGAACAGTTTTAAAGCAATAGTTTCTGGATTTTTAGGAAATAATAAAGCTGAAAACTACGAAAAGTTGGTTGAGGATATGCTTACAAATTTTAAGGCCATAGGCTGCAGGATGTCATTAAAAGTACATATGCTGCATGCTCATTTGGATAAATTTAAAAACAATATGGGAGCCTATTCCGAAGAGCAAGGAGAACGTTTCCATCAGGACATCATGAATTTTGAACAACGCTATCAAGGCCAATACAATGAAAACATGATGGGCGACTATATTTGGGGTTTATTGAGAGAAAGTAGCTATGAACATAAAAGAAAAAGTAAAAGTGTGCACTTTTAAGATATTTTCCACTTTTCTGTAAGCTAATTTGATAGTAAAACTCAAAAAGTCAAATTTCATGTTGACCCGTGTTATACTAAAATAACAAAACTTTAATGAAGTTTCTATCTTTGTAATCTCCAAAAATTTAAACTGACAGTTATAAGACTTGTGCACGTATGGCCATTTTTTTCCTTACGGCCTGAAACGTTACCATAAATCGACCATAACATAAGGAAAGTTCCTGTTTACAGAGATCATGAGTAGCTTCTGTCTAAAAGAAAATTAAAATTATGTGGAAGTTTTAAAGTTAAAAAGTATTAGAGGGCTCTGAATGCAGGATGTATTTAATCACTTAATGCTTCATCTCCATCGATTCTGTAACTAGTATTTAAAGTTTTTTTTTCCATTCTGCTACCGCATACCAAACCAAACATGTTCTAATAGGTATAATAGGTACTTACCGTTTTTCTGCAGAATTGTTTCTGAACAAGCAGCGCGTTAATCACATCATTTACATCTTATTTCTTGAGCAGAAAGGACCCCGCACTGCATCAATGGGAAATTGGCTTCCGGTGAATTTGCTTGATTTTTTTATGTTATAGACCTCATGATGCTGATCAAATATCTTCATTGCACTAACGTTCTAAATTCAATAGATTCGATTATACAGGGTGTTGAAGTTCACTTTTCCAAAATTTCAAATGGCCATTGTGTCGATACTATTTTGAGTATATCAACAAAATCAACTACGCATCGTTTGTTCGATAGGCCGAATCGGATCCACTATAAAGTACATCAATTCCTACATGGACTCACGATATACAGTGTGAGTCCAAAGTTACCCAGTTTTGTTGTGATTTCTGAAAAATTGAGGGAGACATTTGATCAGCATTATGAAGTCTATAACATATAAAAAAATCAAGCAAATTCACCGAAAGCCAATTTCCCATTGATGCGGTGCGGGGTCCTTTCAACAATTTCACATGAAATGTTATCGGAACTTTTCTAAGGTTGAAATTTAACGAATTATACGAAATTTCGTCGAAACTGTCCTTTTGATAATTTCCCCTCAACGGTCTCAATTCAGTAATATTAATCCTCCAAATGAACTTGAGTATTCTTTGATATTAAAAAATTTTACCACATAATTATGAACCTAACCTCAAAGAGTGTCAACATAGGTCTGTTTACTATAAACGATGCACGCGCCATCTGCAACTCTAGTGATCACATAAACATCTACCTTTGGATTCCATGGCTCGTTTTGAATTAATTTTCAAACTAGTGACTGTAGATGTCACAAGTTACTTTTCATAAATAGTATACAGTTCGATTATTATAACTTTGCCCATGCGTCATCAATTAATGATCGAAAAAATCACACACCCTCTATCGAACATCTCTTTCTAACAACCGCTATGAGCGAATCAAAGTACGTTAACATTTGTCTTCTAAGCTAAGAATTATGGTATTGTGATGATCGATTATAACTCAAAACAGTGAAAAGAGATAGCCATAAAACAGACAGTCTTTTACATTTCAACTTCAGTTTGGAAGAGCCATCTTTGATAATCATGCACAATACACCATACCACAGTGAAATTTTGAATAAACAGCTTACCACTTCTTCAAGAAAATCGGAAATTGTTTGTTGGCTACAGTGAAATAATATTGATTTTGATGAGAAATTAACAAAACCAGAGTTATTGCAATTGACTAAGATGATCCGAAAGGAAAACATATATATTATACATGAACCGGTTCGAGAACATGGGCATGAAGTATTAAGATTACCACCTTTTCACCCAGACTTTAATGCTATTGAATTAATTTGAGCTAATTGTAAGATATACTACAACAATCACATTGGCAGAGATGGGTATAGTGATGAAAAAGTATTGGGTATATGAAATGAAGCATTAGAGAAGTGCAACACTGAATCCTGGGCAAAATGTGTAAAATACGCCGAATCGCTCATTGAAAAATGGTATGAACGAGAAAAGCTCCTTTGAGATATGGTTATTATAAACATTAGTGACAGTTCTGAATCAGAAAGTGATTAAATATATAACCGACAGTCTTTTACATTTCAACTAAACTTGCCAAACATTGTATTGGCTAGCGTGTACCATCAATTATAATAATAATAATATTTATTTACCAAAGAATACAAGTGTATAAGGAAAAAAAAATATAAAAAATTTAAAAAGCTTCACTATAAAAGTGCACTGCATTATTTGGGCAAATAAATAGAGAAGACCCACAAAGGCGCAGCCTGTGCGTGGGCACAAGACAAAAAAGTTAAAAAAAACATGTATCATAACACTTACAGTACCTATTTAAAACAATATTGAGATTACATTCAAAATTATAAAACGGGTATTTATACTAATATAACTTACAACACATTTACACATAAAAACACAATTACAAATAGACTTACATAAACACAATAGTATACAAATTTCTATAACTACTTGATTGATTTAACTGTCATGATCAATTATTTTTCAAGTCAATTAATTGGTGAATAATTGCTCTAGGAGTGAACAATAGCCATTTCTTAATTTTAAATTTGAAGAGAATAAGGGAATTGATAGTTTTGAGATAGACGGGTATGTCATTATATAGCTTCGATGAAAGATATGAATAGCTGCGTTGTCCAATAGTTTTGGACAGTTTTTGCTTCCTTAAGATTCTTCCGTTGGTGAACCCAGAGCAAAGATTTGTCGAATGTCCATCAGTTCTGCTTCAGTATATAGATCGTCACTTGGATAAGTGTACGGTCTATTTAAAATGATCTTAATTATCCACTTCTGAACTGTTTCCAAATTCTTCAGATAATAATTAGTAACCCCTCCCCATGCAATAATACCATACAGTAGATGTGTTTGTACTAAGGCATGATAAATAATTTTGAGATGTTTAAGGCCAAGGATGTTTTTTAAGAATTTGAATTTGTATACCAGATATCTTAGCTTTTTTGTAACATTGCTAATATGCGTGTACCACTTTAAGTTGCTGTCAAGTGTAATACCCGGATATTTCACTGTTTTAGAAGATTTGAGCTGGACTACTTCATCACCCGTGATAGGGACATCTATAAATGAGTAGTTGGGAAGATTTGACTCATAACTGTTGAAAGGTGTGAATACAGTTTTCTTCAAATTCACTGTGAGAAGTTTACTGCTAAAATAATCCATAATAATGGGAAATGAAGATATAACTTGTTGTTTCAATGCCTCCCAATTTCTTTCTTTGAAGAAGAATACGGCGTCATCAGCGAAGCTAGTTATTTCAGCAGGAATTGGTAGGTCAAACATGAGTTGAGATACAGAATAAACAAAATTGGACCGAGCACTGTTCCCTGGGAAACACCATATCTTACAGTTCTACTGGTACTTGTTTCATCATCAATTGTGACACATTGTTTTCGGTTGCTGAGATAACTTTTCATCAATCGAATTGCAGACCCCCTAAAGCCGATGTTCTCGAGGGTTTCTAATAGGTCTGGATGACTGACTGTATCAAACGCTTTTGCGAGATCAACAAAGAGGCATATGGCGGGCTCTTTTGAATCCAAAGCATTTATACAGTTTTCCAACTAAATCCGCCATAGCATCTTGAGTTGATCTCTCAATCATAAACCCATATTGTTTCTCAAAAACCAACTTGAATTTTTCAGTGTAATTTACAATTCGAGCTTTAATTATTTTTTCCAGAATTTTTGAAATATTTGAAAGAAGTGATATGGGTCTGTAGTTTGATACATCTTGCCTGTCTCCAGACTTATGAATTGGTTTGATTTCAGCTATTTTTAAGGATTTAGGGAAGATTCCTGTTTCGAGACATTTATTTATTATGTAAGTAAGGGGTTTAACAAGACATTCAACACATTCTTTGGGTGTATTCGCTCCAATCTTGTCAATCCCGGGTGCTTTGTTGGCGTCATTGTTTTCTGTAATTGGGGTATTATTTGTCGCCCGTTTTACTTTGTTTTGAAGTTGAATATATTATAAAAGCAGTTCTTTTCAAAGCTAAACGTCTCTTGAAATCATTACTTTAAAAGTAAGTACAATACAATGGGTTTTATTCACAAATAATCTTCAAAATTTTTAACCTCACAAATGACATTTGTGACTATAATTCCGTACTACCGGGATATTAATACAACAATTATTCATAGTGTGGAAACCCTATTGAGAGAAAAAACATTACCTAAATCTATAAATTCAGGTCAAAAGCATTCATAATATATTTTAATTCTTTATTAGATTATGCCTGGAGTTATTCTACATTCACAAGCACAACAATTTGTGTTGAACTTGTGCGAGTATTTTGAAAGGAAAAGAGCGATTGGTGGACCTTTTTAATCACTTTCATCTGTTCAAGAGGTATCAATTAAATCCACAAAAGAAATGTCATAACTTTTCTTTACTGTATTTTAGAGAGTTGCAGATGCACTTAAAATATCTCGAAAAACGGTGTGCAAGATCAAAATAAGAAACAAAAATAAACCCATTCCATCAACTCCAGGAAAAAGTAGACGTCGTCTCAAAAAGAAAACAGCTGATTTATCTGAAGGACAGAAAATGGCAGTACGAAATACTTTGTATGATATGTATGAAAAAAGTGAGTATACCTCCTTATTACCTGGTGAGGGAAATGAAGATATTATTGATTGTTCATTCGATGGACGTGACACTGACTAGTGAGAAAAATTTCTGAACAAATGTAACCGCCCCATTTTCATCAATCACAACTTCATCAGGAAAGTCATTGGATTTATGTATATTAGTTGAAAAGTCAAACTTTATTGTCACATCTAGTTTTCTTTTTAATTTGAAACTTCACTTCGTATGAATTTTGACATGTACCTATATTTATTTGAATTTTTTTCTTCCAGAAAAACATGTTACCCTTCAATCCTTGAACGATGAACTGAAAAATAAGGAGATTGTTTCGATGTGCAAATAATCTTTGAATGTTTTACTGAAAGAGCTGGGATTTAAATTTAAAAAAGATTATAATCGAAGAGCTTCGATTGAAAAGACTCATATTGTTTCACAAAGAGCATATTTTTTACGTATATACCAAGAAAACCAAAAAAATTTATATCCACGAGAAGTGTTTTTTTTTAGATGAAACATGGATTTATTCTAGAGGAAATAAAACCAAGTCTTGGCAGGATGATAATGTCAAAAGTGTACGCAAAGCCGAAGGATTTATTGTTGTGCATGCTGGTTCTTCAAAAGGGTTTGTTCCAGAAGCCAGTTTATTGTTCTGTTCGAAATCTTTGATTCTAGATTATCATGGAGAAATGAATAGTACAATGTTCACCAAGTGGATCACTTCACAGTTAATTCCCAGTTTGGAAGAGCCATCTTTGATAATAATGCACAATGCACCATACCACAGTGAAATTTTGAATAAACAGCTTACCACTTCTTCAAGAAAATCGGAAATTGTTTGTTGGCTACAGTGAAATAATATTGATTTTGATGAGAAATTAACAAAACCAGATGTATTGCAATTGGCTAAGATGAACCGAAAGGAAAACATAATATTATACATGAACCGGTACGAGAACATGGGCATGAAGTATTAAGGTTACCACCTTTTCACCCAGACTTTAATGCTATTGAATTAATTTGAGCTAATTGTAAGACATACTACAACAATCATATTGGCAGAGATGGGTACAGTGATGAAAAAGTATTGGATATGTGGAATGAAGCATTAGAGAAGTGCAACACTGAATCCTGGGCAAAATGTGTAAAATACGCCGAATCGCTCATTGAAAAATGGTATGAACGAGAAAAGCTCCTTTGAGATATGGTTATTATAAACATTAGTGACAGTTCTGAATCAGAAAGTGATTAAATATATTAATTTTGTTTTTACTTTCATAAATGGTACATATCTACATGCTCGCATTACATAAATAAATGTATGAATAAATTTTTTGTTAATCATGTGTTGAGTATTTCATTACCAAATATATTTCAAATGGTGTTTTTTATTTCTTTGATATTCATTTATTTATCATTGTACAGTGGGTCCTTGCATCCATGCACGAATAGGTAATTGAAAATGTTTGAATACCTAAGTCTAGAAGATTCCTTTTCTGAGTTTTAGTCATGTAAGTATATGTTAATTGTACATAAGAACAATTTCTCGTTGACAAACACAGTTGAATTATGAAATATAATAATAAATTAATAACATGTAATATCACAGCTACAAAATATTTAACATTCTAAAGTACTAAAATACGAAAATATAGCCGACTAAAAGCAGTACAGGCGTTTAGGTGTATACATAATGAATAATCATGGCTAAAAAAATGACATGTTATCAAATATTTAGTGAAACATTAGAAGATGTCGTTATAAAACTCTGCCATGTTTGAATGGAAACTCATTTTTTGATATCCCCGTATGCAAAGGTTTTGAAAATATTGCACTCCAACCTAGTTTTTTGAACAACTTTTTTCGTTAACTATTACCTAGAGAACTTGCATTAATGTGGATAAAATTAGGATGTGATGGATTTGTGTCAAACGGCTACGAAGGTATGGATAAAACAACTTCCTTATATGAGTGTGACTGAAATTAGAATACAGTAGGGAGGTCAAAAGTTTCTAGTAAACTCACTGCCTCTATGTTTTATTATCATATCAAACCTGGTGTCACTGGATTCGTAATAATTGGAAAACACTGTGTGCTAGGAATCGCACGTTAAAAGGTAAGACCTTGTTAATTCCTGACTTGCACATGTTTCGACTACTGAGGGCTGCCGTTCGTAAGGGAACGACAGCTGGTTAACGGAAAAAAACAATTTTAAAGTTTCATTCCTTTTCGCCTTTGTATCTCCAGCAATATATTTTAAATTTGGAACATTAAATATGCTCACCGAACGACACTTTTTGACAAATTTGAAAAATAAAGGAAAAAATGAAAGGAGAAAAGGAAGGTGTACCCATGAGTGTGTCACACGATATTCTGTTAGAACTAAAAAAACACTCTCAATGTCGGTGGTTCGCCATTTCCATGAATTTGAAAATGTTAATTCAGTAATTCATTATCCTATCTTATTACCTACACGTTGTAATTTTATCGGGATATTGGCCACGGCATTCTACATTTAGACGTCATTTGGCTTAAACGTCTCGACTTATTTCATATGCAAACTTGATGACGCACGGGTAAAGTTATAATAATCGAACTGTATCTGTAGATTTGGCATTGGCTTATACTCATATATTATTCGATTCTTCTAAGCAAGTCAATAACTATTCGGTCGTCAAAATATTACTGAAAAAAATTAAAATTTATTTCAAAAGTTGCATACGACGTTCAGTTCTCATGAATTTTCATTCGACCTACTTAACCATTATACAATCTCGTAGTTTCAACATTCACCACTACACATTTCTTCAACTATCAGAAATAAAGTTCTCTGAAATACATAAGTACTAATAAACTCTACTGAAACTAAAAAACACATTTCAATATTTTATCTTTATCAACTAACCTCCTCTCCGATTTTGAGAAAACTCTCTTGCCACTCTAAGGATGAGGAATCAACAATAGAACATGAATAATTTATATTGAAAACTACATTTTATTGAAATGTCTATTTGAAACGTGAGCAAATTGCGTATGAAATGTCATACGGGAGGCTCTGACGGGCTAATACATGTTATATCAGAATATCCATTCAGCATTTCTGAGCCTATAAATTCAAGAAACCAAGAGGAGACACCATTCAAGTTATCCCCTTCTTCGAATCACTATTTAACACTAAATGAGTAATTAATATTTCACATAAATATTCAGTATTACCATATTGTGAGAGTGTGAATAAAGTCCTTTTAAAAACAAAAAACAGTGGATACTAATTGAACTCAGCTATTTTATTATACAATTGTTTGAATCTTAAAATATGATCGTTCCTTGCTTCTGAACAGCTCAAGCGTTTCAAATGCCTTGAATTATATGAGTAGGATTATTTCCCAAAGAAAAATATTACCTACCCCAAAAATGTGGATTTATGTAAAAGACGTAATATAGTGAATGCCATAATCTTTTCTGGTAGTAAATATAAATTATTACAGAATGCACCTCTGAAATAAGCAAATATGTGAACAAGAGTCACGATAAAATGGGAAAAATTCCTTTTTTAATTTTTTTTGTACGGGGTGAAGCTTATACCTAAAATAGCTGGATATGCAAAGATTACAACGAGTAGTCGATTGAAAATTAATCATAACGTAATATTCAAAGTATTGGATGATTGCTAGCAATATAAAATCTAATGAAAACAGGGGTGAATAACAGGTGTAACTGTGTAATTGGATCTTCACAAAATGAAAGTGACAGTGATTCCGATACAGTAACAATGAAGTATTGGGCTGACAACAAACAGCTCAAACCGACAAAGCAAAAAAGACAAAAACTGGGTGAATACCATCACCTTTTTTTAGATTTGAAGAACTGCCCAGACAGCTTTTTTGCTTGTATGCGAATGGATATTGAAACATTTCTGTATATTTTAGAGATAAAATCAGAAATTCATAAGTGCAACTATAATAACTATCACACGAATCCAATACTTACTGAAGAAAGACTAGTCCTGGTGATGGCGGCCTTTCTGAGTATGCGGGACTCATGGAGTTAGCTAGGAGAGGGGTACACAGGGCACACCGAAATAGCAACGGTAGCACTGTCCGCTATCAAAGTGATGCAGGCGGAGGACAAAATTAGGCGGAAAAGGAAGATATCTCTAGAGATCCCAGATAAGAATGAGTGGGAACAGGAACGAGTGATCTTTCCCTAGGAAGCCTGGTCTGTTTTACAGATGGGTCCAAACTGGAGAAGGGACAAGCCGGAGCAGGAGTATACCTGAAAAACAGAGAAAGAATAGCCTATGCGCTAGGTTCTCTAACAACAGTTTTCCAAGCAGAAGTGTATACAAGTATATGAACATAGGATAGAAAAAATAACTTTTGTCTACACAAGTATATGTCTGCTCTGACAGTCAGGCCACTATCAGGGCACTGAAAGCAACCAGTACCAGATCAAAACTGGTTCAGGAGTTCAGAGACGCCCTAGAAAGTCTTGCGATTGAAAAGGAAATAACGCTGATGTGGGTCCCGGGCCATGCAGGGATCGAAGGCAACGAGCAGGCAGACCAGCTGGCCAAGCAAGGAGCCGGGCAACCCTACTACGGGTCCGAACCCGCACTCGGACTAACAAGGAGACAAGGATCAACAGCACTAAATGAGTGGGCTGTTAATACATTAGGAAAAGAGTGGAGAGGAAGAGATGGCTGCTGGCAGTCCAACCGGATGATATCGGGGCCCAACAGGACAAAGACGGCCAAGATACTAAAGCTAAGCCGCAAAGAACTCCGACTCTTGGTGGGAGTTCTAACCGGCCACTGCGGTCTCAGGAGGCATTCGACCCTTATCAGAGTGGAGGCAGACCCACTATGCGCGGAATGTGGTGAGGAGAAGGACTCCTTTCACTTGCTGTGCGAATGTGGAAAATACTACAGGCTCAGACAAAATGTCTTCTATTGAGGAAGAAGAATTGCACTCCTTGCAATGGAAGGTCGACCTTCACAAGAAGGTCGAAGAGGTTTGAGCAGTTATCTGCCATGGGATGAGTGAAGATGCTGGGGTTTGCGAAAAGGGCCCACTGGGGCCTAATCGCTGACGCTTGCGTCCCTCACCCATTACCATTACCAAGACTAGTCCTGACTATCGGGTAACTGAAAATCATATATGTTAACTTAATTTATTGCAATAACACTAAAATGTAAGGATAAAAAGATTAACCGATTAGAGGTTAGAATAGTTTGGTGTATCACTACACTATATTAGAAAATTTACGAACGACCAATTTATTTGTTTTTACTTTATTAAGTACTGCAAAATCTACAAAGCCACTATTAAGTTAGCGAAGAAAATGTATTACAGAAACAGACTTGGCGAATCTAATAATAAAATCAAAGAGACCTGGTCTATAATTGATATCAGAGAAAAATCGATGAAAACAAAAATCCCAATATAATCAATAAATACTATTGCTCATTTGCTCAGAAGCTAAGCAACACAATTCGCGTCCCCTATGATCCATTAATCAATGTGGAAAATATAAAAATTTATGATAGCCTTTTCTTATATGACACAGATCTTCTTGAAGTGACTGAAACCTTATACGACATCAGAAACAAAAATGTCGCTAGGTATGATGAGATTTCGTTCAAGATACTTATGAATCTACCAGTCAATGCACTCTCATCAATACTTCCTTCAAAACTGGCTCATTTCCTCCTTCTCTGAAGGCTTCTATTGTTATTACTCTACATGAAGGTGGTAATTTGGATAATCCCTCAGATCTGAGAACCATTTCTCTTATTCCAACGTTGGCAACAATTATTGAGAAATTAGTTAAGATACGTTTGAATAATTTCTTAAACTTGCATAATATCATAAACAACAACCAATTGAGGTTCCAAACAGAAAAAGATACAACTGACACAATTTTCTCTTTCCTTTATAAAATTAATTCAGAAATAAATGCTGGTGAAGTGACCGCCGCAACTTTCTATGACCGTGAAGGCCTTCGATTGCGTAATTCATGAAATCGTCACCCGGGTGCAGAAACATCCTATGTAACACAAACTGAATTTTACAGAATGAGAATTATTAATTTGTCTGGTGTGCGTTAGATGACTTTGCGTTAACTCATGGCTTGAATCATTGCTGTATTTGCCCTTTAAGATAATGATCTTTTTTGCCTCGAGTGATATAAAGAAAGTTTAGGGAGTTAGGATATATTTGCACTATTTTTTTCAACAAAATTCATCCTAAGTCATTTGTAGGGAAATAGGTTTATTTATGAGGTAGCCTAACTCCACATTCTCACATTATCAAACCCAACACACTCCATTGATACAAATAGTTATTTATGCAACAAGTGCAAAAAGTAAGTGTTTATTGCACTCGACGTGAAATTGTCCGACGAGGCCGAGGCCGGGTTGGACAACACGTTGAGTGCAACAAACATTTTTTGCACGAGTTGCATACAAAATTTTTTCTACGTTCATGCAAAAAGCAAAAAATTGGTTATTTAGTTACGGCACTAGGTGAACTAAAATGAAATACGCAATTTAAATAAATAATTATTACTATCGATTTCATCACCATCATCTAGATTTCCATTAATATTACTCATTTTAAAACTTTCAGTTCTGTAATTGTCAGAATTAAATTTGACTGACGTTTATATAACCACAGCACTGGGACTCCGATGATTAGAAATGTTTCATAGCATCGAAATGTGTCGAGAATGTGACGTCATATTTAAACGTTAGAAATAGGAAGCATAGTACCGATATTTCGAATATGACGTCACATTTCAATTCTATAAAACATTTCTAATCATCAGAGTCCAGGAGCAGTTGTATTATAAAATAACAAAATCATAGTAGCCATGAGCTCGTATGTTATCACGAGGTTTGGTCATAGTACAGACAGTTTGCTCTATGCAGGTAGACGGTTTAAAACATAGCGGGTCGGTTTTGATTTGAGTTATTCTCGGGAAGGCATTATTTGTTCAACTCTGACTGCTAACATTAATACAAAATAATATAAAATAGTAGCTGTTTAAAACGTATGGCCAATCTCACCGAATATCTGCTAAATATGTAGTGGGTTTGAACGTTTATGTTTATCATGATGACAGCACGTTGAAGTAGAATGACAGATGAGTGCAATAAGAACTTTATTGCACTAGTGCAATAAAGAGCTTCTTTTTCCACTGAATATAGTTCAATAAAGTTTTTCTTTTTGCATGAATGTAGAAAAAATAAATAATAACCACGTAATATTACTGGATAATTGTGTATTAAAAAATAGGTTGAATATTCTTACTGAGACTACACATTCAAATATAAAAACCAAACAAATAACATAGTTAACATTTAGAATGAAATTAATTTTACTTCAAAATACAAATTATACAACTGTTTCACTAAAAACTGAAAATACTGTTATTTAAATATCGAAAAAAAAAAAATTCGTTAAAAATTAATCAGAATCGTCAGATGTGTCTTCGCATCGACCATTCCAAATTTTCGTAAAAAGTATGGCAGGATGGTGGAATTATTTTTTCCTTGCACAAGTATTGCAGATCATCATATTTCAATTTTGGTATTGGTATAGCCTTCTTGAGTAGATATACTACAGGCATAGTTGGAGTGGGAAGAGGAGATCGGTAGAAGTCGGTTGCGTCGCTGGTCAGCCGTTCAGCAGTGACGTGATCGCGATAGATCCGTTAGATAGATACAGTTCGATTATTATAACTTTACCCGTGCGTCATCAAGTTATGTATATGAAATAAGTCTAGACGTTTAAGCCAAATGACGTCTAAATGTAGAATGCCGTGGCTAATATCCCGATAAAATTACAACGTGTAGGTAATAAGATGGGATAATGAATTACTGAATTAACATTTTCAAATTCGTGGAAATGGCGAACCACCGACATTGAGAGTGTTTTTTTAGTTCTAACAGAATATCGTGTGACACACTCATGGGTACACCTTCCTTTTCTCCTTTCATTTTTTCCTTTATTTTTCAAATTTGTCAAAAAGTTTCGTTCGGTGAGCATATTCAATGTTCCAAATTTAAAATATATTGCTGGAGATACAAAGGCGAAAAGGAATGAAACTTTAAAATTGTTTTTTTCCGTTAACCAGCTGTCGTTCCCTCACGAACGGCAGCCCTCAGTAGTCGAAACATGTGCAAGTCAGGAATTAACAAGGTCTTACCTTTTAACGTGCGATTCCTAGCACACAGTGTTTTCCAATTATTACGAATCCAGTGACACCAGGTTTGATATGATAATAAAACATAGAGGCAGTGAGTTTACTAGAAACTTTTGACCTCCCTACTGTATTCTAATTTCAGTCACACTCATATAAGGAAGTTGTTTTATCCATACGTCCGCAGCCGTTTGACACAAATCCATCACATCCTAATTTCATCCACATTAATGCAAGTTCTCTAGGTAATAGTTAACGAAAAAAGATGTTTTAAAAACTAGGTTGCAGTGTAATATTTTCAAAACCTTTGCATACGGGGATATCAAAAATGAGTTTCCATTCAAACATGGCAGAGTTTTATGACGACACATTCTAATGTTTCATTAAATATTTGATAAAATGTTTTTTTTTTAGCCATGATTATTCATTATTTATAAACCTACACAATTTTAGTACTTTAGAATTTTAAATATTTTGTAGCTGTGATATTACATGTTATTAATTTATTATTATATTTCATAATTCAACAGTGTTTGTCAACAAGAAATTGTTCTTATGTAAAATAAACATATACTTACATGACTAAAACTCAAAAAAGGAATCTTCTAGACTTAGGTATTCAAACTTTTTCAATTACCTATTCGTGCATGGATGCAAGGATCCACTGTACAATGATAAATAAATGAATATCTAAGAAATAAAAAACATCAGTTGAAATATATTTGGTAATGAAATACTCAACACATGATTAACAAAAAATGTATTCATACATTTATTTATGTAATGCGAGCATGTAGATCTATGTACCATTTATGAAAGTAAAAACAAAATTAATATATTTAATCACTTTCTGATTCAGAACTGTCACCAATGTTTATAATAATGGGTCCAATAACCATATCTCAAAGGAGGTTTTCTCGTTCATACCATTTTTCAGTGAGCGATTCGGTGTATTTTACACATTTTGCCTAGGATTCAGTGTTGCACTTCTCTAAATGCTTCATTCCACATACTCATTACTTTTTCATCACTGTATCCATTTCTGCCAATATGATTTTTATAGTATGTCTTTCAATTTGACCAAATTAATTCAATAGCATTAAAGTCTGGGTAATAAGGTGGTAATCTTAATACTTCATGCCCATGTTCTCGTACCATTTCATGTATAATATTATGTTTTCCTTTCGGTTCATCTTAGCCAAGTGCAATAACTCTGGTTTTGTTGATTTCTCATCAAAATCAATATTATTTTACTGTAGCCAACAAACAATTTCCGATTTTCTTGAAGAAGTGGTAGACTGTTTATTCAAAATTTCACTGTGCATTATTATCAAAGATGGATCTTCCAAACTGGTAAATCACGGTGAAGTGATCCACTTGGTGAACATTGTACTATTCATTTCTCCATGATAATCTAGAATCAAAGAATTCGAACAGAATAATAAACTGGCTTCTGGAACAAACCCTTTTGCAGAACCAGCATGCACAACAATAAATCCTTCGGCTTTGCGTACGCTTTTGACATTATCATCCTGCCAAGACTTGGTTTTATTTCCTCTAGAATAAATCCATGTTTCATCTAAAAAAAACACTTCTCGTGGATATAAAGTTTTTCGGTTTTCTTGTTATTTACATAAAAAATATGCTCTTTGTGAAACAATATGAGTCTTTTCAATCAAAGTTCTTCGAATATCATCTTTTTTAAATTTAAAGCCCAGCTTTTTCAGTAAAACATTCAAAGATGATTTGCACATCGAAACAATCTCCTTATTTTTCAGTTCATCGTTCAAGGATTGAAGAAAAAAATTCAAATAAATATAGGTACATGTCAAAATTCATACGAAGTGAAGTTTCAAATTAAAAAGAAAACTAGATGTGACTATAAAGTTTGAGTTTTCAACCAATATACATAAATCCAATGACTTTCCTGATGAAGTTGTGATTGATGAAAATGGGGCGGTTACATTTGTTCAGAAATTTTTCTCACTAGTCAGTGTCACGTCCATCGAATGAACAATCAATTTAATCTTCATTTCCCTCACCAGGTAATAAGGAGGTATACTCACTTTTTTCATATATGTCGTACAAAATATTTCGTACTGCCATTGTCTGTCCTTCAGGTAATTCAGCTGTTTTCTTTTTGAGACGTCTACTTTTTCCTGGAGTTGATGGAATGGGTTTATTTTCGTTTCTTATTTTGATCTTGTACACCGTTTTTCGAGATATTTGAAGTGCATCTGCATCTCTCTAAAATACAGTAAAGAAAAGTTGACATTTTTTTTGTGGTTTCAATTGTTACCTCTTGAACAGATGAAAGTGGTAAAAAAGGTCCACCATTCGCTCTTTCTTTTTCAAAATACTCGCACAAGTTCAACACAAACTGTTGTGCTTGTGAGTGTAGAATAGTTCCAGGAATAATCTAAAAAAGAATTAAAATATATTATGAATGTTTTTGACCTGTATTTATAGATTTAGGTAATGTTTTTTTTTTCTCAATTGGGTTTCCACACTATGAATAATTGTAGTGTTAATATCCCGGTAGTACGGAATTATAGTCACAAATGTCAATTGTGAGGTTGAAAATTTTGAAGATTATTTTTGAATAAAACACATTGTATTGTACTTACTTTGAATGTAATGATTCCAAGAGACGTTTAGCTTTGAAAAAAACTGTTTTTATAATACATTCGACTGCAAAACGAAGTAAAACGGTCGAAAAATAATACTCCAATGACAGAAAACAATGACGCAATTGATGGTACACGCTAGCCAATAGAATGTGTGGCAAGTTTAGTTGAAATGTGAAAGACTGTCGGTTTTTATGGCTATCTCTTTTCACTGTTTTGAGCTATAATCGATCATCACAATACCATAATTCCTAGCTTAGAAGACAAATGTTAACGAACTTGGATTCGCTCATAGCGGTTGTTAGAAAGAGATGTTCGATAGAGGGTGTGTGATTTCTTCGATCATAAATTGATGACGCATGGGTAGAGTTATAATAATCGAACTGTAAGAGATTGCCAGTAGAGCGCGCAGTTTGGATATTTTTGTTTGGCAGTGAGTTCCGCTAGCCTTGCCTCCAGGGAAACTTCGTACAAGTTGATTTACAAATATGGGATATATATTTCTCCAGCTACCGCAAGCTGTTTGAATATTAAAAAAATAATGATTGTGAATGGAATAAATGTCTGATAATAATAATGATTTTGAAAAAAATGTGAAAAATTGCGAGATAACGAGGGTGTAACGTTTGAAGGTGCGATTCCAATGAGGAAAGTATACAGGGTGTTTCAAAATGCATAATTTAAGAGAAATGAACGTTACTGCTGCGTGTGTGTCAAAAGTCCAATTGATGAAATTTCTCACTAAGATAGTCACGTTTTTGAAGTCCTCGTACATAAATGATATCAAAATCCGTGAACATTTCGTTCCAAGAAACAGGCAGAACGTTTATCTGCTCTACTCAAAAAGGAAAATGGTATGGTTGGCAGCAGCAAAAAATTACTACATTGAATTACAATCTTAATGGCAATCTCCTTAGGATGGAATTGTTGCTCGATGGTTAAGCCTTGAATATCTACAACAGCTATTCTCATGTTGACTCTGTGATTGATACTGAAGTGAAAAGCGTATGTTCAGTTTAATTTGTTAATGATTTCGCTGAGTGGGAGGTGCTCACCCTGGAGAGATATGGGAATGCGAACATTCCCAACTCCCTCCGAGAGCCTTCCACCACCCCCTAGTTCTTCCACTAGGGCCTCAGCATCACCCGGTTCCCTTAGGGTATGCACATCTGTATCCAGCCTCTGCTGTTGTGCGTGAGGCACACCCAATGACCTCGGAGCGCTTTGGCGCATTCCGAGGGGCGTACTGAATATAATGCAAAAATCTAATATTATTCGACTGGCTTCTAGGTGAAAATTGAGAGTTATCAAGTGTAAAAATGGCTCACTAAAGGTGACCATACATAAAAAAATCCTCGTAGGAGCGCGGCGAGCCTGCCCTGCGACACCCCCCTACTAAAGAGTTTAACTTGGTCGAAGTTATTTCCAAACGAAACAACCGACAAAAGCTAAATTTACGTTAACTCCCTAATAGTCACCTTCCGCACTCTGATGAACAAAGGCTGGAACCACCAAAGTTACTGGAACGTTGTCGGAATCGTTCTCAGTACAGTCTTTACTAACTCTAGGAGCTTCGCTGTAGCTCTGGGCTGGTACGGGATCTTCGTCAGACCCGGTCACCGAAACATACTGACGGGCGGAGTTTGTCGGTGGTCACTGGATCGGAGCTCGGTCGGAGTCCAGTGCCACGATCCGGCATCTCCTTCGCCGTCCTGTACTCGTACTAGGAATCTCAGTCCTTACTGAGCCTTCCTGTCTCACATTCTCTTTCGGGTCGACCACCGATGGTGATGGAGACCCCCTTGTTGAAAGTGCTAACGCTCGGATAGCAGCTTCCAAATCTAAGTCATAACTAGAACTCGAGACATGGCCGGAAACGACCGCCTGGTGGGTGAAAGCGTGGTGGACCTCAGTCCTAGTCGATGCTGGACGACCCACCGCCCTGGGTTCTACCAGCCCCCTAGAAGGTTTCTTCCTTCTTTTCCAGTCCTTGGTGATTTCGTTTACCTCATTAGGTCTCTGTCGCTAAACCCTTGTGTTGTAGCTCCTGCTACAACCTGCTTCCTGCTGCGGCCGCTGCTCCTGCTGCTTCGTCTGCTGCTCCGACGTCACTTGGTGAAGACTCCCTCTGGAACTTCGATGAACAACGACGAACAAAGGATGTGGTAGCTCCCCTGGAAGAGGACCGATCTCCTCCTTCCAGCGAATAGTTCGACCGAACTGTCCAACGCAGATGGAACGACTTGCAAAATCGACCACGGCCCCGTTTGCTGCCAGCCAGGGACACCCGAGCAGAAGATCTTCCTCAAAATCATCCACCACATGCAGTACAACCCCGTGCACAACTCCATCTATCATAAGTTCGACCTCTGTCTCCTCTAAGGTGGAGATGCCACGACCATTGCATGCAAGTCGCAAAGGTGTCACTTGATTCGTATCAACCCTCCAAGTGACAGGCAACAAACTACGTTTTACTAGGTTCAGCGAACTACCACAGTCCACTAACGCCCTAATGTAGTGACCCATCAGTTCAACCTCGATTCGTGGTAACTGATGCGATGGAACCCCTACGCTGTTGTTAGATAAAATAACCTACTGGCGACAATATAGGCACTCTGTACCGAGCTGTTCCACTTCGGACCTGGTCCGGAGTGGGTCGGTTTCGATGAAACTCTGTAGTTCCGACTTGTGACTTCCCTCAGCTACTGCAGCACCAACTGCAGTCGACGTTTGGACTCGACTATTATCTGCTCCGAGAACCTCGCCTCCGCCCCGAACTTGACGTGTACCCCTCTTGAGCGGAAAGCCTTCTACGCCTCCAGTAATTGTTACTGAGACTTGGCGAGCACCTGCTCCGGTAGCGCCGTGTTGTGTGGAAGTAAGTGACAGACCACCACCCTCGGTGACTTCACTACTTCCGACTGGAAGCGAAAGAAGTGCATCTCTCTCGATGACTTCTCCCTTCCAAACTTGGAACGAGAAAAGTGCGCCGCCTTCGACGACTTCTCCCTACCTACCTGCTGAATCACAATATTCCCTATGTTGCTGTTCCCTAACACGACGTGTACCTATACCTGACCCGTGACTGGTGTGGTGTGCCCTAGTGGCAACCTCCTTGTGCACGGATCCTCCGAGTTCCCGATGGTTCGTTCCTGAATGCACCAACGAGTGACGCTGTGGCCTAGGAGACTCACAGACGTCGACCTGGGGTGTATCAACGAATTCAGAGCTCCATGAACCAGAAGTTGAATTGCTGACCCCGAACGCTGTTGTTCCCAACATGGAACTTGTCCCAGTTGAGAAGAATTTCGACCCTCTACGTTTAACGTCCGCCGACGAGTGAACTTTTTTACGCCTACCACCAGTGGCGCGATCCACACGCTCATCTACCACACTGAAACAAACGGATTCACAATCCGACCGGTCTGCCCAATGTAGTTTGCCTGATGACGGTGGCATTTCGGCTGAAACGACTCCAGCTTCAACATCCTGGAACACCTTTTCCTCCTCCTTGTTGGAAATACAAGCTACAAAATTTCTATGACAGTCCAACACTGTCACAGAACCGCAAAACGGTGTTGAAGGAGTGCTTACTCCGATGGAGCCCCCTGATGGCTCCTGTTGGAGTTTTTTGAATCTTCACAAACTGTGATTTTGTCTGCGTCCCTATCTGACGTCTTACGACGCGAGATTTTACTCGCCTGTACGGTATTAACCGTATGTGCCTTATTGGCCTGATCGAACGGTTTCGTCCCCGAACTCTGATGTTTAGGGCCGTTCGTATTGTTATTTTGCTGAGGGCAATCTTTGTTCCAGTGAGCCCCCCACAAGTGAAACATCCGTTCGATGGAACGTTGTTTCCTCCAGAACGCCTCGACCGATCGAAATTCTGAAATTTATTGCCATTATTGTTTACGTTACTGGACCTAACCTGGTTCGAACCCCTGTTGTCCTGTATCTGTCCCTGAGGACGCTAAGGTGGCACATCGTCGGCCTAATGAGGTCTGTTGGTGTTCGAAACAAGTTTCGGCCCTGAGTGTACACTTGGGCTAGTGCTGCGAAGTAGCGTCTCGACAGCAACAGCTTTTTGTGTCAGCTCTTCAATAGTTGCAAAACTATGCAGTTGTAAATGGACTTTTATGTCTGGTTTAATCCGGTTCAAGATTAACCGTACTACCCTTCCTTCGTCCATCTCTGGGTAGAGCCTCTGTGAGAGACTCCACTTGCTCAAGATGAAGGAAGTTATAGATTCTCCCTTCGGCTGGTCAGTGCCAAAGAATTCCGCTTCTAAACTGGAAACCAACAAATCGGTGTCGAAGCGCTCTTGGAGCCGGTTAGTGAAAAACTTCCAGTTTAGGCGTGAATTACGGTATGGAGCATACCACTGCTGGGCTGCTCCCTTGAGCCAATGAGCTGCAACGCTCACCCAGACGGTTGGATCAAAGCCCCCTAGATAATCCCCACAGGATTGAATGAACTGAATCGAATCTTCGTGAGGAAGCCCACTGAAACTAGGATGTGGTTTATTATTGATTAAACCACCATCAACACCGTTAAGGGTTCCCCGACGTCTATCCTCCAGCAGGTCCGCGAGTCGTACGAGCACGTCGTCGACCTCCGTCACTGCCGTCCTGGGGTTCTCCTGAACACGGGCTGTAGGCGCTGGCCTCCTCGTTGGGTAATACCTACTCCTGTGGACATTACCGGGGTTGGAAGCAACGTTTTGAACGTTTCTAGGGACATCCTCAGATTCCCTAAAGTGGCAATTCCCTGTTGGCAACCGGGTAAACGTGCCATATGGGCACCAAAGGGTTTCAGGTTCACCCATAACCATGTTTGCATTGACTGGGAGTCTCTCAGGAGAGAGATCCCGAACTCTAAATCTGTTGGTCGGAGGAAGGCTACATTCGCAGATCCCTGAAGATGGTCTTTCTTCAGCAGCCCCACGTTGGGCGCCATGTCTCGAAATAACGTGTGCATGGCCGACTTTAGAAAAGTTTCTGATTTCTCCAAAACCATCCTCAGTCACCAGCCGCTCTGCTCCAGGTCGCCTGGAGGGTAAAGACGCTGTCACCCAGGGATTTCGGGTGGCAATTTCCGTGTCCCTGCCGACACCTATTCCGAAATCTGCCTGTATAGCTCTTGTTGCATATGTAGGCTGTGCTTGGGATGTCCCTTGGGAGGTACGCTGAACCCGCCCCTAGAGAGATATGGGAATGCGAACATTCTCAACTCCCTCCGAGAGCCTTCCACCACCCCTTGTTCTTCCACTAGGGCCTCAGCATCACCGGGTTCCCTTAGGGTATGCACATCTGTATCCAGACTCTGCTGTTGTGCGTGAGGCACACCCAATAACCTCGGAGCGCTTCGGCGCATTCCGAGGGGGCATACTTCGCGATCTTCGCCAGCACGGACTCCTGTGTAACCTTCCGACCTACAAACAGAAACATTTCTCGTTAATCGAAATTGTTCAAATCGCGCTTCCAGTGGTGGAGTTGTAACAACTCCCGCGGAATCGACTACTAAGTCTAACTGAGCCGACGGGTAAGGCTGCCTCCCTCCGTCTAAGCTCGACTCTAAAGTACCTTGGTCTAGCACACTTCTCGGGGACAGGGTAGTCGACATCGTCAACCCACGGTATTCCCCGGTAGAACGTACCTGGGGGACGTCTCCGTCGAGACGTCGCGACGCTTCGGAGAATAGACGCCTGGCGTCTAAGTCATCCGACGGCGGAGGTGTTCGAGAAAGCCCAACGCCGGCAAACACGGCTTGGGTATTCTCCTCCGCGAGCATATGAGATCTCAATCTCATATTCGTCATTGCTCTAAGGACAATAATTACGGCTGTAATAAATTGTCGGGCTACTTGCGTGTGTGGCAAAGGAGAAGTGCACTGAAATCGACCTCGCGTCGACCCAACTCAAGTGTGACGATGAGAAGGGTCACCCTATAGATAACTAACCTAACACCTAACAAGACCTCGCCGGGAAATGGACGAGGGTGGAAGGATTCACTGCTTAGAAAAACTATCTGAATAAATTTTCCTAACTTCAAAAATTGTGTGAAGCACCAAAAGGAAAATTTAAAACTTGAAAATTTTTACTTTAAAAATCGACAAATGAACGTGACAAAAAACCAAGACAGAGATTTGGGTAAAAGGATCACGGAGCCTAACCAGACTGTCTCAGGTGGAAAAGCAGAGAATAGCCGCAGGAAATAGGTATGGGAAGGACGCGAATCTCCTAGTAGGTACCACAGGAAATGTGGCTCGCCAACGACAAAGTCGCAGCTAATGATGTCTTGACAGGCCGAGGAATTTAAGCTCGAACGATACAACCTTCATGGAACTCTACGATCGAACCGATTGTATCAGGTGAGATCTCGTTTTGGTGCCTGACCCCTTTTCATACGATGGGGATTTTTCGTCAACGTCGCGTACAGGTATTAAGTCGGGAAATAACTTTGATGAAGTCAAATCCCTAAGTGTCCGATGCAAAAGATCACTTTACACTTGATTATTGCACGAGAGTTAAACTACCTATCAACGTACTTTCGTAGCGCGAATAAAACACTTGTAAACCGTACAAGTGAGTCTAACCCCTTTTAAGATAGAAACAAATCGTTATGAATCTACTGTTAAATGATTGATTATTACCGAGAACCTGACTCTAACTGCTAGCCAAAACGATGAATTGCAGTGACAAAAGGCAAAGCCAAACAGATATTTAACGGAAACACGAAATTGATTATTACACTGCAATTCGGCTTCTTCGCTGCTTGCATATTTATGCAATCCTGGCTGCTGAATCCGTGACACCCATTGGCGTCGCCCTTGGCTGAACAAAACCCTAGCTCGCGAAAACGCGCGGGATTTTGGCAAATGACCGTTATCTGCGTTTTCTAGGGAATATTTGATAAAAGTCACTAAATACTCCCTAAATCTAGGGGGATATGGAGAGTCAGAACTTCCGATATCACGATTCCTGGGACGGTCCGATATTCGGAGAGCCTCGAGAAAAACCATAAACCAACGTGATTCTTGAACGCCGAAAAAATGCACGTATTACTTCGCCGAGGAATCTATACCCGTTTTCCGATTTGGCCTACCTGATGAGAAATCGAATTGAAATAAAATAATTTGTGAAAACAAATGGAGCCACGGAAACTTTCCACCCAACAAGAGACTAGCGTGTCGAAACCTTGCTCTAAGTGTTCTGTATACCGGGTGCCCGACTGTTTGGGACCACAAATTAATAAATTGAAAACTATTCAGGAATTTTCGGTAAATCGGGAAAACTACGTACAGTGGAGTTCCACTGGGTGGAGATTGGGGACTTTACATCATACAGGGTCAGACTAGACTAGGGACCCGAATATAATGCAAAAATCTAATATTAATCGACTGGCTTCTAGGTGAAAATTGAGAGTTATCAAGTGTAAAAATGGCTCACTAAAGGTGACCATACACAAAAAAAAATCATCGTAGGAGCGCGGCGAGCCTGCCCTGCGACAGTACAATGTATTGGCGAGAGGTGAACTATGGGCGGGAACTGGGTTGGCGCTAGATGAGCTGTGTGCGGGAAGTTGGTTGGTGGGAAATGAGTTGATGCGTGCAATGAGAGCCTTCCAGGTATTGGGAAGTCTACGTCCGTCGTCGCGAGTGTTGAGGCAATTGGGGCGCTTCTCTATCTCAAGGGCTTCTCAGATGATCCTGGTTTGCAGAGTTTTCTCGGTGGAAATTGTTTTTGTGTTCTTGAAGTCTATTTTGTGACCTGTGTCTTCTCGATGTTTATAAAGTAAGGAAGTGGAAGATGCCTGACGCACAGCAAGTTCGTGTTCGTAGACTCTTGGAAGTTACTCGTCTGTTAGTCTGGCCAATATAAGTTCTCGGGCAGTCTGAACATGGTATTTCATATATACCTTGAGAATCGTTTGGTATTGTGTCCTTGGGAGATCTGAGGAATTTGGATATTTGGTTGTTGGCCGTGAATATTGTTTTTATCTCGTGTTTTCTCAAGATATTACTGATTTTGTCTGTCACACCTTTGATGTATGGTAGGAAAGCTTTGTGTGGCTGAATACTCTCTTGTGGATTATTCGTTTTTGGAGGACGGGTCAGTTGATGGCATATAGACTTGTCGATTAGCGAATTGTTGTAACCATTTTGGAGTTAGGCTTATTTCAGTTTGTCTAGCTCTTGTGGTCTATTCTGGTTGTCGGTGAGCTGAATTGATCTGTATATCAGGGATTTCAATACGGAGTTTGTTTGTGCTGGATGGTGATGAGAGTTTGCATGTAGGTATCGGTTGGTGTGGGTCTGTTTCCTGTGTACTGTTCCCAGTTCCCGCCCATAGTTCACCTCGCGCCAATACATTTCACACGGCCATTACAGCCACGTCCACTATAAATACAGTTCCTCAACCCACAGTTCCTCAGTTCTCTCGAAGGAGTAGGCAGATTGAGACCTTAGAGAGATCCAGTGACGAGACATGGGGATTGAGACCCCGACGTCAAGTCACAAAAACCTAACGTAATTATACCTGAGGTGTAGGCAGATTGAGACCTCAGCGTAGAATTACGTTTCAGCCTTTTATTAATTTTCTTTCTTTTTGAGTTCTTGAAAATGGCTCCAAAATCGGAGCCGAAACGTCGAGTTTCAACAAATTCTAGACGCGGTTCAACCCGAACTTTTAGTTTTCAAATATCTGACCGCGGAAACCTATCTGAACATATATATATCTTGTTCTCAATATATATAAATTACGTGTCACGTTGTTTGTCCGCTATAGACTCCTAAACTACTTAACCGATTTCAATCAAATTTGCACACCTTGTGCAGTTCGATCTAACTTAACAGATAGCATAGCTCACATCTCAATTTATAGCCGCAATATTATTTTATTGCAAATTATTTGTTGATGGCGAGAGAGTGAGACAGAACACATTACACGTTCTCGGTCTCCTCTTTTTGCGATGCTTCGTAGTTTCCACACTATCGTCTACTAAGCATTATTTGTTTATTATTCGACAGTCACAATTATCTGTCAGTCCCAAACGATTCTAACAGATGGCGGTATCTCCTGACTGGATTGAGTAAGTATTCTAACAGATGGCGCAGTGTTAAAAGTACTAACGTTTCAAATAAGTTACAATTTAATGGCATAACCACCACGTGTTGCTGAGGCTAGAGTATAACTTAAATTTATTTCGTAGTAAACGCAATACAGTGAAGTTCAATTGTTCTTACGTTCCTAATTTTTGGTATTACCATAGCCGGCCACGTGTTATTTAGACTGAATTATAAATTGAATTCATATTATAGTGGTAATGTTCAAGAACTGATAGCTTTTTACCAATTTTTGCATTTTTGCGTTGCTGTGGCTAAGGTTTTTATTATATTACATAGTAGTAAATTATTCAAGGTAAACGGTAGGAGAACACCAGTTATGGGGACTACCATGCTTTTTTACACAGATGCCATTTGTTAAAATACATGGCGACTGCCATCATTGATTTTCTACTACCGTTGATATTGATTCTGGAGCCTTGATTACCTCATAATCATCAAAATACATATATCGTACATCGTGATTTGATGTATAGCAAATATATAATAATATAACTACGTGGTAATACTTACATGTATAAACTTTAATTGAAGATTGTTAAATAATGAAGCACTCATAATTAAAAAGCAAGAAGGATTCAACTGTATTACTTTTACTGTAATATGGATTCAATTTATAATTCAGTCTAAATAACACGTGGCCGGCTATGCTAATACCAAAAATTAAGAACGTAAGAACAATTGAACTTCACTGTATTGCGTTTACTACGAAATAAATTTAAGTTATACTTTAGCCTCAGCAACACGTGGTGGTTATGCCATTAAATTGTAACTTATGTGAAACGTTAGTACTTTTAACACTGCGCCATCTGTTAGAATACTTACTCAATCCAGTCAGCAGATACCGCCATCTGTTAGAATAGTTTGGGACTGACAGATAATTGTGACTGTCGAATAATAAACAAATAATGCTTAGTAGATGATAGTGTGGAAACTATGAAGCATCGCACAAAGAGGAGACCGAGAACGTGTAATGTGTTCTGTCTCACTCTCTCGCCATCAACAAATAATTTGCAATAAAATAATATTGCGGCTATAAATTGAGATGTGAGCTATGCTATCTGTTAAGTTAGATCGAACTGCTAGTATATATATATATATACCGGGTGGCTACGGAAGTATTGCCTACGGAATATCTCAGTTATTGTATGAAGTAGGTTTGTGAAATTTGGAGCGTCGATATAATGACATAAGAGCTAGAATTTGAGCATATTGACATGTCGAAGTTAATTTCCGATCTGACCGGAAGTAACATCAACTTTCTTATTTTAAATGGAAACCCTATTTTTTTTTCTTTTCGCTTTATTCAGCATTCAATTCCCTTTCTAATGACATATCACAAGTTGGTATCTAACTAGAAACTAGATCAGAAAAAAATTATTATTGAAATTCACCGAGTAGGCCGTGGAAGCAAAATGAAAGCCAAAAATTGAAAAGTTGGCTATGGAAACCATACGTCACTTGATAACAGTTGCTACTACTGTGATATTTTATTGTCATTCATCGGCGTTATAAAAAGCTGCCAAAAAAATATTGGAAAAATTGGGAAAAAAACAATACTCTGTAGGTCCATAACTTAAATAGGAACATACAACTTTTTCTTGCCTGTACTATTCAGCATAACCATTCCTTTCTAATGATATAATAGAAAGTAATTTTTTGAAATGAAATACCAAAAAATCCAATTATTATTCTTCAAATAACAAAACAGATTATCGCCATACGCAAAAATAACATTAAAAATAATGTGGAATGATAAATTATATTCTGTAGGTTCTAGGTTAAATAGGAACATAAACATACTTGGTCTGTGCCATCGTCCATAGATATTCTAATATCTACCTATGGACGATGTTTGTGCTATTCAGAATAATCATTCCATTGCAATAATCATTCGAACCAAAATAAGCTGATTAAGATGTATTTTGGAATGAAACAAAAAAGAAACGAGAGCTCTCACGAACGCTGCTATCCATATTATTTTGACGTTCGAAGTAGTGTTTTTGATTCTGCCATTTTAAAAGGGTTTGGAAATCGAAATCAGTTAGTGGAATATTCAAAAAATGCCCCGTTAATCACGAACCGAACAAATTGACATGCTTCTCATTTATGGTGAATGTTTAAAAAATTCTTATGCCGCTGAACGATTGTATTTAGAGCGATATCCAGGAAGGCAGCAACCGTCAAGAAGATATTTCCAGTGGCTTGAAGAAAAATTAAGAACTGAGCCTGATGTTCACGAAGACCAAGAAGCATTTGTTATTAATGAGGAAACTGAAATTAATGTATTAGCTTTAGTACAATATGATAGCACAATTTCCTCAAGGCAGATTGGCGCCGAATTAGCTATAAGTAAGGACTCTGCTAGGAAGATTTTGAAAAAATATCGATTTAAATCCTTCAAGTATCAGTTGCATCAACATTTGTATGAAAATGACGGTGAAAGGCGCATGGAATATTGTAATTGGTTTCTTCGACAAAATGCTGAGAATCACCTATATAACCATTATATCTTGTTTACGGACGAGTCAAGATTTACCAACAATGGATTATTTAACAGGAATAATATAAGGTAGGTACTGTACTTTATTTGGATTATTGTCGATAGTCGAAGTGTAAAGTGCTAAAAGTGTGAACCGTCTTTTGTTTCAGGTACTGGGCGATAGAAAACGAGCACCGGTTTCGACAAGGTGGCTTCCAGGAGAGATTTGGAGTGAATGTTTGGGCAGGAATAGTTGGAACTCATATTGTTGGCCCCATTCTTTTTCAAGGCCAACTAACCGGAGAGAGATACTTTAATTTTTTAACGAATGAAATTTCGGAATTCATTAACAACCTACCAGCGGAAATAACTGAGAGAATGTACTTCCAGCAAGATGGCGCCCCTCCGCATAATTCAAGAATAGCGAGAAATTATCTTCAAAATTGCTTTCAAGAGAGACTTATATCAACCCATGGTCCAGTCAGGTGGCCACCAAGGTCACCTGATCTTACTCCGTGCGACTTTTTTCTATGTGGGCATCTTAAAAATAGGGTGTATTCCACACAGCCTACAACTCTATACATGAGCTAGAAGTAAAAATTCGTAGAGCTTTCCAAGATATCACGCCCCAAATGTTGAGAAACGTTTTACATGAAAATATCACCAGAGTCAATAAATGTATTGACGCTGAGGGAATGCATTTCGAACATTTGTTCTGAATTTATTTTATCTTTAATCCTATCAATTTGAATTTATTTTTTCGATAAATCTGTTGTTTTGTTATTTGAATAATAATAATTGGATTTTTTGGTATTTCATTTCAAAAAATTTCTTTCTATTATATCATTAGGAAGGAATGGTTATGCTGAATAGTACAGGCAAGAAAAAGTTGTATGTTCCTATTTAAGTTATGGACCTACAGAGTATTGTTTTTTTCCCAATTTTTCCAATATTTTTTTTGACGGCTTTTTATAACGCCGACGAATGAAAATAAAATATCACAGTAGTAGCAACTGTTATCAAGTGACGTATGGTTTCCATAGCCAACTTTTCAATTTTTGGCTTTCATTTTGCTTCCACGGCCAACTCGGTGAATTTCAATAATAATTTTTTTCTGGTCTAGTTTCTGGTTAGATACCAACTTGTGATATGTCATTAGAAAGGGAATTGAATGCTGAATAAAGCGAAAAGAAAAAAAATAGGGTGTCCTTTTAAAATAAGAAAGTTGATGTTACTTCCGGTCAGACCGGAAGTTAACTTCTACATGTCAATATGCTCAAATTCTAGCTCTTATGTCATTATATCGACGCTCCAAATTTCACAAACCTACTTCATACAATAACTGAGATATTCCGTAGGCAATACTTCCGTAGCCACCCGGTATATATACCGGGTGACCACGAGGTGAGGTACGCCCCCCAATTTTTCTATAGTTTTGAAGATACAGGTTTCAAATTTGGCACGTCGATATATTACTCAAATACGCATATTTTGACTCCATAACCGAAAATTCACCACTTCCGGTTTAACCGGAAGTGACCCCAAACTTTTTTTTTCAAATGACACCCTGTACAATTTTTTTCATTATCAGGAAGAACACGCAATTTGTGATAACACTGTTCTCCAAAATTGAAAATCGGTTGAAAAATGGCGGAGATACAGTTGATTGTTCAATCGAACAAAGTTGGCCGTGAACATCAAACTCAAATCATCACAACTGACGAACGGCGTCAGCATTTACGAGAGGAAGGTTCGAGGTAAGATACAGCTGAAAATTGAGCTTCTCATGTAATTGCAGCAACCATATTTCCCATCAATTATCAAACATTTCCTCAAAACAGATTAGTACCCATAAAGAAAGGCTCACAACTGCCATTTCTCAAATTGCAACATACTCTATTCACATTGTTATGTTGAAAGATGATGAATTATCAGATTACTCGAATGAAAAGATTTGAAGAATTCCGAAAGGAACCAGAAATACAATATAAGTGTTCCCAAAATTGAATGTTCTTCAACGAAGGCGGCTTTGAACATAAGAAAGCTAAACAAAAAAGCATATTTTGTCAACAAAGTGACAATTTGTTCTACTCATTCAATACAAGAGAATTGTAACTTGTTGAAAAACATTCCGATGGAGCGAAAATTTACTAGAAATGAAAAAGTAGATTTACTGCTAATTTATGGCGAGTGTAGAAAAAATGCAACTGCGGCTTGCATTCTTTACAGTGAACGATTCCCTCTCAGACAACGCCAACCAAGTAGAAACTATTTCGCACGTTTGGAAAGGCAATTCAGGATAGAACCAGATGACAATGTACATGATCAGGATAGTTTTATTATTGATGCAGAGACGGAAACTAATGTTTTGGCTGTTGTTTATGTAGATCCCACCATATCACTTCGACAAATCGAACATGAATTACCAGTTGGACGAGAATCAGCTCGAAAAATTCTAAAAAAACATGGGTTTAAGCCGTATAAATATCAGATACATCAGCGCCTTTACGAAAATGATCATCAAAGAAGGGTCCAATATTGCAATTGGCTACTTGAGAACCACATAAGGAACCCGAATATGACGAGAAACATTATATTTTTCGACGAATCAAGATTTACGAATCTTGGTATGTTCAATAGAAACAACACCAGATACTGGGCAACTGAAAACCCCAGGCTCATAAGACCAGGGAATTGTCAGGAACGCTTTGGATTCAACGTGTGGATAGGTCTGATAGGAACTCGAATCATTGGGCCCATAATATTTGATGGTATGTTGAATGGGCAACGCTATTTGGGATTTCTACGAAACGAAATAGAAGGATTCATGGAGAATTTACCTCTCGACGTCTACCAAAATATGTATTTCCAGCAGGATGGTGCACCTCCCCATAATTCCCGAATAGTAACCAGTTACCTAGATGAAACATTCCCAAATCGATGGATTGGCACGAATGGTCCTACAAGATGGCCTCCGAGGTCACCGGACCTCACGCCACTGGATTTTTTCATATGGGGTTACCTGAAGAACAAGGTTTACTCTTCTAGTCCTACATCAAGGGAGGATTTGGAACATCGCCTTAGAGAAGCAATTGCAAGTATTACTCAAGATCAGTTAAATGGAGTTATGGAAGCAATAGTGAGACGTGCAATTTTGTGCAGAGAACATAATGGAGAACATTTTGAACAGTACTTGTGAATCATTTTTTCATTACTTTGATTTCTGTTAGTGTAGTAAGTGACCAGAACCAATAAACAATTTACTTCATACCTTTTTTTTCCTTCAGAAATTAGTTGTATCAAATGTTAGAAATTGGAATAAATATCTAATACATTTTTTTTACTCTGCAGGTATATTCTTATGGTGGATTTATACAGCAGTTCCAATTCATGAGTTTTTAGTCACTAGTAAGAAGTCATAAGAATGTTCGTTAATGGAATATTTATTCCAACAACGATCTTAAAACTGCTGTATGAATCCACCATCAATTACGATTAGCATACGAGTAATGAGAAAAAAGTTCGCTCCATCGCCGTAGAATGTTTTTCGACAACTCACAATGTTCCATTATTCAGAATGTACCGCAAATTTTCACTATTTTTTTTTAAATATGAATTTTTGTTTAGCTTTCGTAGGTTCAAGCCGCCTATGTTTAAGAATAGTCAATTTTGAGAACACTCATAATGAAACATCCCGTATCTTCGATTCCTTTCGGAATTCTTCAAATCTTTTCATTCGAGTAATCTGATAATTCATCATCTTTCAACATAACAATGTGAAAAGAGTATGTTGCTATTTGAGAAATGGCAGTTGTGAGCCTTTCTTTATGGGTACTAATCCGTTTTGAGGAAATGTTTGATAATTGATGGGAAATATGGTTGCTGCAATTACATGGGAAGCTCAATTTTCAGCTGTATCTTACCTCGAACCTTCCTCTCGTAAATGCTGACGCCGTTCGTCAGTTGTGATGATTTGAGTTTGATGTTCACGGCCAACTTTGTTCGATTGAACAATCAACTGTATCTCCGCCATTTTTCAACCGATTTTCAATTTTGGAGAACAGTGTTATCACAAATTGCGTGTTCTTCCTGATAATGAAAAAAATTGTACAGGGTGTCATTTGAAAAAAAAAGTTTGGGGTCACTTCCGGTTAAACCGGAAGTGGTGAATTTTCGGTTATGGAGTCAAAATATGCGTATTTGAGTAATATATCGACGTGCCAAATTTGAAACCTGTATCTTCAAAACTATAGAAAAATTGGGGGGCGTACCTCACCTCGTGGTCACCCGGTATATATATATATATATATATATATATATATATATATATATATATATATATATATATACCGGGTGACCACGAGGTGAGGTATATATATATATATATATATATATATATATATATATATATATATATATATATATATATATATATATATATATATCCCATATAAAACTCCGTGGGCAAATATCTGGGAAATGAAAGATGATATCCATTATCCATATTTTGTGAAAGCGGATGATATTGATGTCAAAGGATCCTCTCATTTAGGTAGATATCCATCACTGGGCGTCATTCATAAGGGCGTCGCGACACCGACGCCATTTTTTTCAAATGGCATCCCAGATTTTTTAATGCTTTTTTGAATTCTGCATAAAATTCTGAATTCAGGCATATAGCACACTCATGGTTTCTCTTGAATACTGATGAAATACAGCAACTTTATGGCACATTATAAAGAGGGCCATGAAAGCGTCAAAATAAATGCAATAATACGAGTCTTCATCGATCTGTCAGAAAACCTGTCAGATTTTACGAAAGTGTATTCAGTTTTGTCTTGTTTTTTCCTAAAATTGAAAAATGGTTCAATTTTCGAATGCAGAAAAGTTGGATATGATATGTATTTATGGCGAAGCAAGAAGGAATGCAAGAAAAGCAGTGCGAATATACGCCAATCGGTATCCTGACAGAAGATTACCGTCAGACAAAACATTCACTAGCTTAGCCAAATCTTTGGCACAAAATGGATGTTTTAATGAACGGAAGCGAAAAAAACAAAAAACGGCTACAGATGAGGATCACACAGTTGCAGTGCTAGGTCAAATGGTATTGGAACCACATAGTTCTACCAGACAAGTAGCAATGGAATGTGATATTTCGAAATCGTCAATACAACGTATTTTATCAGAAAACAAATTCCATCCCTACAAAATACATCTGGTTCAAGGACTACAGCCAGGTAAAAATCTTTATGTTTTATTGTTCATTGCTATAATCTATTCCCATATTTAGGAGATGCTGATAGGAGATTGAACTTCATTGCATGGTTGTCCAACCGTATTCATGATGATGATCAGTTTCTGAACAAAATATTATGGAGTGATGAAAGCCGTTTCCATAACAACGGTATAGTAAACAAACATAATTGTCACTATTGGTCTGACGTTAACCCTCATTGGATTCAAGAAACGAGATATCAGACTGTGTGGGGGATTAATGTTTGGTGTGGAATCATTGATGGTTATTTGATAGGACCTCATTTTTTCGAAGGAATTCTGAATGGAGAGAGGTATTTGCTTTTCCTTCAACATGAATTGCCGAATCTCTTGGAGAATTTACCAATACAAACTCGCCTGAATATGTGGTGGCAACAAGATGGGGCACCTCCGCATAATAACAGAATAATTACCCAATATTTGGATGATACTTTCAATGAGAAATGGATTGGAGATAAGGGTCCAACACCATGGCCAGCTCGAAGTCCAGATATGACTCCACTGGATTTTTTTTTGTGGGGATATATCAAAGACTTAGTTTATATGCGACGTCCACAAAATGTAGATGAATTAAAAAATATTATCATAAATGTTTGTGCTTCCATATCGCGAGAGACGCTTTTAGCTGTGACGAATCGAGAAATAATAAAAAGATATAATATGTGTATACTACGTGAAGGGAGGCAGTTCGAACACTTACTGAAATAATTCATGTTATTACTTTTATTTTTTAGCTATTATCATCATGTTTGTCGATTTTTGGTCCAATTGAAATATATTTTGGTAATTTGAAACATTTATTTTAGTTTGTATTGTCTGCAATTTTACAGAAACACACAACTAGATGAAACTGAACAGGCAACGCAATTATCACTGATAGATCAATTTTATCAAACTCGTGTAAGTGTTTTTTGACTCATTCATGGCCCTCTTTATAATATGCAATAAAGTTGCTGTATTTCATCAATATTCAAGGGAAACCATGAGTGTGCTATATGACTGAATTCAGAATTTTATGCAGAATTCAAAAAAGCATTAAAAAGTCTGGGATGCCATTTGAAAAAATTGGCGTCGGTGTCGCGACGCCCTTACGGATGACGCCATGTGATGGATATCTACCTAAATGAGAGGATCCTTTGACATCAATATCATCTGCTTTCACAACATATAGATATCATCTTTCATTTCCCAGATATTTGCCCGCGGAGTTTTATATGGGACACCCTGTATATATATATATATATGCACGGACTAGGTTTTGAACAGATGAGGAAGCGTGAGCTGCAATTCCAGTAAGTCACCGACGTTTCTGCTTTTGTTGCCACATTCGCCGTAACATACAACAGTTAAGATTTATCAACCAAAATATGTATGTACTAAGGAAGTGAAAGATTGTAAGTATACATCTCTTTCAGAGCGGTTATGAATACTTATGAAGTTGTTCTCCTTCTCATAAAGTGTCTCTGATAAGTAACAAAAAAATTCTGAACTATCCTCTTGCCGTCCGGATGAAAAGTTGGATTGCCTCATACACTCAAGGTTGGTAAGAATCGAAGATACTTGAAACTTTCTCAGTTCGAAAATAACTGGGAAATAGTTTTACCACTTAAATAAAATTTCATTCATGAAAGTCTTAATAAAAAATAGCACTTGTAAAACACTGTTTATAAAACATCTCTTTCCCAAATTTTTAAGAACAACTTTATTTCCAAAGTCTTCAGGGTTACTTGAAACACCTTTCCCCAACTCCTTAGGCAGAAGTTCTTTGGCAGTATCTCCAACCAAACCATTCTGTTATTCATTGTTTGGTAATCAAAGAATAGTGAAAAATTTCATCAAAAACAAAAACAAACTAGTGGGCGAGTATTATGCGAGTGAAATTTTTACGCGGAGGGTATTTGAACAGAGAGATTACTAAATATTTGGGAAGGCAAATGATATATTCGATATACAGGGTATACAAAAATTGGAAAATCTTGACATTGAAGTTTTACTGTTTCGAAAGAATAGTTCATTAGGAAACGTTGTTTGTTACTGAAAATTAGGTCTGAATATATTAACCTAATATTTTTTAGGGTCCTGCATGAAGGCAGGATGCTGCTTCAGTCTTTTGATATATTTCACGATAAATTAGGATCATATCCACTAGTTCGTTATGTTCATGAACCTCTGCCATCTTGACAAATGCAGATGCATTGGTTAGTTTCTGCCAACAGTGTCTTATGATTCGCTGAAGTAAAGAAGTTCAATTTGAAGTAATTTCTTATTGACCACCAGAAGTCTCAAAAGTTTATATCGTCATCTATTCCATATTTAGTTTAGTTCGCGATTTGAGTGTTGTAATTTTTGATTGATCCTATTAAAATTCGATGGGTCCAAGTTATAAATACATCAAAATGTTTATCTGTCATCCGTTTGAAATGTAATTTTACTTGGTATAAAATGAAATGTTACCGTTTATTTCCGCTTCTACTTGAAGCAGAAGCCAACTTGCATTCTAGTTATATTTCAGCAATAGTGGGTTACGTATCATCAAACGATAATTTTATTATTCATTATCCATTTTTAGGCTACATTCATCAGCATTTCAGGTTCCTATGTACCTAACTGAATCGCGCATACATCGATACATCCTTCTTACTTGTGTTTTTCATGTCTAATACTATTGTCCAAATTTTTTCGAAACATAACGCGCTGGTAATGACATTAAATTTACTCCTTGTGCAAATAGTGCTTTAAAAAATTATTTGTAACACGTGGTCGTAGTGTTAAAGCATCGGCGATTCACTTGGATTTCCCAAGGGGTATCCGGTTCAAATCCTGGGCCCCGACGGTCTGCCACAGAGCTGAGGTGGTTCGAAATACACTCCGATAAACTGTAGATTCCGAATCACCCTTGCTCGAACAAGCTCTGAGGAGTATCTGACTAACATTTTCTTGTAAGGCAATTTCTGTTGTAGTTGCGTGAGGGTGTTCTTCTACTGACAGCAAAATATCTAACTTCACATCGTCGCTTATTCCTGGTCGTCCAGATTTTGGAGCATCCCTCACGCTTCCCGTTGCATCAAATTTCGCAACAATTCTGCTTACTGCGCTTCTAGCAATTGGAGGTCTTTCAAAATGTGTTGCGTTAAATAAAGCACATGCTTCTTCATGACTTCGAAGGCGATCGCCGTAACCTACCATAATTAGAATTTCTATCCTTTCTCTTTCGGTTAAACGAGCCATAATAATAAAACTGTGGTGAAACTAATTGTACCACTGACACTGACAAACCGTTGTTTTGGTAAAACAATTGAAAAAATTTATAAGAACACATGTTCTTACTAGATAAGTTTAAGTTTGACCTCTTTTTATAATTGGTTTTGTTATTTCGTTTTCTATCCCTTTTCTCGTTGTTTTTCTTATGTAAGCCCTACTTCAACTATTTTTCCCTTGTGTAAAAACACAAGCTCTATCACATAATGTAATAAAACTCTTAGCTTCCCATTAAAAAAATTTGTTGATGACGTCATAACTTTGACAACTTTGACGTGTTATTTTTGTAACTTATGTCAAAAGATGCGGAATAAAAAAAACAGTTTGACGTGTTTTTGCATTTTTTTCAAAAGTGATCGTTGTACGTTTTATGAATTTTGTGCATTACTTTATCATAACCCTGTATATATACCGGGTGACCACGAGGTGAGGTACGCCCCCCAATTTTTCTATAGTTTTGAAGATACAGGTTTCAAATTTGGCACGTCGATATATTACTCAAATACGCATATTTTGACTCCATAACCGAAAATTCACCACTTCCGGTTTAACCGGAAGTGACCCCAAACTTTTTTTTTCAAATGACACCCTGTACAATTTTTTTCATTATCAGGAAGAACACGCAATTTGTGATAACACTGTTCTCCAAAATTGAAAATCGGTTGAAAAATGGCGGAGATACAGTTGATTGTTCAATCGAACAAAGTTGGCCGTGAACATCAAACTCAAATCATCACAACTGACGAACGGCGTCAGCATTTACGAGAGGAAGGTTCGAGGTAAGATACAGCTGAAAATTGAGCTTCCCATGTAATTGCAGCAACCATATTTCCCATCAATTATCAAACATTTCCTAAAAACGGATTAGTACCCATAAAGAAAGGCTCACAACTGCCATTTCTCAAATAGCAGCATACTCTTTTCACATTGTTATGTTGAAAGATGATGAATTATCAGATTACTCGAATGAAAAGATTTGAAGAATTCCGAAAGGAACCAGAAATACAATATAAGTGTTCCCAAAATTGAATGTTCTTCAACGAAGGCGGCTTTGAACATAAGAAAGCTAAACAAAAAAGCATATTTTGTCAACAAAGTGACAATTTGTTCTACTCATTCAATACAAGAGAATTGTAACTTGTTGAAAAACATTCCGATGGAGCGAAAATTTACTAGAAATGAAAAAGTAGATTTACTGCTAATTTATGGCGAGTGTAGAAAAAATGCAACTGCGGCTTGCATTCTTTACAGTGAACGATTCCCTCTCAGACAACGCCAACCAAGTAGAAACTATTTCGCACGTTTGGAAAGACAATTCAGGATAGAACCAGATGACAATGTACATGATCAGGATAGTTTTATTATTGATGAAGAGACGGAAACTAATGTTTTGGCTGTTGTTTATGTAGATCCCACCATATCACTTCGACAAATCGAACATGAATTACCAGTGGGACGAGAATCAGCTCGAAAAATTCTAAAAAAACATGGGTTTAAGCCGTATAAATATCAGATACATCAGCGCCTTTACGAAAATGATCATCAAAGAAGGGTCCAATATTGCAATTGGCTACTTGAGAACCACATAAGGAACCCGAATATGACGAGAAACATTATATTTTCCGACGAATCAAGATTTACGAATCTTGGTATGTTCAATAGAAACAACACCAGATACTGGGCAACTGAAAACCCCAGGCTCATAAGACAAGGGAATTTTCAGGAACGCTTTGGATTCAACGAGTGGATAGGTCTGATAGGAACTCGAATCATTGGGCCCATAATATTTGATGGTATGTTGAATGGGCAACGCTATTTGGGATTTCTACGAAACGAAATAGAAGGATTCATGGAGAATTTACCTCTCGACGTCTACCAAAATATGTATTTCCAGCAGGATGGTGCACCTCCCCATAATTCCCGAATAGTAACCAGTTACCTAGATGAAACATTCCCAAATCGATGGATTGGCACGAATGGTCCTACAAGATGGCCTCCGAGGTCACCGGACCTCACGCCACTGGATTTTTTCATATGGGGTTACCTGAAGAACAAGGTTTACTCTTCTAGTCCTACATCAAGGGAGGATTTGGAACATCGCCTTAGAGAAGCAATTGCAAGTATAACTCAAGCTCAGTTAAATGGAGTTATGGAAGCAATAGTGAGACGTGCAATTTTGTGCGGAGAACATAATGGAGAACATTTTGAACAGTACTTGTAAATCATTTTTTCATTACTTTGATTTCTGTTAGTGTAGTAAGTGACCAGAACCAATAAACAATTTACTTCATACCTTTTTTTTCGTTCAGAAATTAGTTGTATCAATTGTTAGAAATTGGAATAAATATCTAATACATTTTTTTTACTCTGCAGGTATATTCTTATGGTGGATTTATACAGCAGTTCCAATTCATGAGTTTTTAGTCACTAGTAAGAAGTCATAAGAATGTTCGTTAATGGAATATTTATTCCAACAACGATCTTAAAACTGCTGTATGAATCCACCATCAATTACGATTAGCATACGAGTAATGAGAAAAAAGTTCGCTCCATCGCCGTAGAATGTTTTTCGACAACTCACAATGTTCCATTATTCAGAATGTACCGCAAATTTTCACTATTTTTTTTTTAAATATGAATTTTTGTTTAGCTTTCGTAGGTTCAAGCCGCCTATGTTTAAGAATAGTCAATTTTGAGAACACTCATAATGAAACATCCCGTATCTTCGATTCCTTTCGGAATTCTTCAAATCTTTTCATTCGAGTAATCTGATAATTCATCATCTTTCAACATAACAATGTGAAAAGAGTATGTTGCTATTTGAGAAATGGCAGTTGTGAGCCTTTCTTTATGGGTACTAATCCGTTTTGAGGAAATGTTTGATAATTGATGGGAAATATGGTTGCTGCAATTACATGGGAAGCTCAATTTTCAGCTGTATCTTACCTCGAACCTTCCTCTCGTAAATGCTGACGCCGTTCGTCAGTTGTGATGATTTGAGTTTGATGTTCACGGCCAACTTTGTTCGATTGAACAATCAACTGTATCTCCGCCAGTTTTCAACCGATTTTCAATTTTGGAGAACAGTGTTATCACAAATTGCGTGTTCTTCCTGATAATGAAAAAAATTGTACAGGGTGTCATTTGAAAAAAAAAGTTTGGGGTCACTTCCGGTTAAACCGGAAGTGGTGAATTTTTGGTTATGGAGTCAAAATATGCGTATTTGAGTAATATATCGACGTGCCAAATTTGAAACCTGTATCTTCAAAACTATAGAAAAATTGGGGGGCGTACCTCACCTCGTGGTCACCCGGTATATATTATTATAAAAATGAATGTGTGTGAAAAATTCTAGAGTGCCCTAAGTTGAGGTGACATTTGTTATGATGAATTGGTTATCAATAATTACAATAAAAATAATAATAGTTTGAATATATTAATAATATTAGTGATAGTATTAGTGATTGTTAATAATAATAAACTGTATTATTATTTTGGTGATTTTTAGTAGTTGTAGAATTCGTAGAAAAATAATTGTATTGAATTCGAATTTTTGTTTTATAGTTTTTCTTTAGTGAAAGTAGTTTGATTGATAGTAGCAATAGTAGTAGTTAGAAATTTGTTCCCATTTATTCATATTTATAATCAGTGGTTTGTAGACTGTAAATAAAGTATTGTATTCAAATAATATTTCAGAACGCCCTCACAAATACTTACTGTTTGCTTTCAGATATTACCTTTCTCTTTCTTTTCAGGTGCTCCAGCTGCTCTCTTGGTACGCCACATGAGAAACTCTCAATCTCAAGGTAGAATTCAGGAAAAGGATGTCAAGAATGATATATAATAATAATATGTAATTTACCTTGGAAATAAAGAAAGATATGAATTCAACTCAAATTTTGTTCATTTTATTTTCAATAGTCAAATTTTATTTTTTTTTAAATGTAATAACTCTCATAATTATCAGTAGATTTCTTAAATTCTTATTCTACCTGTCCCTACGAAAACTACCTTACTTGCTAAATATGTGAACTTGGCAAAGTCATGTAAATTTCAAACATTAGAGGAACGGCACCGTCACCGTTTTAATAGACACTTGCCATTCATATGGTTCCTCAAACGGAAATGTCTTTAACCTTAAATTACAAGTAAACAGAAGAGTTCGTGTGTTGAAATGAAAATAATTGATAAAATAAGACTAATAAAGTTCTCAAAAAGGAATAGTTTCGTGCACTGATACGCGGAAATTGTCTTAGTGATCTAACTGGTTATGAAGAAAAGTTCGGAAAGAAAGGAAAGTTCAAACTCGTGCACTGGATTGCTTGTTGAATTTTGGATTTATATAAGGATCAAATACCTTTCTGGTTCTGGTAGATTCCAGCTTCTCCTATTTGGCTTGCAGGTTGGATTTCTTACCAAACGTTTGTCAAGGTAAGTTGTTTTCAGTTTCAGTACTTCCTAATTTGGTATATTAGGTGTTTCTGTGGAGATTTAGATGTAATTCTTCATTTAATTGGAATTTTGATGTAATTTTTCTCTGCTTTGTCCAAAATCGACCTCCGCTTTCTTTCTTGTTGATAACTCTCCTCACTTTTTTCCGTTACCAGGCCCGTTATTTTCCGATTTTCACAAACACTCTCGATCACTTATGGTTGTCAGTCACTGATTTTTATTGATTTCTTATAATTAATTAACCTATTTACAATTATTTCTATATGGTACATTTTTATTTTATTTCTACTAAAATTTAATTGAGTTTTTACATTTTTATACATGATATTTATTTCCTCTTTAGTTGCTGATATGACCTTTTTCTTGACTTTAAGTTTCCTCGTTCTTTTTCTAAACTCTCCCTGTGATTGGCTGTGTGACAGTTTCATATACAAGATGATAGATATAAATTTCATCTAATAATATATTATTTTCAAATGGAAATAATCTTTTTCTAATGTTTTCCTATTCTTTTGAATCTGTTTTACTTTTTTGATAACTAAGCTTATGGTTTTATGTGGCTGAAATTATTTTCTTTGGAGAAAAGTTAGCTTTCTTGGATGAGTTCAGAGTGTTCTTGGCTCGTAATCTTATGATTTGAGAATAACTCTTTATTTTGCAAGGTTTCTGAAGGATTTTTTTTTAATTAAAAGTGTGACATTTTGAACTGGCAGAGGTTATATCTTTTTGAAAAAGCATCAGTCAGGGTTGTTCTGTGGAATATTATTTTTATGTTTATTTCTATTAAGTCCAATATTTTTAAATTTCTATCTACTACTCTTATATTCTATTTTCATGACAATATATATATATATATATATATATATATATATATATATATATATATATATATATATATATATATATACGTAATTCTACGCTGAGGTCTCAATCTGCCTACTCCCCATGTCTCGTCACTGGTTCTCTCTAAGGTCTCAATATATATATATATAAAGGAACATTTTATTGGACTAAGCCCTCTGGTAAAATTGCAACCGTAGACACGTGTTTCGATCTGAGGGATCTCATCAGTACGGTCAAAGCAAGTGTAAGGATGTGCAACACTTGATTGCAGGGGAAACAACAAACGAACGGAGTCAACAAACAGGAAGCCTACCGCACATTTGTGGCTTCAGTCGAAACACCTCGTGTTTACAGGGCTAGAAACGACGTCGCCACGGAGGCAGCTATGGCTACCTGCGTGACATCCGAGTCCAGGAATATAAATGAAACAGGGATGAGCTCTCGAGGGAAATTGTGAATAACAAGGAACATTTTATTGGACTAAGCCCTCTGGTGAAATTGCATCCGTAGACACGTGTTTCGATCTTAGGGATCTCATCAGTATGGTCAAAGCAAGTGTAAGGATGTGCAACACTTGATTGCAGGTGAAACAACAAACGAACGGAGTCAACAAACAGGAAGCCTACCAAGTACACTTCCCTGTGGGACTCCACGCTCACACCCTATCTCATCAGATATAATATTATTCTATTTCAACTTTTGTTCTCTATTTCCAAGGTAGTCAATCATCAACTCTAATGCATCCTCAACAATACCCAAACCTTCCGGTTTTTTTATCAAGCGATTTCTATCAATAGTTTCAAAGGCCCTTTGTAAATCAAGAAATACAGCTCCAGTTATATAATTTTATTCCAAATCATTTTTCCATACGTTCAGAACACATTGAAGTACGGTTTCACAATTATGTTTGCTTCTAAATCCAGACTGTGAGCTGTTTACTATATTATTTTCTTCCAAATGATCCAAAATTTGTTTTGAAACAATTTTCTTTAGAATTTTATCCATTGAGCTGAGCATATTGATAGGACACTGATCAGCAGCTTTATTTGAATTTGACACTTTGGGGACTGGGATGATGGTTCATTTGGTACTTTGCATAATTCAATAAAAAAGTTTATTGAATTTAGAAGCGGTTCGGCAAAACTATGGAAACAATTTTTTATAAAACTCATTTTGCATAGATATGATGAGTTCTTCAAGTTCATATTCATAAGAATATTCATATTACCCACCCCAGTCTTCAGTAAGATCTTCAACGTGCGTCAACTACTGTCGCCGGAGAATAAACTGTTTTTGGAATCTCTCGGTTATCATGTTGTCCAATCAAGTGTTCAACATTTTCCGAAAACCACACAACGATGAATCCATATAAAAGGTGGAATGGCGACATACTACTCATATGTAAAGTCCTTTCGCAACAATGATGTCATAGAAATCAACATCAATTAATCTGACGATTACGATGATTTGTACGATAGCCTGCTAATCAGTGGAAAAGTTGTGAAAATCAAAAAAGATTGTCGTGTAACATTCGTAAATAATGCTGGCGCTTTCATGTTTCAATCTGCTAGTTATGAACAAAGCGGTAAGGAATTGGAGACGGCTCGAGAAGTTGGCATTGTTAGTACTGTCAGAGGCTTTCTCACTTACACCGACGAAGATATCAAGCACTTGGTCAATTCAAGTTGGACCTTTCCAAACAACGCTGGGGTTATCAATATCACTGATCTATCATTCAACATACTCATACCCATCAAACATATTTTGAATATTTTCAACGATTATCAATGTGTTTCCTATGGTAAACATAACATCCGATTAGTACGAGCTGCAGATGATAGCAACTGCCTCAAAATAGAGTAGACCACTGGAGCACTAACGCCAAAGACGGAAGTTACGTTGGACATTAAAAATTCGAATTCAAAGTTAAACGAATTTATCCACATGATCAAATTAAATTGCAACTTTTGAAAGCCTTCCAAGCTGACACTTCTGTACTCATGCCGTTCAGAAAATGGGAACTCCATATGTTGCTTGCTCTCACACATGGGTGCAAAAAATAAAATATGGGCCATCAAGACTTCATTGTTTCTCGAAAGCCCTCGCTATGTGATCGTTGTGTCCAAAAAAATCTTGATAACACCGCATTCAACAATGATTCAACAATATTCTCTAATACGAATATCACTAATTTAACGCTCACTCTGAATGGTAAGAATTATCCCAAGGAGAATATGCATCTGAATTTTGCAAAAGGAAATTTTTCGCAAGCCTATTTCAACTAACTATGCACAATTCGGTTTCAGCTACAAAATTACTAATCAACCTCTACTGAGCTCCACCGAATTTGTTGGCAAGACTCTCTTTGTCATCGATTGTTCCAGAAGGGACGAGAACATCAAACGTTCCACTGTTGATGTGAAACTTGGAATCGGGACATCTGAGGGATTTACCCAAAATACTAGAGCCTATTGCATCATTGTGCACGACACTGTTATTGAGCATCTCTCACTCAGCGAAATCATTAACAAATTGAACTGAACATATACTTTTTACTTCAGTATCAATCACAGAGTCAACATGAGAATAGCTGTTGTAGATATTCAAGGCTTCACCATCGAGAAACAATTCCATCCCAAGGATATTGCCATTAGGATTGGAATTCAATGTAGTTATTTTTGCTGCTGCCAAACATGCCATTTTCCTCGTTGAATAAAGAGAATCGACGTACCGCTTGTTACTTGGAGGGAAATGTTCATGTATTCCTCTGGTTTTGTGGAATATCGTTAATTAGATATCATCCCCAAGAAGACTATACGAAACGTGGATATTATTTATGTACGAGGACTTCAAAAACGAGACTATCCGCGAAATTTCACTAGTTGGACCTACCTACACGTATTGTGAATTTGAAGGATTATGATAATACGTCATGGATGGTCCCCACATTCAGCAACAATGATGGCATCTCGCCTTATATGCATCACGTTCGCAATAGAATCAACTACAATTGCAACCTCTGAAACGCAGACATTCTATACAATTGGCTTTGTGATATGTTACCAAATTAAAGGACCCAGCACCGCATTAATGGGAAATTGGCTATTGGTAAATTTGCATGATTTTTTTTATATGTTATAGACTTCATGATGCTGATCAAATGTCTTCATTGCACTAATATTCTGAATTCAATAGATTCGAATCTGGAGTGCTGGAGTTCATTTTTTCAAAATTTTTAATGGCTATTGTGTCGATACTTTTTCGAGTATATCAACCAAATCAACTTCACTTCGTTTGTTCGATAGGCCGAGTCGAATCCATTATAAAGTATATCAGTTCCTACACAGACTCACGATATACGGGGTGAGTCCAAAGTTAGCCAGTTTTGTTGTGATTTCTGAAAAATAGAGCGGTGGCAGCGGTTTCAAGCGGAATCGTTGCGGTTTTGAGCGAAAACGCTGCGCTTTCGAGCGAGAACGCTGCGCACTCGAGCGAAAATGCTGCGCTTTCAAAAAACTGCCAAGACCTGGGCTCGAACCAAGGACCTTCAGCTCTTCAGGCTTCTGCTCTCCCAACTGAGCTATTTCGGCTCTATGAGATAATAAATTTCTATCTAAAATGTTAACAAAAAACGAAAACAGTAGAACGGAAGACTGAACGGTTCAAATCCCAATGGGTATCGCACAATGAAAGTGACAGGCCCCATCGCGCGGACGCCGCGCAAGTTTATGAGACATCCTGTATACGTAAAACGAAAACTTTTGAATCCATCATATCCCCAATGAAACGTCTTTCCCTGCACCAAGCAGCCATTAATTTTCTCTCCCAAATGATATATTGATACACCTGGTATAGTAAATTTGACAAGCACCCGCCATGTTTTTATTCTCTTAAATGATATGTTGGTATACCTGGTGTACTGAATCTAAGGAGCATCCGCCATGTTTTTTCTCTCTTAAATCATATGTTTTGAGACACCCTGTTGTTTGTTCTCCCAAATGATATGTTTTGAGACATCCTGTTGTTTTTTCTCTCAAATGATATGTTGTTATTGTTGGTACACCCGGTATAGCATTTGGCAAGCAGCCGCCATGTTTTTTCCATGTCATTTTCAGAAAAATATTCGATATAGTGCATTCATAAGTACCTTGTCCCACCAAATTCAAACGACCAGAAAAGGCGGGAACGTAACGTACTTACGCAAGAGATTTTAATTAGAAATTATGTGATGTTCGCCTTGCACATGAAATAAATAAAGTGCCTGACAGCGTTACCATATCGCAAAAAAATATGATTCACCAGAATATACTATCTCACTTTCTTAATAATATCATTGGTATATACAGTGCGCATCATAAGTGTTAACCCCCCTATCTAACTCGTAACGGGACTCTTGTTAGGAAAATCGCCGAGACACGTCGATTTTTGATTTCTACAGTGTACATTGTCTTATGAATAGTGCACCCCTAATTTTATCCCTGACTGGAGGGGAGCAACCCTGTCAAAAAATTTGAATAGCATTGGGTGGTGAGTGATAGCTCATTTGAAAGGGGGTTTTATTCTCTATTCAACCGTGCAAACGAATTGAAATATGCTACATTAATTCAAGAGTTATGAATGTTTAAGAATAACGACAATTAACGTAGTGCACTCACTCTTAGAATTACAAATTCGGCCCTGTATGATATCGGTGTTGGATCAGACATCAAGTGAGGTTGATGTATTTGTCGTGTGCGTAGATATTAACTGCACGTTTTTGTTGATGTTTTTGGGTGTTTGCGGATGAATGTCAATACAAGAAAATGATATCATGGAGAGTGCGAGTCAGTGTAATCTAGCTGATAGTTGTGCTTGCTATTAAATGAGAAATGCGAAGCAATTGTAATTTTTGGTGAGGCTCATCGAAATTATCATGAGGCGGTACGAATGTTCAATGAACGTTTTCCGGATCACCCTATTGATAGACATTATTTCAAACAATTTGTGGCAAAATTTTATGAGAACGGCAGTGTGCAAAATAAATCTCGTTCAGGGCGATCAACTACAGGAGAAGATAAACAAGATGAGCGTGTTTGTGAATAACCCGTCCTCATCGAGTAGAACTGTAGCCTTGGATTGTGAGGTTTCGCAGATGACGGCATTGAGAATTCTGAAAAAAAATAAATTTCATCCCTACAAAATAAAAATGGTGCATGAACTGACGGACGATGATACAGACCGCCGTCTAGAATATTGTGAGATAGTTATCTAACAATATTTTACAAAATCCCAGCTATTTAAAACATATTTGTTTCAGTGATGAGGCTACTTTTTTTTAAACGGTCATGTGCACAGACAAAATGTGAGGTACTGGTCCGATGAAAATCCTCGACTTTTTCGCGAAACTCATATCCAGTTTCCCCAAAAAGTTAATGTGTGGGCAGGGATACTGGGTGACCATATTATCGGTCCGTTATTCATTGAGAAAAATTTGACGGGTGCCCTCTATTTGGAAATGATAGTGGCAACTGTCGAAAATAATCCAGACGAATTTGACATGGACATTATACTGCAACAAGATGGAGCTCCTCCTCATTTTGCAGTTGCTGTCAGGACATATTTGAATACTGTTTATGCAGGACGATGGATCGGGCGTCGAGGATCTGTGGAATGGCCTCCAAGATCACCAGATCTAACTCCTTTAGATTTCTTCCTATAGGGTTACCTAAAATCTAAAGTCTACGAGACTCAGTGTCATTCTATTCAGGAGTTGCGTGCGCGGATTACGGAAGTGTGTGCAACAAGTACTCGCGATACCTTGCAAAGCGTCAGGACTGAAACACAAAATAGACTCTATTTTTGCCAGGAGGTCAACGGGGAACATTTTGAACTGTAAAAACTGAAAAAGTTAGTGTTAGTTTAGTTGCTTTCCTGTTTGTGGTGTAATTCTTTGCACAGTTGAATAGAGAATAAAAGCCCCTTTCAAATGAGCTATCACTCACCACCCCATGCTGTTTAAATTTTTTGACAGGGTTGCTCCCCTCCAGTCAGGGATGAAATTAGGGGTGCACTATTCATACGAAAATGTACACTGTAGAAATCAAAAATCGACGTGTTTCGGCGATTTTCCTAACAAGAGTCCAGTAACGAGTTAGATAGGGGGGTAACACTTATGATGCGCACTGTATATGTACCTACCTGTCCCTCTGTTCGAAGTCTTGAAATATTAGTTTGGTAATTTTGGATCATTTATTTTTGATTCGTGTTCATGGAAAATAGTATTTTCATTTGAAAAATCTGGTGTATCTACTTATACTTGTAAAAGTTAAGGACAAAATGAGGGATTTTTGCCTACTTGATTTTGTGAGATCACTAGAGTAGTAGATGGCGCATACATCATTGTACTTATTAATAGATTACTAACAATTAGTTTCAATTTATCATTTCAATTACCTTTAATATTGAATAATAAATCAGGTTTTCAAAATTTATAGTGAATAAATTTAATGGTTAGGACTCTGTTATAGTATTGCCCTGCGCACAAAAAAACTGATGAAATTCCCCAATTTTTATTGAATTTGAAATGAATGTGTTCGTATGTATAATACGGGCTTTACTATTGAAAGTAAATCGTGTAAATAAACGAAAGAAGGGGAAATTCACCTGTCTATGGGTAGAAGAGTTACAATTATTGCTAGTTAAATATTTGTGAACAATTAGCTGTTATAACCTGAAAGAACTAACCTAACGTATTCAATATAAACTTCATGAAATTTTGCGATAATATATCAATAAACAATTTTTTTGCAATTTTCAAAACATAGTTCATCCACAATTAACATTAGCATCGAATTAAAATGGATTTCAAGAATTATTCTACTAAAACCTCCCCACCCCCGGCAAACACTAATGACTGAGGTAATGCATTGTATTACAAATTTCGCGCCTAAAATCTTATCCATCCACAATTTGGCAACGTTGGCACGGAGTGGGTGAATTCAACTCTCGTTAACAATAACACGAAACTTAAATAAATACAAGATGACAGATGGCGATGAAGACAGTTAACAGTTAAGGGTAGACAGTGAGCGGTCCACCTAGAGTGGGTTTGCGTCACTGCCGAACCCAGAGCGAGTTTTCGACTCAGTCGAACCTAACGCGGGTTTACGGCGGTAAAGTTCTCTTGACAAACCATTCTCAGAAAGATGCCTCAAGCGAATTAATATTCTAGTGTTTATTTGGAAACCCTTGACTGTTGTAGGTATTGATAAGATGTTGACTTGTCCCGTTTGGGGTATATACAGTGTCTTTCCAAAGTATCGGAACGGTCTCATATTTCAGAAACGGTCAGAAGAAAATTTCAACAGAAAATTTATGATAATTTCAACATGGTGGTATCTGATGAAGCCCGATTCAATGGTGATATCGGCAATGTTGCCAAATCGACAGTTTTTCAGATATTGAAGTCAGCTAAATTTTTTCAAATGGAAAACCCTATTTGTTTTCATTGCAATCAGTTCAGCAACGTCTAATTACTCATGTCTTCAAATATAAGATTTTAAATTAATGCAATATGACATATGAAATATGACAACATGGCTTTTTCCTTCAAAAGTCTGGGAACGATCCAATCGATATTTTCAAAACGGTTCAAGAAAAATTTGTGAAGTTTTATACAGGCTGGTTTTTGATGATTCCCGATTAAATGGTGATATCAGCAATGTTGCCAAAACAGTTGTTCAGAAATTGAGGATAACTCAATTTTTTTCATATAAAACACCCTATTTGTTTTTATTGCAATCAATTCAGCGACGCCTTATCACTCATGTCTCCAAATATCAGATATTAAATTGATGTAGTTTGAGCAACGCAAATTTATAAATCTTAAAAAATAAAATATGTCAGGCAGCTAATTTAATCACACTTCAAATGCTAACTAATACCCCGAGGGAATTTTATCAATGCTTGAGCTATTGTTTAGCAAATGATGACAAATATGTTGAGCACTTGGTCAGATAGTTTTCAGTTTCTGTTATTTGATTCAAAACTCTATTGAAAAATAATTCAATTATTAAAAAGTTGTTTTAACAAAAACCATTTTGTATCATATTTCATGATATTTTCTCGAGCCCTTTTGAAAATATTGGACCGTTCCCAGACTTTTAAACGAAAATGCTATGTTATCGTATTTCAAAAACCACATTAATTTAAAATCTGATATTTGGAGACATAAGTGATGACGGGTCGCTACATTGATTACAATGAAAATATATATGGTTTTCTATTTTAAAAAATTTATTTACCCTCAATATCTGAAAAACTGTTGATTTGGCAACATTTCCGATATCACCATTTATGCGGGCATCATCAGAAACCATCTTGTATAAAATTTCACAAATTTTTCTTGAACCGTATTGAAGATATTGATTGGAACGTTCCCAGATTTTTTAACAAAAAAGCCATGTTGTCATATTTCGAAAACTGCATTAATTTAAAATCTGATATTTGGAGACATAAGTAATGAGGCGTCGCTGAATGAAAACAAATAGGGTATTCTATTTGAAAAAATTGAGGTACCCTCAATATCTGAAAAACTGTTTATTTGGCAACATTTCCGATATCACCGTTGAATCGGGCATTATCAACAACCACCCTGTTGAAATTTTCGTAAATTTTCTCAGGGCCGTTTCTGAAATTTGAGACTGTTCCTATACTTTTGAAAGACATTGTATGAATATAGGGCTTTGTTATGCCCTGGGTATTTTGTCCTTCAATACAATAAATATTTTTAAATTTTGTGAATCTATGTCTTGTTTCATTCATTTGTAGTTATACCGAGATTAAACTGTTTTTCTTCCTGACTACGTCCCAAGCGATAAGGCTTGTAGCTTCCTTAAAGGGCTTATAGTCGCGACAATATAGTCGACTAAAGTGGATGCATAATCTTGGCAGAGCCATTTGTAAATTTGTACCTAGGGTCACTAAATCAAGCAGGCCGTTCCGTCCTTACGGGTATGGCCAATGGGTGTGGTCTAATTAGTTTGAATGTACGAAATCACCAACAGAAAAAATTTGGTTTTGTTAGGTACAACGTTTGAACTACTGGTACAGAGATGTCAATTTCAATGTTGGCTGAATGATGGTCCTAGTTATCGAACCCATAGAAAATAAAGAAGAAGAAGAAGAAGAAATGTTGGCTGAAATATTTACAAATAGTGGAAAGTCATGTTAATAAACTATTTTCATTTATATAATTTGTAATACGGTACACAGTGTTGTGTGTGTAGAGAGTTGTTTACTTTCTGCTGGAAATATACTTTTCCCTAAAAATGAAGTATTGTTCAGTGACAACCTGCAAAAATAGGGACAAAAGTCACAAATTATATTGTATTCCCAGAGGTGAGTTCAAGATGATTTAAAGATTGTTAATTAAGGCAATAGAAATCACACATGTAGGTTTTTGCTTCAAACATTTATTTATGTACAGAAAATACCATCAGGAGCCCATAACACAAGTCTTACAATTGTAACAAGTTATTGGTAATTCACTTAATATTCCCTGATTTCCTGTAAAACACAAGTGTCATTCGTTAAGACATACTCTGACTGCTCGACTTGCTTGAAGTTGAGAAAGACAAATGAAGTACAAATGTTAGAAAGAGATAAACATATGTGAAAGTGATCTCGAGCAGCTACAGCAGTCTTCAATGAACGAGACTAATATTATTTCATATACTTGTGGTTATCACAAGGTTCCGTAATTATCAGTGCCCCCGCTAGAGAAACTACAAATTAGTTTGTTACAGAATAACTACACTTGTACGATTCATTTGTACACTTGTTGGAATTGTAGTGTTTGTGATATAGGCCCCAGGTCATACAATTTTCAATATACATTTTTCTATGACAAGTGCGTAAAAAATCAACTGTTCCTGAATTATTTTTTTAGCCATTGTTCATACATTTACCAATTCTTGAAAAATACTGTATTTTGTTGTCAAAGTTTACTCGGAAGTCATCTGTTAGATGTTACGATGAAAATTGAAAACTTCATTAGATAAAATATTCATCAGTTGCTATAATTTGTCGATATAACAGCTGTCGTGGAAAAAAAATCGCATGATACATTTTCGTAAAGAGCTTTTTTTGTATCATTCATCATTCAGCAAAGTTGATGCTCATACAGAAAAGTCCTACTTTACGAACCTGTACTAAATAACTAATTACTACTCAAGTTGATGAAACAAAGTTGTATGTATCAGAAACCTTAATTTCTTTTCTCATTAGATTTTCAATCAAGTTCTTTTTTGTTTTCAGGATTAAATCGGGAAACCTTGAGGAAGAAGTGGCTTTCATTGCTGAATCGTTCTGTGGAAAATCATGACATTCGTGTGTGCAGTGTGAATATTGATATTTTTCTGTTTACTAGAACTGACAAATTTCATCTGAATTGTTTATATTATGAAAACCCATTTATCAACTTTCGGATTCATTTTGTAGCTAATGATTTCGATACAAATACAAAAAAACCGACATTCCAGGACTTCTGGAGCAACGCATGCCCTTCTCTCAGCCTGGTTAGCATACTGCAACAATGAAATTTACTGTATCACAACAGAATAACACATACAATAAAAAATTTCAACAAAAATACGATTTATGACACAGTTAATTTAGTAAAATCGAATGGCTTTCTAAATACTATTTAATATGGTCTGGCAGTCTACTTAATGCTTTACAATTTGTTTTTCACTTCACACTACATTTTATTAATCGGGCTTCTTGAGATTTCCCCTTCCACTTAATCCATCCACTCACATTATATCATGAATGCTTTCTTATAACTTAATAACTTAAGTTTTCACTGTTTTTGGTTTAATAACAAAGGTTATGTGCTAATAAACTTTTGTATATGGCCAATAATAAATAGTAAATAGTCTGGCCTTTCAAAATCTTTCCAAGTATGTGGCTACGAATGCGAATACTACGATGACCATCGTAGGACAACTTTTCATATTTTTTATCAACTTAACTTCCCAATTCCCGACCTTATGGGACTAGGTCGACGGCTGAATCTGAATCTTCATATTATGTAATTTACCCTTTGTCGGGATGGGACTGTCCTGGGACCGGAAATCTACCGACACTTTTTCGTAATTCGAGTTTATCGTGCACCTCTCAATTACAATCAATAAAAAATTTAGAATTAGTACCTAGTATTTATCCAATCAACAATAAAATATAATAAAAATGAAAAAAAGTGACAAAGGTTCTTTTTATTAACAAAATACAAAACCCAACTTTTTCCCTGCATTCTTATTGGCACTTCTGTGGGTTATTTTGAACACTCGAACTACTTCAAGTATTAGACCACGCCTATTGGCCATACCCGTAAGGACGGAACGGCCTGCTTGATTTAGTGATCCTATATTTGTACCTGATTAGCGCTGCCCCCTACATATAATATCAGCATTGAATTAAGATTTGACGAGTTTGATATCTTCATTAACATGCTTCATGAATATGTGCTTTCACACCTTTGCTGAGCGGGGTGAGGAATAAATTCGTTCGGCGTGGTGCGCTGATGGTGGCTCATAATGCAGAACATCGAAAGGTTATGCTCATACTGCACGGAGAATGGGTTAGAAATGACGGAAGTGTTTCCGTGAGAATTTGGAATTTTCAGAACTTAATATTTTTCCAGAAAATAAGTGAATTAGCAATAACAAGGTTCTTTTGATTACGAATCCAAAGATAGTTGCGACCTAATAATTTTCCCTGTATTATATATACATTTTTGTATATGTCGATTTTTCTATCGTTGCAGGCGATGGTCATTTTGTTGATTTTTTATGTATCTATTGATTCTGCAAATTTCAAAATTCTACGTAAACATTTACGGAAGTTAAAGGGGGGTTTGATTCCATGAGATGTAAGACTTTGTATGTGGTGTTATTTTATCAGGCCCATTTGATCTTATTGGTTTGTTGTCTTCAGTTGCAAATTTTACTGAAAGTACTATCCCAGATAACATTGATGGTTGGCATGGCGTTTTTAACGCACTTGTTCCCCGGCAGTTCACGTGCTGGTGAAAAAAGGATGCATATCTGGCATCGAGGTGTCCAGGCGGCCGCTAGCCGCCCGAGATTCATTTTACCGGCAATTCAAGGTACCTCAAAAGTGCTTCAACGCCAACAAATTTCAGTGCATAATTGATGCAGGTCAACTTTGTTTACAACATTCACATTTCTTCATTTAACTGTATCGAAATTGCACCTCTGAAGCACCAATACCATAATTATTATGCACTGATATATACAGTGATTTTATTCTAAGTTCATTAAAATATTCCCTTCATTACTGCAAAAAGGAATAAAAAGTTTTATCAGAATCAGCAAAAAAAGGTTTTTGAGTAATGAATAAAAAACTGATTTTATCTAAAAACTTTGATATCCTGTATCGTAAAAACAAAGCTGGTTGGGACACATGCTCATATGAAAAATTCTTATTTCCACCTAAAAAACCTCCCCCTGTATATAATTTTTGATGTGTATTTATTTTTTCCTAAAATTTATTCTGCGAGTTCTTTTGAAAAAATCACACAAAATTACGTTTCCATTAAAAAAAACAGGTACCTATTTTATATTCTTAAAAGAAAAAACTCAAATTGTCATAACACATATTTATTTAAGAAAAGAGCACAGTAACAAATACATCATGAGTAAGTGAATATAAATCAAACTATTATTCCACGCATATGATTTACTGTTGAAAACTTTCTTTATCTCCTGCAATTAAGATTCAGAACTAAAAAATAAACAATAATTTGAATTTAAATTAACATATTTATGTGTAACTAAAATATAATACTGAAAATAATCCTCACCAAAATATTATGTTATGTACTCAAGGATATTATATAGGAGGTATACACAACATAATTTTCCTTGAAAAAAATCATTGATACAAAAAATTTCAACAACAGTATTATTAGATTTATGAATTCATTTCAATATTTGTTGCATACTGGAAGAACCCCAAAACAAAAAATGGAAGAGCTTTATAACAATATGTGACATTCAATAGTACATAATCGAATTGAAAAATAATTTCAATTGAATACTGTTGATCGAACATCCCATATGTATGTATGTTATGAGAAAATGCCGAAAACAAGCCCTTTATGGCAGTAAAAAAATATTGAAAACCGATGAGAAAAACAAAAGTGCAATTTGCAAAATCTGCCAAATATCTGATTCATCGGGTGGCAGGAAAAACGGTCGACACGTCCAATATGAAATACCATCTGTCTAAGAACCTCCCAGTGTAATATTGCCATATAACAGAGTCGGGTATGTAGCAAAAACTTGTGAAACCAAAATATAAGTGTGTGTTTTTTTTTTAATTGAAATTTTTTCCAATACAAAAAGTGTATCGGTCTATCGGCTCTTGAAATCGGCCAATGAGGCCGATATAAATATCGGTATCGGTCGATCCATATATATATATATATATATAATTGCACTAGCTTTCTCAATCTAACAAAAACATGAAAAAAATATTCTTACCTAATAAAAGTTTCATTATATTGGTCAATAAACTGAAATTATTTTTATTATTTCTTCCTGTCCAATTATAACTGACAGCCAAGATCACTGCTCCTGTGGAACTGCGGAATGCAAACGATGAGCCAATATTCAAAATAGAAGGCTGAAATTTGTCTATTCTACCTGCGCTACCTAGACCTATTTGTTTTCGATTTGTGAGGTCGTATTAGATCACTTTTCATTTTATTCTTTCAACATGACTCTATTATTCATCAATTCCAAGAATAAATTAAAAAATAGTAATTATAGAAGGGTATAAGTACCTCAGATAGAATACCTGCGGTAGAAGTCCATGGTGTCTCGAAGTGGAGTGGTGTGGAATTTACGACTTTGAGTTTTTATTCTACAGGTAGAATAGTCAAATTAGGTAATAAGAAAATTAAAATTAGGTATTGGTAAAAATGGGACAGAGAGTGTTTAAACACTCAGAGTATATATAAAATTAAGTTAGATAAGTATCATTAGAAACCTTCAGCTCTTGACAGCCTTATCGCTCAGGAGGACGACGAGCTGTTACGAGCAGAACCAGCGGCTAAGAAATCTCGACAGGAAATGTACCTACCCACTATGATTAGCTATAATATCTTTACTCCTCAATATAATATATGCCTTGAGAATAACTTAATAGTGTTAATTGCATTAATTTTTTTCACGAAAGGAGTACGTCTTTTTTTCTTCCTGTACTGGGATAATTATGTAGGGGAACGGGGGATATCGATCCGAAAAGTAACTGACATTAGTACCAAGATGATGTGAATAGGTATGGTTGGCTTTCATCAGAAAGTTAGCTTTTGAGAATTAGGGTTGGGTGGGGGAAGGAGGAGTGGGGTGTCCAAAGTTAGTGACTTCAACTGAGAACCATAATTACTACAACATTTCATCATAATTCGGGTATAACAGATGAAATAAGTTGTAATTTTTTGTAATTTCTTAACAAATTTTGAAACATGACCTTTTTTTTGACGTGCCATATCTCGGTAGCGAATTCACATACAAACATGTTTTTTCAGTAATCGAGGAAAAACCGGAGAGAGGTAAAAAATTTTGCAGTTTTCCACCCCCTACCTTTTTCGCACAGGGTCCTCGAGGTCCAAAACTTGAGAAAATGTTGATCACGCACGGGTTGCGGGGAAGGAGGAGAGCTACGATAGACTGTAACCTACCCTCCAACGACAGTGGCGCACGCAATTTAACTGATATAGGTATTGATAATAACAAAAATATGTGGGATTTCATATATGATTATGAAAATTTCAGCAAAACTTGTTAGATACGATCGATGTGTTCCTAAAATACCCATATGTGCCTTCCTTCATGTAAAGTAACAACATTTCAGTACCATTTCATTTTGTATGCATAGAAATTTGATACCCACTGTGACGCCAATGAAGAATATGAACGTCAATCTAATATTTGTAAACAATATATGTAATTACTTATCAAAGCTAAAATTCTGGTTGTTAGAACAATTGGATTGCTTGCAAACCCAACAGTAAAGCACCATTATTAGTCTCTATCTATTTTTCTTTCACTATTTTAATCCAAATGCAACAAAACACCAATATTTTCACAAATACCGTATATGACAGACAATGTCAACATAAAGTGGTGAAATTTGTAAACAACCAAAAAATTATTATAATCAAAGCGTACTTCAACAGCGTTGCCGCACGTGCAACATTTCAACGGACAGTACAGAATATTTTGGAAGTTCGCACTGATTTTTCAAATTAATTTCACTAGTTTTGATTCTGGAATTTATAATGCCGAGTTTAATTTCATAAACGGATCGAAACGTTCAGTTACTGACTTGAATTCGCTGGCAATTGAGTTTAAGCTAGTGTTGATGGTTGATGAAGAATTATCACAGACTCGATGTGGCAACGCCCAACTCAACAGTAGGACCTTAGGATGGTGCCTTTCAGCGACTTCACTTGGAGATGTAAATAACTGGGTCCATTATTCATTCATACGTCCATGGTTGTGATAAACAATATTCTTTCACAATATTGATATCTTCTCGTTCACCAACCTCTTTACATCTTCGTATAATCTGTTGTAATGGTAAGTACGGTTTTCGTAGCATATTTTTCAATCGTCCCAAAAAGTTTTCAAATAAAAAACAATTCACCTCATTAAGAGAGCCAAACTTTTTCGCATCAGCTGCCAAATGAATGACAGAATGAGTATTATAAGAACAAAATTCCATTCCATAAATTCTAATGGAATTATTCACAAATAAACAGAGAAGTTCCTCAGCATATTTATTATAATTCACATTGAGATCTTCATTTATTAGGATTGATATAGCATATGAGAGAAGTAGTAAATTACCAAAAAGATAGTTGGGAATAGAATTACGAAGGACAACCGGCCCTACATACAATAAAAATTGTCTCAATTCTGTTGCCTTCCAATTTTCCAAGTCTTGTAAAGATCTTGGTTTTCTATTGAACTCAATAGGCCAGAACTTTTTCAAATCCTTCAATTTTGAGTTGATATTTGAAATGTTCAATCCAGTCAATCCATAGCCTCTACCTTTGTCTCTCCAAATGAACAACAGAATGCATATCATCATTTGGAAAAGAATCAATCAACCCTATATTTAACTTTTCAAGAAGTGTTTCACCTTTGTGATAGTTCACATCTTTTTTACTTGAAAATGAATCACGTATTCTGAGTTCAGCTCTAATATTGCAAAATTTCATACGGCCATTGATGTATTCTCCTTTTACTGTCACATCCACTATAGCTGTTATGACTTTTAACATGTTTTATGAACGTTCTTGCTGGAGTATCACAACAAAATGCATGAACATTGATTTTTACTGAAAAATTTGATATTGTCAAGCCATCGAGCAAGCCATTTAACATGTAATCAGAAAGTTCTTCAATACATTTTTTGAAGTATTCTTTTAGTGGTGGCTTTTCTATTCCTAAGTATAATGCTACTATAAAAGGTGGATCAAATTTAAAACGAGCAACTTTACATAAAATTGGCCAGATTGCTGTTTTGTACTTTATATTTATTATAATGTCTTGTTAGCTGACTTTTTAGACCAAAGTAAAGTAAAGTAAGTAATTTCCACAATTTTCCACATCCGTAGTTTTGGGAGTTTTATGCAAAGTCCGTGCATCTTCTGGCAAATCATTCAAACATGGATTTGTTCCAAGCCATTTGAGTAATTCACTCATAGACTTATGTGAAATTTTGTTTCGGATACCCTAATTTTGTAAAAATAAAATTTCAGCAGTATCTGAGACATTATTTAATTTCAAATTCGAAGATTTGTATGTATGAAAATGTTCTGTCTCCAATTCATCTGTTTCATAGATTTCTACATCAGTTTTCCCAATGGGAATTTCAGAGTCAATGCATATTTTACTATTACTATTAATAACTTCATTGGTTCCACTACTTGGAATGGAAGGAAAGTTTACGTTTCTGAAACTCAAGTTGTTTCTATTTATGATTTGTTGGCTGGACGTGGGTGCATCAGAAGATGTTTAGAATTATCTACAAAGGCACAGGTATTTTCCAGTTCCAAAATCTCAATTGTTTGCGAAACTCTCTTTTGAATATTTCGTTTTCTCTGTTTACTACATTATTCATGAAACCAGACTGTGCTCAGAAGTTATGTAAATAATTTAGTAGGAGTACAAACACTGAAAATATACCAGAAAAAATGAGTAACTATTATAACACTGATTACAGTAGAACTACCTAACAATTCATCCAACACGCAAGACATTGTTTTTTTCTGCAAGTGCATTATTACCTACTATTATGAGCAAAGTGTGTTTGAATTTTACACTAGATATTAATATCCATGAGGCAAATATTCAACATGATTATGTAGAAATCTATATACATACATATCACTAATTCATAACATAATAGGTAGCTTCTGACTCAAATCAAGAAATTGGACAGTGAAATGAAGAAGTCTGCCTACTTCACAAATAGGTGAATAGGTAGGTAATGTGTTGCAAGAATTTATCATTATTCATAATTTCCAAGAAATGCATACTTACGACATGTTAACTAATGTTTTCATCAATATCCCTTGACGATATTGAGGCATATCCAAATTATTTGAAAGCGTACCTCAACCCTACCAACAGCCAGAAAAGAAAGGAACTCTCGTCTCCCGAAGAAAACTTTCCCAAAAAAACGCTGAGATCCAGAACTGTGTCCACCCGCTAAAAACTACTTAATCATTTTCATTATTTACATGGTTGATGTTATATTGTAATAGGTACACATACTTACTTAATAATAGATTTCATATATTTTCATTGAATCACCTGAACTAATTCAAAACCATATAGCAATCCTTAATTTTTTATTTTTACCTTGATCTATTAATTTTTGTAGTTATTGTTTTATTTACAGTCGGAAATGAAATTCTTACACCTGAATGTTAGATCTATTTTCACTGGGTATAGCGAACTAGTCGATTATATTTAATTTTTGGGGTGTTATACCGTCCACCGGATGGAAGTATATACCACTCTGTCTGTGTGAACTCGATGAAAGTGTTTCTAATCTACTGCCAACGTGTGACTTTTTTCTTGCAGCGGGTGATTTGAACATTGATTTGCTCAAAAACGATACACGTTGTACACTATTCAACAATTTCTTATCCTCCTACAATGTTAAGCAACTGGTACAAAAACCAACACGAATAACTAACAATAGTCAGACATTGTTGAATATTTTGATCGTGTCGGATGAGGAACAAGTTACTTCTGTTGATATCTCTGATGTCCAAGGTATATTCGATCACTTAGCTGTATCTTGTGAAATTCAAAATTGTATAGTAGAAAACAAGGTAAGAATGATAACCTTCCGGGACTATCAGGAATTCAATTATGAGTCATTCTGTGACGGCTTGAGAAACATTCAATGGAATGTTATCTACGATTTGAATAATGTTAACGATATGCTTTCCTTTTTTCATCTCCACCTCAAGGATCATTTTGAAAAACACGCTCCTCTCAAGACGAAAAGGGTAACTAGACCCCCTGCTCCATGGCTCACTTTCACTATAAAAGAAATGAACAAACTCAGAGATCGAGCCTTTAATAAATATAAAAAATCCCAGTCTACGGTGGATTTTCAATTCTATAGAGATTTGAGAAATTACACTACGGGTGCAATACGACGTGAAAAGAAGGCATACTTGGACCATATTCTTCTTCAGAAAAATTCTAAATCTACATGGAATGCCCTACGATCATTTGGCTTACTGAGACACAAAAACAATTCTGAAATACCGATCAATCTGAAAGACAAAGATCGCATTAACTATCATTTTAACAATATTTCCCAGCAGTACCCTTCGAAAGCACAGATGTCGCTTCTTGAAGTATACAATAGAACCCAAAACGAAAATAGTTTCAACTTCTCTAAAATTACCAGTGAATTGGTGAAAGAATATATTTATAAAATCAAAACTAATGCCACTGGGTCTGACAACATCTCCATTCGCATGATTGATTCATTTGATTGTTGACCATCTTTTAAATCATATCACTCATATTGTAAATACGATTTTGGTGGAAGGTGTATTTTCCGAAGAATGGAAACATGCCTGGGTCATTCCTCTACCAAAATGCAACATTCCCACAGATTTTTCTGACCTCCGACCCATCAGCATCCTCCCATCTCTATCTAAGGTCGCAGAAATGGCAATGAAAGATCAGATCTCGTCATATGTGTACGAGCATAACATAATAACTTCTGTTCAATCAGGTTTCCGAACGCAACACAGTACTACTACTACTCTTTTAGCGATTACAGATGATATTTTCAGAGCCACAGATGACGGCAAACTAACATGTCTAGTTTTGCTCGACTACAGTAAAGCTTTCGACACCTTGTACCATGAAATACTCTGTAATAAACTCAACTTCTTTGGATTTTTGAATAGCGCAGTTCGCTTGATACAGAATTACCTAGATGGCCGCAGTCAAAGCATTAATATCGACAGTGAGTTGTCAAAGTCTCTACTGGTGACTAAAGGTGTACCTCAGGGATCCATATTGGGTCCACTTCTTTTCAGTATATATATTTCTGACTTCCACCGTTCTATTATCAAATCTACTCTCAAATATATTTCTCATTTCATTGTGGTAACCTACAAGAAGCTCAGAATACTATCAACAACGACCTTCACTCAATATCTGATATTTCATCCGCTCATAAGCTGAAACTGAATCCAAAAAAATCATTAGTCATGTTATTTGGGTCACAAAAAATGAGAGAATCTGCCCTGGAATCATTTGAGGTGTATATTGGTGACAATAAACTTCCTATAGCTAATGAGAGCAAAAACCAGGCATGTTAGTTACTTATGTCAAAGTGCTTATAACACGTTACGACAGTTATACCCAAATAAAGACATTCTTTCCACAAAACTCAAAATGAAACTTTGTGAATCCCTGATTTTTTCAAAAGTTTCATATGGTGACTGTGTTTATGGTCCCGCCTTGTTACAATCTGATGCCGATCGTCTGCAGCGCATACAGAATTCTTGTCTTCGCCTCTGTTATGGAATTCGTAAGTTTGATCACATATCGACAAAAATGAAACAATCCGGATGGTTGAGACTAGATAAACTCAGACATTTGCACTTATTAACAAATGTACACAAAGTTCTGATTTCCCGTAAACCTGATTATCTCTTTAACAGACTGGTATCATTTTCCAGCATCAACAGATTTGTGACACGTAACAGTAATATCCTCGTTATTCCCAAACATCGCACTTCAATATTCACCAGAAGCTTCTCGTATATCGCACCAAAATATTACAATTCACTACCCAGTGAGTTTAGGTCTTACAATTTGCTTAACTTCAAAAAGAAACTGAAACTACGTCTAATCAAAAATTGACAGGAATAAGATGTCCAACTACCTCATTAACTCATCTTGACACGAGCTCTGATCTGATTTTATTAGATATTTTTCTTTTTTCAACATCACGTTTCAGTATTGAAAACTATTAATCCATCATCAACCTAGATTTAAATTACTGGTGATATAATGTATGAATATTGACTGGTGATGATTAGCATTAGCATTATCCACTTTTGTAATTGTTGTAAAGGTTGAGTTGAAAAACAGCTTCTGCTGATACTCCACCTTTACACCAAACTCCATTTTTTCTGGTTTTTGATGAATAAAGTCTATTTATTATTATTATTATTATTATTATTCCCAAAATGCCTTTCTACTAGTTTGTTTTCTTGATATGCCGCCTTTTCAGAACTTTTTTTTCGACCTTATATGCGATATACACTAGGAATTAGATCTAATGTAAAAAACTAAACAAATTGTTGTACATGTACTTACCAAGTTTTTGACCAACAGTTGGAAGGATAATAAACCACACCAAAAACCACAAAAGAGATTGGAGTTTGGAATAAACGCAAAATATTAAAAATCCAGCGTTTTCAAAATATTTTACAAAAGCATCTCAACCAACTAATCAACTAATCATGGAACCCACTCGCGTTACTGATACTAGTGCCTCACTTCTTGATTTATTATTTACTAACATATCTTCAGATAAATGTCTAACCCAGGTGATTGACAATGATATTTCTGATAATTTTCTCATTAAATGTACTTTTCATTTTCTTCCTCAATCAAATGTACCTACAAAAAAATATAGTATCGACCTTTTAATCGTATTAACTTTGAGGCTTTCCAAAACGATCTTGTTTCTATGGTTTGGAATTCAATTTATGAAACTATAAATATTGATGAAAAAATCGCTATCTTGAACCACAATATCAATTTCCTAATCGATATTCATTACCGATAATATCAAGCTTCTTCAAAACCTACGCGACAAAGCACTCAAAAAATACAAAAATTCCCGTACTCTCGAACATTGGTCATACTATAAACAAATTCGGAACTTCACTACTTCTGCTATAAAAACCGAAAAAATGGTTTACCTACGACATAAATTCAAGAACTCTAATTCCAAATAATCATGGAACGAATTAAAGAAACTCAATGTTACTAAAAGTAAAAAGAAAGCCATTCTTGCTCACTTGAGTGATGTTGAAGCTGCCAATAAGTTTTTTGCCAGTCTCCCTATTCGACATCCGATAGTTAATGATGCTGCTTAGAATTATTATTCTTCAAATGTAAAAGGAAATATTGATTGAGTTTTTTTCATTCAAACCTGTCAATGAGGAAATTGTATCTCAGATTATTTTGGGAATAAAATCTAAAGCAACCGGAACAGATAATATCAATATAACTATCATCCATTTGTGTTGCCTCTTTATTATACCTTTAGTAACACATATAATTAATCAGTGCATTATTCAATGCTACTTTCCTAAAGTATGGAAGAACGCCAATGTCATTCCTTTGCCCAAATACAATAAACCCCTGGAATTTAATCATCTTCGATCCATAAGCGTACTACCCACATTCTCCAAAATATTAGAAAAAATAATGGAAATTCAAATCAGAACGCATCTGAGTACATACGATATTTTACCTATAAAGCAGTCAGGGTTTAGACAAGGCTACAGTTGTGCAACAGCACTTGTAGATTGTAGATGATTTACTGAGAGCTACGGATCAAAATCAAACGAGTGTACTGATTCTACTTGATTATAAAAAAGCTTTCGATATGATAAACCATAAAACCCTTATTTCAATATCTCATTTTCTTGGTTTCACAAATAGTGATGAAATCTTTTTGAATTCTTCTTTCTTAACTGATAGATTTCAACAAGTTAAGATTGACGAGAAAATGTCTTCTCCAATTGAAGTGACATCGGGTGTTCCTCATGGGAGTATCCTGGGGCCTTTATTGTACACCATGTACACTTCCAATTTCCATAAGTCGATGCGTTATTGTAATTATCATTTTTATGCTGATGACACTCAGATATATTATTCATTTAGAGCTGATAATTCAATTGAGTCCGTCCAAAAAATTAATAATGATCTGAATTCTCTGTACAATACTTCTAATGACCATTCACTAAAAATAAATCCAAGTAAGTCGTATGCATTACTTTTCAGCAAAGATACCACTCGCGAATTTTTACTGGATGCTTTACAATTGCAGATTGGAAATGAAAAAATTCCATTACTTGAATCTGGAAAAAGTCTGGGTCTTATTATCGATAGTAAACTTGAATTCAAGCAGCACATCTCAAAAAAATTGCAATTAGCCTACTGTACTTTGAAAATGATTTATAGTCACAGATTTTCACTGGATCGAGATTTGAAAAAAATGCTTTGTGAATCTCTGGTATTATCTCATCTGGATCATTGTGACGTTGTCTATGGATCCTGTCTTGATAGTGTGGATATAAAACGTATACAAAAATTACAAAACTCGTGTCTCCGACTTATATATGGCATAAAGAGCAGTCACCGGATTTCTCACAAATTAACTGAATGTCAATGGCTTGATATGTTTAACCGCCGTAAATTACATTTTGCGTGCTTCTGCTTCAAATTACTAAAGTTCAAGTGTCCCCCTTACTTACACGAAAAATTAAGTTATCGTACCGATGGTCATAATTTGAATATCAGACGCCAAAATATTCTCACCATACCCTCTCACCATAAAGAAGTATTCAAGAATTCTTTTTCCTACAAAAGTGCTAAAATCGTAAATGATCTGACTAAGCTTCACTTTTTTTATTTTAAATTGACTCCAAATGCTTTCAAATACAAATTTAAGCAGTATCTATTTGGTATGCAGAGTAATTAGATAGGTCACGTGAGTAAAAATATCCTCCCCCCTCTCTTCCCTTTCTCTTTCTCTCTCACTCCTCTCTCTCTCTCTCTCTCTCTCGCTGGCTCTCTCTCGCTCGCTCTCTCTTCCAGAATAATGTATATGCATATTTTAAGTTCACGAGTGCTCATCATCAAATTTTTGTTATTAAAATTGTTGGCTTTGGTGGGAGAACAGACTCACAGGTTTATCCCCTGACTTCTGAACCATAGTGCCATTTATATGCCTACCTTTTCAATTGTTATTGCCAAATTATGTACTTTTTTTTGTTGTATTCATGTGTGGGTTTATAATAAACGTATTTATTATTATTATTATTATTATCTATGGAATCTACTTGATTGATTTCCCCTGTATACGTTGAGCCATCAGATGTGTTGTAGTTTGAATTATAACTGAATAAAATACAAACTACTGCTCTCTAAACATAGAAACAATAAGTTTAGGTTCAGATACTACTCAAAGCTCTTATAAACGTGCTGAATAAAGTGGTTGGTGAATCTATACCGACTAGGGTTCGATCAAAAACGAATCTCAAAGCAACTGATCGTCTGACTCACACATGATCTAATTATTTAAAAACAGATATTTTATATTGTAGTGTATCCATACTGATATTTCTATATCTAGTTCCTAATTCAAAACAATTTCATGCCTCAAAGGAAAACCAGGATTTGTGGAAAAGAACATAATGCAAATGAAGTTTTATTGGATTTATTCGAGAACTTTATATTATGCCAAATAAAAATGATAAAATGATTTGTGACACAACTTATTAATAGGATGTTACTACATTATTGTTGTCAACTAATTATTCAACTTCACTTGGAAAAGTATTATAGCTTAACTTCAACGGGGTTAGGCTAAGCTCATTTTTTAGAACTAGGCGAGTAACATCCAGGAAAACTTAAAAGTCGATAAGTAATATGACACCGATTTACATTTCAGTTGTTCGACTCTCTTGAACCAAGTAAACTTGTGATCCAGGAACCGAGCTTGTAGTAACGAAAGTGCGGTGCTTCGCACGGATGAGGGAAAGATTACTTTCGGCAGTTTCCGCGCGGTCTTCAGCAGCTTCCAATTCTCTTTGGAAACGACGCACGCGGGTTACACTCTGGCTGGATACACCCTCCTGAAAAGAGTAGATTCCATTTATAGAATAAACCAAAAGTAATTCAGATCAATGTGAATAAATATTGTTCATGTGTTCTACAGTGATGAATTATCAAAACTTCCAAATACATTTTAGTAGATCGGCGTAAATAAATAATGTTCATGCCTCCGATACTTTGAAAAATTGAGAGATTTTCCTTCATTTAATCATATATCATATTTACTTAAACAACACAGCAGTAAATGTATTCTTTTTCCGATGTATCCATTCCATAAAAAAACTGACATGACGAAACCATTTCAGTTCTGTTTTCGAAAGAATCAGAAGTTATGCCCGGAGGTATACATTACCTTCGCAGAAAATAAACATATAAATCTTCCAAAATTGCTTCTTATTTGATCATTTGTAAATTGACAACCTCTCATTGAATATGAAAACACCTTACGGCCCACAGTGATAAAGATAGGCAGGATCCTCCTGAATTCTGAACCTACTTATATCTCTTATGCTAACTACCCGTTTGTTACAGAGACTCAGAAAAAACTATCGACCTACCGCGTCGCTGTTAGGAAAAAACCATCAGCATGGAGTATCTTGAATGGTAAGAGTAGTGAGTCAAAGTAAAAGTCAAAATGTACTTTACTGTCGGAAGTTATAAAGAACTTATAGATCAAGGCACACTGAGCAACCGTCCAATTACGACCAACATTTCCAAAACGTGTATTCTAATCGGATAACTCACTCTGAATGATCGTCTTCAACCGGTTTCCGGAGACATTGGGCAAAAACAATATATTTATAAAAGATATATAATACACATTTTATATTCATACACAATACATTAGGCGTAATCGAACCGATGATTCCGTTTAAAAAAATCAAAGATTTCAATGAATGACATCTTGAATAAAAATGGTCAAGTATTAATCAAATGAAAAATTCTTCAATAGTTTTGGAATATAAAATGAAACAAATGTATGTTGTGAAACTGTGTGATAGATGAGTGATATCCGAAAAAAATTTGGTAGCGTATTTTGAAAACCCAGATATCAAGTTATCTGTTCAAGAGAAACGAAGTTGGTTGCCCTTTTTTTTCTTCAGAGAACATCATAAGAACCATGAAAAGGTAGGTAGAAACTGATATTTCATTTAAACTCTTTGATAATTTTGACTCGAGCACTTGCAAGGACGAGCTTTGAGAAAGACATGTCTCCCGAAACTTTTATGGGACATTTCATCCTCCTCCGTTTAAATTTAGTTACTTATACTGACCTATATCAGAGTTCTGGAACAGAAAATAGTATTAGTAGTTCTTTCATGAACTTAATTGAAAATATGGGTGGTCGAAGGTCAGACCAGAAATAAAAAAAAATTGGCATTATCGTTTATAGTACAATAGTAAAACTTGATGAAAAATTGATTGCTTACCACTTCTTGTAATTGTCTCTTGAATAATCCAATCTTTTGGTTTGATTTGTCCAAAGCTTCTTGTAATAGAGCAATGTTTTTCTGATCCTCTTCACATTGGATCATGACTTCCTTAACAGTGCGTTCCTTTTTGCGTAAAATCTTGATGGTTTCAGCGTGACGTCTCTTCTCTTCGTCTAATTCAGATTCGATGTCCCGGATGCGAGATTCCAATTTGCTGATGATACGTTTACCGCCAACGATGGCATTGGCTTCTACCTCTTCGAGTCGAATCGACAAGTTTTTCACTTCAATTTCCAGACTCTTCTTGATAGCTTCAATTTTCACAACACGTTCTTGTTCTTCATGAAGGATTTCTACAGTGTGTTTCAACTCAGCCTGTGAATATAAAATTAGGTTTAATTCAACAACCCCATATTTGTAGCTTGAGTTTGAAAATAATAGATCATTTTAACGAAACAATTCACAATAATACTTTCATACTTGATGATAACAAGTAACATGCTAGAGGAAAAGTCGAAGGAAAGAACTCCGCACAGCTGCATTATTCAATTATTCAACAGACCTATAAATCTACTACCAATGATAAACCACTTTAGCTAATGTACGATGAAGTTATGTCCTCATAACATTCCTTACATGAATAGTCATTCAGTTTCCGTTTGAAAATATGAAAGTTCCCCTCCAATCTTATACGGGCATGCTGATGATTCAGAAATTGAATTCTCTTATTCAACGGGTTTGAAGAACTCGTGTAGGCATCATTCACCAAATTTTTAAACTTGCTTCAAGCTTGTTTAATTTATGATTTACCTATGTCAAATTATTACAGGATGAAGAAAACTTTTGTCAATTTTTACTGAGTTTTGTTTATTTGTTACGGCCCATTCGGGATTACTTGGTAATGGTGAAAAGCCGATTTTGTCGTAATAAACCAAAACCATGATGAATCAATTGATTATGAGACAGTAAGGTGTACTGTGGCCCATGATGTTGAAGCTGCTTGTACCTACATTGTTTGGCACTGATTGTTCAAATAATTTACGGAAGTTAATGAATATTTCACCCCGATGAAGAATGGAAGTTATAGTTCCGTACAAAAATAGTCTTTGACGAAATAACAAGCCCGTTGCTAAGTTTCAATTTCCTGCCATAGCCAGAACATATTGGAACTATTAGTGTGGATACATACCAAAGAGAAGTCAAGCAAATTCGACGTTGTTTTTGTGTATGTTTCACGTTAGGTGATATTTCAATACAACTCAGAATAAGGAACTCACCTGAACACGTTGGTAACGTTCGTCAGAAATGCGTAGTTCCTTAGTGATCTCATCGTAGTCAGCAACAACAACAGTTAATTCCTGTTCAATCTTGCTCTTTGATGAGGCAAGATTAACATTAATTGTTGTAAGTTCATTGATTCGAGTTCCGGCTTCTTCGTACATTTGTTCAGCTTGTCTTTTTCCACGGAGAGCCTATAAAGAAGAATTTCTATTGAAATGGCTGTAAATATTTTCTTGTTAATTTTCAGATTCCAACAAAAGTAGTGCTGAATATCTCTAGATGACACTGGAATGTGTTACTCCACCTATTATTTTCTTGCTCGAATAGGCCGATTTTCATATATCGAATGACATACTCAGTTCGATCCTTACATAATCTCTCTTCATAGAGCAGCCACCCCTTCGGTATTTATAATAAATGAGAAAATACATCATGCAACACATAATTTGAGAGATCTTGAAACACAATTCAATTGATTTTGTTGGTTTGACATTTCTTGAGTTGTAAATATTTTAGTGTGACATCTGATAATAAGTATATTTTCTGCTACATTACAAAAGTACATTAACAGGTACGTGTTCAAACTCATTATTGCATAACTCAGAATCTGTTAATTTTGTTAACATCTTTGAGGTTTTTGTTTCACAATCTTTCAAGCAAGGTGTCGTACTTTCTTATTCAAAAATAAAAAAATCGAACACTATGAAGGGGGATTATGTAAGGATCGAAACTTGTATGTTATAGCATCAACAACTAAAATTCATAAGTACATTACATTTGTTTCAACAGTCCAGTTCAACTCACAGATTCGTAATTGCTCCTAATTTCTTCAGTTTCGGCCGTAAGAGCTTGAATCCTTCTTTGAGCGACACTGAATTGATCCAGTGTAACATGTAGTTGTCGTTGAACATCATCATAGTGAGCTTGTATTTCAGTAAGTTGGAAGGATTGTTTCTTGATTGTTTTCTGAAGGTCCAGATTGATCTTGTTGGCACTGTCGAGTGACATTTCAAGTTCAGTGATTTGGATTTGCAATTTCTTCTTGATGCGAGTAACTTCGGTTTTAAGTCTTGTTTCGGCTTCAACGACACGGGCATTGAGCTGTTCGATTTCAATACTGGTGGCTTTACTGGAAAAAATTAACACAAATATATTACTACATGCTGAAGATGAGAAGACAGAGGGAGAAAATATTGAAGATTTCAGTGAAAGGACAATTTGTCAAGATATCTTGAATTACTTATGTCATTTTTGGTTTTGACTCGAACACGTTTTGATCCTTTCCAATATTGAACAATTTGTTTTTTCTTGGTTATTAAGGGAACATATTTCATTTATAATAATAATTCTCAATAATACTCCCTCACAAACACTCATAGAGTGTACCCAAAAGCATAGTCTGCGCGGGTAGAGGACGCTATTATTATTATTTGCCGTGGCGCTCCGGTGGTGTATTCACTTTTTAGCTGTAGGAAAACCCGGAAACACCTACAGCACCATCCCGGGTGGTCGGTGCGTACTTCAAGCTGGCACCAGACGTCAGGATTGACATCCAGGCAACTAATGTCACACTTGATTTACAACGAGGCAAGTGGCCACCTGAAGAGACCCATGTACTTGACAAATGAGATTCTCGCATACTGGAGCCTCGAACGTCTGTCTGATGCAAGCTAGAAGTTCCATTTTTTTACTGCTAGATACCGTAGCCGCTGGTCCACCGACATTTGTTTTTCAACTATAGGGAGAGTTTGAAAAACCCTACTACTTCAATAATCTTTTTTTCTATAACACACTCTTAAGGTCAATAATTAAGAGAAATTTTTTTAAAACCAATGACTAAGTAATGCTCATAAGTTTTTATGCGAATGTTAATAGATATAAAAAGTTTTCAAAAAATTGCAACCACTTTCTGAAATATTTACCAAAAGATACGAAGATAAAATGCTTCAATTCACATTTATTACTACTTTATTATTACATTTTTGTTCATACCTATACCTACATATTTTAATCAGCATTATCTCATGTCTCAGAGTATCAATTTTTCAATTTTCCTGCTCAAGAACACCTTTTTTGTAGTTGAATACCGGACCTATTCTTTCAAAGTTCGCCAAGTGAAGATTTGAAACACTATTTTGAAATGTTTGGAAGCTACTGTTATTGTCGACGGTAGGTAACTGTTTCCCTAATAAGTGATATACAGTAGTTCTCACAGGAATACGAACATAGAAAAAAAAAAATACCAGAGCAATTAATAATTGTCCGCCCACTATTGTCTACTTCACACGCGTTATATGGAAAATTTGTTGTAATTTCATTTTATGAATTCTTTATTTTCGTCCTAACAATTAATTTTATAGAAACCTAATTCATGCGCTTTTTGATAAACGAGGAAATAAATTTCATTCAATTCACCCATGCACGTAATGTGCTCCTATTGGCACTTTCGATGTTCAGTCACAGATTCACTTAAGCGAAATATACAAAGGTTTCATCTAATTCCTAATCTCACAATAAACTTCGAAATTTTCTTCTAAAACGTGTCGTTAATATGTTGTCGCTACGGACTGTTACTGAAAAACTGACATTTCTTCATTTGCCATCATCGATTATTTTCATATATCTTTTGTGTTCATCATCATTGAAATTATTACAATAGTTACTTCTGGAACTCTGGAATAATTGCAAATTAGTGATGTAAGCTAAACCATGAGTTCTTTGTTAGGTACTAAAGAATTCCCAATTTTATTTACTTGGTATAGTTGATTTGAAGGTTGGAACAGTTTGGATGTTTCGCAGCGATACTCGTATTCCTCCTACTAGCATTCATGGATCGAGCAGTTTTATGTAGTATTCAAAAAATCAAAATTGTGTATAATAATTATTATTACTGGATATACCTTGCTTCTCTGATGAAGCTTGGATACATTCGGATATATGAATGGCCAGAATTATTGAACATGGGCAACAGAAGACCCTCACCAATTCAAAAAATCACCTTGACATTATCAAAGAAATGTATGTATGGTAGATGTTTCAAGCATATTAATTGGCCAACTTATGGTGTCATTTTGCTATTGAACAAATGAATAATAATAAAATTCAATTAGGCTCTTTCCAATGAATAAAACTCAAAACACATCCTGGAAATGAAATCATTCGGTTTTTGAAATAATTTTATGCAATCATGATCATTAGTAGAGGTTTGTCGCCACCACTTCGAATCATCACCCAACTCTCTAGTATTATCATTACAGGCAGCAATTATTGAAGATGCACAAGTGTATTTCTGAGGAATGAAACAAAGAACTAATTCATGTTAATTTAACGTGGGTAGAAATATTAAACATGCACCTATGATAATATTTAACTTATTTTGAATTCAACTTCAACTTGCGCATTTGACTCTACTGGAATGAACAAAATCCAAAAGAACTGAGAAAAAATTTAATTTTGCTCAATTCTTCATTGTAACTTTTAGAATTAACGGTGTTCAATTCGTTGAAGACGTATTTCTTCAAATTTCAATTCTTTTAATCTGTTCCCAATAATCATTTTCGCAATCGTAATCCCATATTGAAATCACTTGTTCACGCCAGATTCTTGTTAATATAATTCAACCATCACTTTTAGTTTAGCACACATTCAAGTTTACTTGTCTAACTTTTATGTTCTCGTGGAATACGGAATCAAATGAAAGCTATGGACAAATTCAGTATGTGAAACCAAAACTACTCAAGTTGATATGTGAATGAACACAATCTACGTAATTCACCTAGGTATGCGGAAATTTTTATAGTTCAATTCATGATATGTAATAACATTTATTATTGCATAAGTTCCGGAAGCGAGGGCGCATTCAAGGCTAACGGGGGTTATTTCCCCCTCCATGTAGTAGTGGTAGTACTCATGGGGAGGCTGTTGGTACAGCAAGCAAGTCTTTTTGCTATCCCCTGCTCTCCTCATGCATGGTGTTCTGCCTGCCTGTGGTTTCCACCTGCTCTCCTCAAAGTCTGGGTGTTTAGTGTGTATGTGCTTGTCAAGGGAGCGAGTTCCTTCAATCCCCCACTTCAAGCCCTGGTAGGGCTGGTTCTCAGTCGGGCGGTGGGGCGGCTGCGGGTGATTATATCACCGGCTACCAGACCCGCAGTATCCGATCCGAGGCCCCTCCTCGGCTTCCTTTGGAGACTAGTTCTCCAGTTTCTTCCATCCGCCTCCTCGGTAAAGTCCTGGTAGGGCTGGTTCTTGGTCGGATGGTGCGGCGGCCGCGGGTGATTCTTCCACCGGCTACCAGTCCCGCAGCACCCGAACCAAGGCCCCTCCTTGGCTCCCACCAAAGACCAGATTTTCCAGTTCTCGTAGCGAGTTCCTTCGATCCGCCTCCTCGTGAAAACCCTGGTAGGGCTGGTTCTCAACCGGGCGAAGCGGTGGCCGCGGGTGACTCTATCACCGGCTACCAGTCCCGCAGCACCCAATCCGAGACCCCCCCTAGGTCCTACTGGACGCAGATTTTCAAGTTCTCGCATCCCTCTGTGTGAGTGGGTGTGTAAAGTGTCGGGGAACATTGTGGTTTTGACGTTGGTGTTAGGTAAGCTAGGGCCCACGGGTCGCCAATCCCGTTGGCTGCAACGCCTCAGCCTCCTCCATAGAACAAGCATCCTCAGTAATCCCTACAATTAGCAAATTATTGTTTTGAGAAGCTTCCAAATTACCACAAAAAATATTAACCTAAAACCTCGAAAAAAAATTGTAGCACTCTTTAATAGTTTATACGGCATGCCACAAATTTTCGAAAAGAAAGTCAGAATTATTTAGTCAATAACAACATATCAATATTGCCTAACCATCAAAATATTCGAATACTGTTTTGTAACATTATGTTCCTGAAGGATGTGTAAAATCAGAAGAAAGTTCCACTAGCAATGATTTTGTTAATATTATTCATCTCAGATATTTCTTCTGTCGAGATATGGAAACCTATCACTTCGCTTGGATATGTCTGTAGTCTGCAAATATTTTCCACCTTCCAATAAATATTTTTTCCATCATTGCTTTCACAGAACTCATACACCAAACAACCCTATAATAGCTACTACCCGAAAAAAATTTTGTTCGAACATCTGAACATCTAATAATTAAAAACGGAATTTCGTTCCGACATATACAATGATGACATTTGGGCCAATAAATCTCCAGCAGAAAGTGAGTTCTGACTTCTAACCCCTTGGATACTCGATCTGTTCGATTGTTGGAACAACTTCTGGAATACTCATTTCCGGTGCTCTCCTGCCAGTAGATATTTTCTCTTGGAGTCCTACAAACGATAATTTCCGTATTGTATAGATTTGTGAGGAAATCAGTATTCTTTGTAATCATATATATCAGATAAAAAAATATTCCTAATCCACCAATATCTGGAAATATTAAACATTTTTATTCAAGTCAGCTTGGGAGCTGGGAGGTGACCTTTGACATATCAAATGTCGAATATCACGTAAAATTTTGAAACAGAACAAAAACTTGGGGATAGGACACGAAAAACTCTGGCCATAATCTAATTAACGGTCGTAGGGGCAGTAGTTGTTTTTTGTTGGAGACTTGCCGACGAATAGATTATCTATTCCTCATCAGTTCAATGGTCCTCCGCCAAGTAGTTCTAAAAATGTTCTCATAAGAATTAATAGTAAATGACATTCCTAGCACAAAGGAAATTATAAACAATTGACCCATTCAATATGCAGAATGGAAACAAAACTATAGAAATGTTCATTAAGTGGAATTTCTAACAATATATTATTATAAAACTGAATTTCTTTCGTTGATTATTTCAGTGAAGTAAGTACACGGGCGCAGAGATTGATGAAATTGGCATGCATATAAGTTGCCAGAAGCTATTTTAAACGCTAACAATTAATATAGAAATAGATAGTATCATTGCATAATACACCCTTCATTCGACATTAGTTAATTCGTATACTCAGTTCATATATCAAAATACTGAACACTGAATTTTGTCACCTTTTATCGATGAAATATAACGTTGACCTCCTATCAAAATTTTTCAAGTCGACAATCAAATTATCAAGAGGTTTGGTGAAACTGTCCTCAAGTTGAACTTGCACCCTTTTGTTCATCAGTTGGAATTGTCTAGAATTTTTATGGCTGATATGAGTTCGATACTCCTCGATATCTTGTTCCATACCTTCGGAAATAGCTTTTCTACTATGTGAAAGAAGCTGGTTTTCGATTTGTTTGGCAGATTTTCCTCTCAGAAATTTTTGTGAAAGAAAACCGTTATCTTCTATTTGTTTTCTTCTGTTAGGCATGACATCTTGAAGATCTTCAAACATATTTGATTTCAATTTTTGTATTTCTTTCATCAGATTCTTATTTTTTCTTGATTCTCTTTTGAAATTTTTTGTGTTTGTTATATCAGATTCACTTGAAACGTAACATGAACTGGCACTGGACCTTGAATGTAGCAGTTTTCTTTCTTTTCGTTCACATACAGTTTTTGAAAGGTTGCCTTTGAAAAAGCTTCCGATGTTTATTGAACTGAATTTATCTTTACTACCAAAATGATGTGGATTAACACTATCAATAGCACTATTGAACTTGCAAGTCGTTGCCTGAGGATGATTTGTTTTGAAAATACTAAGATGCGCCATATGCCGATCACAAGAAGAACTAATATTCAAGGAGTTAACATCAGGCTTTTATATCATGTACACATATCGACGATGCCAAGCCAATCGATGGTTAAACACTTCAAGGTGATATATTTAAATAGCAGCCCGTTGTTTGTATAAATAAACACACACATAATTATTATTTATTCTATAATACTCCCTTTTTTCCACTAGAATATTTCAAAGTGCTATGACTCGTTAGAGTAAGTAGTTATTTTTAAAATTGAGCTGTGCACTACACTATATTGATTTAAAAATATATACTGTTCACACATTGAGTTGAAGTTCTTTGTTTGTGAAAAGCAATAAGCAGACTCATTCAGCATTCGCTGTCATTATTGGAAAACGTAATTCATATACTAAAAAGGTGTACACATAACCTACAACTTATAACCAAAAAATCAATGTAGAATGCAAAAGAATTTCATCGCCAATCAGACAGACTATGAGAAAATTTAAAAAACCTTGAAAAATCAAGCAATTTAAATTTAATTATTTTTGAAGGTAGGATCCCTTTTGTGTTTCTCTTCTAGTTTTCAGGAATGAGAAAATTCTGTAATGTTCAGAGAATATTTGAAGCATAAGATGAATTACGTTATTATTTAAATACTGTTATGGGCTTGTAGTCAATGAAAATATCGTCAAACGTTCTGAAAATGTCGCGTCGTCAATTCGAAAACTTCTGAGAATTTTTCAAAAACATCTTGGATCACTCGTTCTTGCTCCCGTTCGTAATCTTGATACTATTTTTTGTATTCTAGTATTTCTGGGATGTTCTAGAACTAATTTCCCACTATAGAGAATCAAATCTTCACAGATTCGAGATAATATTTACTTTATTTATCTCAAGAAAAATTTCTGTTTATAGAGGAATACATATATTGAATAATGGCAATATATAAAAAAAAGAAATCAGACAATTGATGGAAATGAACAAGAAGTATCACAAGTTCATAAAACTGAAAATGGTGGAATCAGAAAATATAATTTTTTTTCTACTCAACCGATAATTTTTCTTTTCGAACTAATTTTGAGTTTTATGTTACCATATTTTTTCAAATATTTAGTTAATTCATTGTAAGATTTTATTCCGTTACATAGTGTTGATTTTTGACCAACATATTTGTCTTAGATTTATGCTTTGCTATATTATTGGAATATTTGGTTGAATAATTATATTATTTACTATTAATTTTGAATATTAAATTAGAATCTTTCATCTTATTTTTAACTAATTGAATGGAGGTTAACAATTTAAATTTATATAATGAATGAATATCTAGATCTAGAAGCTTATTTGGTTAATACAAATAAGCATTCGACTCATAATAGTCAAGTTTGAATATACATTTTATACTTTTAATCTGGAAATAGAAATAATGTTTGCAATTTGGGATAAACTAACGAAAAATAAATGATCATCCACTGCTAAACATTACAGGGCGAGAAAAAAGTAAACAACTGAACAGAATATTCATTATTTTCGAAACTACTACGAGTTCGAGAAAAATATTGATAGAATTTCAACAAAAACAGTTATTAAACAGTATGGTCAAATATCATCCACTGCTAAACGGTAGAGGGCGAAAAAAAAGTAAATAACTGAACAGAATATTTATTATTTCCGAAACTACTACGAGTTCGAGAAAAATATTGATAGAATGTCAATGAAAACTGATTTTATACAGTGTCGTGGAACAACATTCACTGCTAAACCGTACAGGGCGAGCAATTAATAAATACCTGGACAGAATATTCATTATTACCGAAACTACTACGAGTTCGAGAAAAATATTAATAGAATGACAATAAAAATTAATATTATAAGAACAGTGTGATGGAATATCATTCACTGCTAAACCGTACAGGGCGATAAAATAGTAAATAACTGGACAGAATATTCATTATTCCCGAAACTACTACGAGTTCGAGAAAAATATTAATAGAATGTCAATAAAAACTGATATTATACAGTATGTTGAAATATCATCAACTGCTAAACCGATCAGGGCAGAAAAAAGTAAATAACTGAACAGATTATTCATCATTTCCGAAACTACTAAGAGTTCGAGAAACATATCGATAGAATGTCAACAGAAACAGTTATTATACAGTGTGGTGGAGTATCATCCACTGCTAAACCGTACAGGAGAAGATAAAAGTTAATAAGTGAACAGAATATTCATTATTTTGGAGACTACTACGAGTTCGAGAAAAATATCGTTAAAATGTCAATAAAAACTAATATTATACAGGGTGGTGCAATATCATCAGCTGCTAAACCGTACAGGGTGAGCAGTTAATAAATTACTGGACAGAATATTCATTATTTCCGAAACTACTACGAGTTCGAGAAAAATATTGATAGAATGTCAATGAAAACTGAAATTATACAGTGTGCTGAAGTATCATTCACTGTATAATATCAGTTATTATTGACATTCTATCAATATTTTTCTCGAACTCGTAGTATTTTCGGAAATAATGAATATTCTGTCCAGTTATTTATCAATTGCTCGCCCTGTACGGTTTAGCAGTGGATGATATTTCACCACACTGTATAATATCAGTTTTTATTGACTTTCTATCAATATTCTTTTCGAACTCGTAGTAGTTTCGGAAATAATGAATATTCTGTCCTGTTATTTATTAATTGCTCGCCCTGTACGGTTAAGCAGTGAATGCTATTTCACCACACTGTATAATATCAGTTTTTATTGACATTCTATCAATAATTTTCTCGAACTCGTAGTAGTTTCGGAAATAATGAATATTCTGTCCAGTTATTTACTCTTTTCTCGCCCTGTACGGTTAAGCAGTGAATGATATTCCACCACACTGTATAATATCAGTTCTAATTGACATTCTATCAATATTTTTCTCGAACTCGAAGTAGTTTCGGAAATAATTAATATTCTGTCCAGTTATTTATTAATTGCTAGCCCTGTACGGTTTAGCAGTGAATGATATTTCACTGCACTCTATAATATCAGGTTTTATTGATATTCTATCAATTTTTTTCCCGAACTTGTAGTAGTTTCGGATATAATGAATATTCTATCCAGTTATTTATTAATTGCTCGCCCTGTACGGTTTAGCAGTGAATGATATTTCACCACACTGTATAATATCATATGCTGACAGGAAGCGTGATGTGACTGTATTTTTGTACGTTGGAACATTGTCGAGCGAAGCTATTCTGGCGGCATAGGATAAACTCAGTTGTTGTCTTCTATGCTGTAGGGATGGTTCTCCGAGTTCGCATTCCATACTTTCAATTGGGGTAGTTCTGTAGGCTCCTAGGATGATACGTAAGGCTGAATTGTGGAGGATGTCCAGAGTTTTCAGTATTGAGGATTTTGCAGAGACATGCAATACAACCATAATCGATTTTAGAGCGTATTAAAGCTCTATATAGAGTGAGAAGGGTCGATCCGTCTGCTCCCCATTGTTTATGGACTAGGTGTTTCATGAGATTGAGCCTTTTTTGACATGAAAGAGTGAAATATTTGATGTGTGATTTCCAGTTCAGCTGCTGATCAAATATCATTCCCAAAAATTTTATGTTGTCTGTGAAAGTTGAATTTGTGTTATATAATGTAAGTGTTGATATGTCCACTATGATTCTTTTCGAAAATAATATGCATTTCGTTTTACTGGGGGAAAAAGTAAAGCCTGTAGTCTTTGCCCATGTTTCGAGTAAATTAATGTGTTCCTGTCGAGTGGTTGCTAAGTTATCGACGTTATCGACTGGTTTTTTAAAGGACCGAATGACATCATTTAGTGCAATGAGAAAAAGTGTTAGGCTCATGATTGAGCCTTGCGGTGTGCCGTTCTCTTGGATTTTGTGTTGTGATAATGTTCCAGCAAGACGGACTTGAAAAATCCTGTAGCTCAAAAAATTCTTAATGAATGCTAAGATATTTCCCTGGTATCCCCATTGCAGAAGTTTGGCTATGATTTGATGACGCCATGCTGTTTCGAAGGCTTTATTTATATCGAAATAAACTGCCATGCATTTCTCTTTGTTGGCAAAGGATTCATGTATTTGACTCTCCAAATCTATGATGTTGTCGAGTGTTGATCTATGAGGTCTGAAACCTGACTGTTCTGGTATAATTTGTTGTTTGTTTTCGAGTGGTCAGATGAGTCTTTTTTCGATTATTTTCTCCAACAGTTGCACATTGTGCATGTCAATGAAATCGGTCTGTATCATTCCAGAAGGACCGCTGACTTGTTAGCTGGAGCTGTGTTCTTGAGTGATTTTAGCGCTTCCAAAAATTCTGATTCTGTGATTGGTTCGTTAATTGGCTCTTCTAATCGGTATTGATTCTTGTGCAATTTTATGTGTCAGAAGGCTTTCTTCGTAATTGTTGTTGGTGGAATTTTGTTTGTAATATTCGGCCAACTCTTCTACTATATCTTCTTTTTGAGTTATAATAGTGCCATTTTTCTCTATCGCCTTTATTCCGGGATATGTTTCGATTCCAGAAATATTTTTAACTTTTTTCCATACTGAAGAAAGATGAGTGTTGCTATAAATACTATGTACATATTTTCTCTACGAATCTCTCTTACTTTTTTGGTGATCAGTCGTACTTGTGCTCTGTGTCTCTTGAAATTGATTTTATTTTCTTCATTTCTCATCCTTTTGTATTTCTGTAAGGCCGTGTTGTACGATTTTATGGTTGTCGCACATTCTTCGTTCCACCATGGTACTGTTTTGTGTTTTTTTATGAATTTAGTTTTACCAATAGTTTCATTTGCTGCTTTCATGATAATATTATTGAAGTTGGCAATTGATATATCTATGTTGTCCGTTATTTCAACTCTGGAAATATTTTCTTCTATTATTTTTTCATAGCCGCACCAATCGGCTTTATCAAGTCTCCATTTATGAATTGGTTCGTCTTTATCATTTTGTGTTGTTGATGTGTTGTTTATAATTATAAATTAATGATTGCTTCCATACAGATCCCCAGGCGATGTTATGTCCGTTAAAATCCCCTAAGATTACACGCGGCGTTAGAATCTGATTTATTAGTGCTGTCAATTCTTGTTCAGCATGTTCAGTTTCACATATATAGCGGTACCGCCGCTGGCTTTCTCATTGTTGGTGCGGTTTTGAAAGAAACCTTTATGATGTTTTATATGTTGTGTTTTATTATTGTGAAAGTGAGTTTCCTGTAAACACACTATGTCAGAATATTCAGATAGCAAAATTTGGAACATATTCAAATGGATATAATATCCATTTAAATGCCACTGCAAGATGATAATGAATTTGCTAAAAAAATAGTAAATGAGATGATGGATAAGAATAAATCAATAGAGTTGGTCTGATGAGTCACTTTGGGGTTCGTATGACTCTGATTCTAGCTGTCTTTTTAGTTTTTTCTTCAGCTTCGTACATCTAACTGTCAGACTTCTGTATTCAGTATGGGAGTGGATCTTCATCAACAATTCAATAAGTGCAGGAGTATTTCTGTATAGTCTTTGGATAGGCTCAGAACGTCTCTTGAACCTTAAGTATTTTCGAGAAGATCTTTGAACTGTTCGGCGTTTACTATAGGGGGCGTTTATTGTTGGTGCATGTAGTTTATTATGGATTGCATCACTTCAGGATCGATTGTATTCAAAATATTGTCGTGTTTGGGTCTCTTCATCTTTGGTTTATCTAGGGGGACAGTAAATTCCGGTATGTATTCCGATGTAGGGGTCAATATTTCATTTAAATTGCGTTTGGTTGTATTGTTTTGGTTTGTAGATTCTTCTGTAGTTTCTTCGCTGATTTGAGCATTATTATGTATGCCCGTTGTTGCTGGATTGATTTCGGGTATAGTGGGTACGCTCACTGTGGGAGTGTTGGTTGGTTGATTTTGAAGAGGTGGGTTGGTTGGGCATTTGGATGCAATGTGACCTGTTAGTTTACATTCGAAACAGGTATGACTGTCACGGGATAGAAAAATGCGATAGATGAGGTCATCATGGGTAAGCTCAATAGAACCAGGAATAACTAAATCTTCCGTTGGTGTGATATGCACTTGCCGTCGGAAACTCAGAATATGATTGTATTCCGGGTTTGTTGCACCGATTCTCAAAAAAGTTACTGATGACAGTAAGAATATTCCAAGTTTTCGAGGCTCCGTGATTAGAATATCATGAGGTATGGTGGGACTTATGTTGGATATTACGAGTCGTTCGGATGGGGCAATTAATCTTCGGGCTCCAGTAGTTTCTCCATTGATGGTTATAAACCCATGCTTTCTCAGGAATTCGTCAACAGTTTCCTTGCTATTGAGATAAACACAGATTCTGTTGTTTGATATTCTCGATGAGAAAAGAATATTTTTTGGGTGAACGATGGGTCCTAATTGAAGTAGATAATCTTGGAGTTTCGTATTATCAAAAGCATTGAAAACGATAGCTTGATCTTTTGTCGGAAATCTAACTGGAGAATGTTGGCTCAATGCAGCTGAATATGTACGTGTGGATGAGTTCAGAGGGATTTGTTGAGTATGAGAGTTACTTGTGGTAGGATGTTCTAGAGGCATATTTCGTTCGAGTTCGTAATCCATCATAAAATTTTTATTGAAATACTCATACTCTTTCGAAACTTGAGTGCGGTCCTGACGTGCAGATAATGCAACTATGGGACCATGCTTTTTGTGAGTTCAGATATTGTTTACTTCTGTTATTGACGAGTGTTATGATGGAATTGCTTCGATAATAGCTTTAATATAATCGGTTCCGTACTCACTTAATGTGATTTGGATGGTAGACTTCTGTCTCTTTGATGCGATCCACTGTTCAAATTTTGCAACGAAATATTAACTACGATAACCACAAATTAGATGGAACTGATAGCATAAGCTGTTAAGCGAATTGCGGACAGGTCCGGACTCCGTGTTCCTTAAATTGAAAATTGGCTAGAGGAGTTCTGCTTTCGGAGTACTTTAACGACATTAGCGTGAAGATATCCACAATTTCCCAGCCACAGTTCCTTTTCTTTGGTGGAATTGACGAGTGACCGTCTGCAGAGCTGCCACATCAGTTATTTTTACAGATACGTTCGTTTTTTTGTTATTTGCAGCTAGAGAGGAGGGTAGATTAATTCTCCAAGGAACTATAGATATGTGTTAGATAAAATACATCGAACTATTCAAAAATTCTTTCCACTACTACGAGTTTGAGAACGATATCGATAGGATGACACTGAAAACTGATCTTATACAGTGTGGTGAAATATCATTCACTGCTAAACCGTAGAGGGCGAGGAAAAAGTAAATAACTGAACAGAATATTCATTATTTTCGAAACTACTACGAGTTCGAGAAAAATATCGATAGAATGTCGATGAAAACTTATATTATACAATGTGGTGAAATATCATCGACTGCTCAACCATACAGGACGGAAATAATGAATATTCTGTTCAGTTATTCACTGATTGCTCGTCATGTAGGTTTAGCAGTAAATGAAATTTCACCACACCGTATAATTCAGTTTCTATCGACATTCCATTAATATTGTTTTGGACGTGGTAGTAGTTTCGGAAGTAATAAATATTCTGTCCAGTTATTTACTAATTGCTCGCCCTGTACGGTTAAGCAGTAGATGATATTTCACCACACTGTTCAACATCAGTTTTCATCGACATTCTATTGATATTGTTTTCGAACTCGTAGTAGTTTCGGAAATATTCTGTTCAGTTATTCACTGATTGCTCGCACTGTACGATTTAGCAGTGTATGAAATTTCACCACACTGTATAATATCAGTTTTCATCAACACTCTATTAATATTGTTCTCGAACTCGTAGGAGTTTCAGAAATAATGAATATTCTGTAAAACTCGTAGTAGTTTCGGAAATAATGAATGTTCTCTTCATTTATTTATTAATTGCTCGCCCTGTACAATTTAGCAGTTGATAATATGTCACCACACTGTATAATATTAGTTTTTATTTACATTCTATAAATATTTTCTTCTTCGAACTCGTAGTAGTTTCGGAAATATGAATATTCTGTCCAGTTATTTATTAACTGATCGTCCTGTATGGTTTAGCAGTGGATGATATTTCACCACAATGTATAAGATCAGTTTTCAGTGTCATCCTATAGATATCGTTCTCGAACTCGTAGTAGTCGTAGGAATTTTTGAATAGTTCGATGATTTTTATCTAACAGATATTTATAGTTCCTTGAAAAATAAAGCTACCCTCCTCTCTAGCTGCAAATAACGAAAAAACTGATAGAGAACATATTTGTTAAAAAAACTGATGTGGCAACTCTGCAGACGTTCACTCGTCAATTCCATCTAAGAAAAGAAACTGTGGCTGGGAAAGTGTGGATATATATCTTCAAGCTAATTTTAACGATCACCAAACCCTAATTTTCAAAATTTGATCGGTGACATTGACAATATTTTATCCAAAGTGTCTACGGTTGATGATGTAATTTGTATGGGCGATCTCAACGTAGATTTTTTCAATTTATATAATCCAATACTTGATTGTTTTGAATGCTATGACCTTGAACAGATTCTGAGTAAATCTACAAGGATCACGGGTACATTAGTACACTCATTGACCCCGTTTTCATTAGCAACAAGGATTGCGTGTGATACATCACCCTCAGAAGTGATTTCAGATCATATGTTAGTTTATGTCGAATATAAAACGAAGAAGTTCAAAATTGATCCAAAATTCATTATTAATCGAAGTTTCAAAAACGTCAATTTGAATGAATTCTTATCAGATCTGTACTCTCTCTTCATGTAGTAGTTAACTTTAACCTTTGAGCTAAGCAGTACATTTAATCACAAGCAGCTCGTTACACATTACAGGGTGAAAACAATTTCCAAATTATGTTCTGTATTTTTAAATTTCTCAGAAACGGTCAGTTTTAAGTATGGAAAATATAATTGTAACTCACCTTTATTTTGTAAATAGTATCTAAAAATATAAAAAATATAGGGTGTTCCATAAGAAAAAATATAACTTTGGTATGTCATTTTTTTGGGATCATCCTATATATTCCAAAATAATTTTGGAATATGCTCCTCATGGACCCACATACAACTGTGCTAAAAGTTTTTCATTAACTCTCTTCATTTCTCCTAGAAATACCGAGGCGAATGTGGTGGGCTACCCTGTATATATATATAGATATAAAAACTTAGAGATAGTATTGTTAGAGAAGTAGAAATATAAGTACATATACGTGAGTTTCAAAAACATACTTTATGAAAATCACACAAATAAAACATAAAAATACATAAAATTTGGAATAACATCTATATCAGATCTCAATGATCGTAAATTTTAAATTCAGTGTCGATGAAATAAAAAGTACAAATAGGTACGTCAATTTTGGGAAACATGAGTAGGTATTAGTTTTTTAATATATTTTTTTTCCAATGGGCATATACTAGGTAGGTATATACTTATTCAGGAAACTTTGGCTATTGCAAGACCATCTTTCATTGTATTTGAGATGTCACCTTCTTTCTAGGATTGCTGGTTATGAAAGTTTTCAATTGATGTTTAAAATTTGCAACGGAATTGCTACTTTTTATATATTCAGGCAAAGAGTTATATATCTTTGGAGCAATATATGAATATGTTCGTTGACAAAGGGTGTTGGTCATTTGTGGCACAATGAAGTGTTGTATTATAGTCATGTGATGGAACTTGTGTTATGTGTTTGCTTTGATGATATTTCAAGTTAGCCGCAAAGTAGTATAACTGTCGAATGTCGAATATTTTGGCTTCCAAATACAGTTCATCACTTGAATATGTTTGATATTTTGAGAAAACGATTCTTAGGAGCCTTCTCTGTACTACTTCTAGAGAGTTCAGGTGAGTATCTGCTGTGCCGCCCCAACCTAGTAGGCCATAACGCAGGTGGCTTTCAACTAAGGCAAAGTATAGAGTTTTAAGTTGAGGCACAGATAGGATTTTTTTGAGGTGTTTGAATTTGTATAGCAATGTTTGCAGTTTTTTGGTTACGTATGTTGTGTGATGGTCCCATCTCAAGTGTACATCAATATAGATTCCTAAGTATTTCATTTTGATTTTAGATTTTATGATTACTTGTTCGCCGTTTATATTGAATTTCAAACAGTCAAATGAAGGAATATTGGACTTGTTACAACTGAATGGTAAATATCTAGTTTTTTCTAGATTGAGTGTGAGTAATCTGTGATCTAGCCATTTTTTTATATATATTAAATAGAATGGGACCGAGAACAGCTCCCTGTGGGACTCCATAATCTATTTCTCTGGATTCACTCAACACGTCGTTCACTTTCACCACCTGATGTCTACCAGTGAGATAACTCCTAAATAGATCTAGACAATTATTACGTATACCAATATCTTCTAAGGATTGCAATAGAAGCTGATGACTGATGGTATCAAACGCTTTTGACAGATCTATAAAAATGCATAAACATGGCTTGCTTTCATTCAAGGCAGTATTCACGTAATTTGTCAAACTCAGGATGGCATCCTGGGTGGATACTTTCTCTCTAAAGCCAAATTGTTTATCTGACAAGATCTTGTATTTGCTCATATAAGAATTCAACCTTGTTTTGATTATTCTTTCGAATATCTTGGATATGTGACTTATCAATGAAATTGGGCGATTGTTACTTGTTATCGTTTTATCACCCTTTTTGAATAGTGGTATTACAACAGAATCTTTGAATGCAGTTGGCCATAAACCGACATTCATGCATTGATTGAAAATATATACTAGTGGTTCAACAATGTCGTTAACCAGTAATTGAATAATTTCTGTTTTAATACCATCAAGTCCAACAGTTTTATGTTTTTTCAATCCGTTTATTGTGATTTTTTAGTTCCTGTGGATCCGTTCAAAGTAAAACAAAAGAATTTACTTGGGTTATCCTGTTCATGACGAAATTTTGATCTTTTTTAATATTGTTCCTTCTCATTTGTTAAGTCCCCTCCTAATTTATTTTTTACTCTACTTATTTTTATGTTTTTTTTTTTAGTTGCGGTTTGACTGATTTCCTTAAGTATACTCCACAAATGTTTTGTGTTTTTTGAATTAGATTCTATTTGTTTTTTATAGTAGTCATACTTAGTTTGAGATAATAACGATAACAGTCTAATTCTATATTTTTCGTATTCTAATTTGATTTCAGGATTATTTGGATGTTTGAGCACGTTTTGGTACATTTTGTTCCTCGTGCCTATTGACTTAATCAAAGCGTTAGTTATCCATGGTGCTATTTTAAATTTTTTCTTTCGTATTTCTTTTGTTTCAGTGCATCTGTCGATCGCGTTGGAAAGTATGCTAACAAAAATATTAGTTGCAGTGTCTGGATCAGCTGCCGAGTACACCGATTCCCAGGATATGTTCTCGAAAGAAGACTTCAGTTTATTATAATTGATATGCTTTATGTAGTGTTTATCGTTTGGTGTTACTTTAGGACTGTCTAACATTAATTGTACTAGTGTTGTGTAATGATCTGTTATGTCTGTTTCTATTATTAAAGGCAATATGTTTTCGATGTGTTCATTCTTTATGGTTTTGATGAATATATGATCGATACATGACTGTTTTTGATGAGGTTGATTACGGGTAACTGAATTGATTGTTGACTGATAACCATATTCATTCATTGCATTCGTGTAGTCAACAGTCTGATCTTTGTCGTCTAGGAGGTCTATATGTATATCGCCAACGAATATACTGTAGTTTTCTTTATGATTTTCGTATTTTTTAAAATAATTACTGAGATTTACTATGAATTCGCCAATATTTGAAGATGGTGACCTATAAACGGCTGTTACAGTAATACTATTCTTTTCATCTAACTTGATTATCAAACTGAGGAATATTATATTATTAATTTTACTCAATGTATTAGTGAAATCTAAGTTCGATATGACGTGTACTACAACTTCATCATTCTGGTTGGCTTTGCTTCCATTGTAAATCATTTCATAGCCATTTATATTGAACAAACTAGGGTCTTGCAATATCCATGTTTCTGTTAGAACAACGCAGTCTATATCTGTGTTCAGCTTTTCCAAAACAATTTTAAAATCATCTAAATTCTTATTGAGACGTATACTTATTATTTTGGATCACTTTGAAAGTGTTATTAGAGTTTATTCCTAAGATATCGTTGCACTCTTGTAAGTTTTTCAAGGTGAATGTTTCTATTGCATTCAGATCAAAATCTTTAATATATTGATTCATGTTCAAAGTTGATCCAGTAATAATCGTCTGATCGTATACTATTATTGCGATTTTATCTAAATGTAAATATAAAACAGATATTGAAACTACGTAAAATATCAATAGTGGAATTCAATAAAATGTGTCATAGTTTTCAATGTATGTATGAATAATATAAACTAATGCTTTTGAAGATATACATAAACTATTTTGACTAACCTACTTAAAATTTTTTTAGGACCTTGTTTGGAATTCTTTAGTAGAGTTTTTACTTTCTGTGGTTTTCTATGTATGGGACTGCTGTCAATTTGTTTAGCAGCGATAGTTTTCTTTCTATTTTCTTTCCACTCTTCGACTATTTTCTTCTGTGTTGTTTCTAATGAAGTGTCTGCTTTTTTATCTCCGATTAACAATGGGTTTGAAGGGGTTTCTGGTGCACTATTTGTTTGCGGTGGATCTGATTCGTAGTTTTCTTCAAACTCCAAAATCTCTTCCACGGTGTCTATATTGTTCCTGTATAGTTTTTCTCTCTTTACATAACAGACTCCTTCTCCGCTTTCACGAAGTTTTTTAAGCTGCTTCCTTAGGATTTTACTTTTTTCCTGTTGTTATTTCCTTAGGTCTGCGGATATAGAAATGTTTGTTCCTTTCAACTTTCTGCAATTACGTAAGATGTCAATGCGTGTGAGGGTTGAGATAAATTCAATTTTAATCGGGCAATTGTAGGATTTTCTGATTGGATACGTATTACTTATATCTGTTTTGGTTATTTCTACACCGAGGTTTGTATTTAATTTGTTGCATATATTCTCTACACTGAATTCCTCTTTATCTTTCAACAATCCAAAAACGACTACGTTGTTCTTTCTACTATTTCTGTCCAGGAATTCTATTTGTTGCTTGAGATCTTTATTTTCTTTCTCCAAATACCTTATTCTCTCGTTATAGGATTCTATCTTCATCTGTAGTCTAACTTCACTCGCCTCTAGCGCTTTTAATTTCTTGCTTTCCAATCAACACTTCCTCGTACAGTTTATCCATATTTTGCACACAGTCTGGCAACGGTGTTCAATGTAGAACACGGGATTTGTTTTGGTTTAGACAATCGTGGTGGACAGTTAGTACTACCAATTTTTAATTTTTGTATGGTCTTTCGATAATTGGCTGTATTTCTTCACTTACTTGGATATTATAAGTTCTATTAACACACTTTTGGTATTTCTTGACCCATATTTCCTTATTTGTTTTGAATTATTTATAACTGGGTTGGAGGAGGTACTGACAGCGTTGCCACTTACTCGTGTAAGTCGTTGTCGTAGATAGTAGTACAACACTCGTAGGGCCGCGTTATGCCTGTGGACACAGGCTGAGACCGCATAAGCTGGACAAGCTGACAGCAAATGCATTATGGTATCAGCTGCCCCACGACATGCTCTGCATCTAGTGTCAGGGACCTCTATACCCATCACGCGACTACGGTAGACGAGGGTGTTGAAGACACCATCCTGGCAGGCCATTATGAATCCCTCGGTTTCCGACTTCAGCCCACTTTTCCTGAGAAAAGCAAATGTCAGGTTTCTGGATAAGCCAAGTTCTTCAATGTTCTTGAAGAAGACCCCACGCATTGGCTCATCCTTATGTAGCTGTAGGAGCCTGTCACACTGTCGATTTATTATTATTATCAGTATTATTATTATTTCTCCTTCTTCCCATTTTTTCATTTCAATAATATTTCACAGGCCATTTTTTCACAAATATCACTGGACTACAATTTGAGAATATGATGATACAAATGATTTTAAAAAATAACTGTGAAACTTTCCACAGTTCAAAGTATCCAACGTAGCTGTAGATCTGGTTAAATTGTATACGTTCTTTTCACCACAACTATTCAGGAGTATTTAGAAGTATCTTTGAATTTATTATCTTCAGGATCGCCAACGAATATACTGTTCAGCAGAAATTGGTAAATGTCCTGCAAAAGATATCTGACACTTGGGGAGTGTTAATTATATCTTGAAAATAGTTTACGTTTATTTTTGAACAGTTGTCAAGTATTCCAAGTGTGTTGAAGGTTAAGGTTTAATAGCTACTTATGTACCAAATGCGTTTTATAGATCCATTAGTGGTGCATACAAGATTTTATTTTTCACACAAAAATTATCCCAGACGACGTTGTTTACTTCATGAATTTTTTATTTTTCATGAAAAAATTATCTTAAATGACGTTGTTAACATCACATTTTTTTTTATTTTTTACAAAAAATTATCTTAAACGACGTTGTTTACTTCATAAATTTCTTCTCTGGTCGGCAACTACTGGGCACAAGTGAGATTCTATGCAATTGCTATGGAATCATTGAAAAGGTTGCTAAGGGTTGTTTATTTAATAAAATGATGCTCCATTTTTGTAAGAATTGACAAGCTTGTAAGTGTAGGAAACTAAAAACGGTTGTGTTCATAATAACTATGTTGAACCAACAGAATGTGACGCTCAAAGCTGAAAAAGCGTTAGGAAATATACTGCTTGTGATTCTTGATTTTTTTAAAGTCAGTTCATCAAAATTACTAATACAGTCTGCCCTCAAAATGTTAACTTTTGAACGGATTACAGTTTTTTTGGTCTAATTATAGTTCATCAACTGCTCTTCGACAGCAATTAGAAATAGCTACACAAAATATCGGAAAGGAGTCATCTTGGAAGATATTTTAACTGGCAAAGGAAGTCGGTTGATACCTAATTTGAAACATCTATCAATTCTCTATACGTTACCAAAATTATGAAACAAGAATATTAGTCCAAATAAATCAATATCACATTTCTTGGTATCTAGATGCAAAAGTTCCCTACCTCTCAAAATGGATTGGTGTTTTGGCTCTTGAAGATACTTACTTGGTTTGCGAAACGCGCGTTGAGTGGAATTGACAAAGTTATGGTATTTATTTGAAACTCATAATAAACCTTTCTCCGTCACTGAACAAGAACTATTTTTCCACTCACCGAATAGCTTCAATTTCTTCGTCCTTTTCTTGAAGACGTTTTTCTGCTTCATGGCGGAATTGAGCCAACTCGGCGGAGAGACGTTGGCCACGTTGTTCTTCTGCTTTGCGTCCCTAAAAATGCAATACACGTACATCAATGACAATTCATTCCTGAAGGTAAAACAACAATATCCCACCTTATCTTACTTGTGTGTGAATACAAACAAAGTGCTAACGGTATTCGTGAATACTAGAGAAAATACTCATGAAACGCGAATTATTGTTTTCCTCCAGCATTGCGGAGGAGATTTCAAACAAGAACAAATTTTATGTATGTAAATACATCTTCAAACATTTGGAGTTTGAGATAGAATAACTGGGATTACCGAGACTATTCATCATACTTATTTGATTACAACAACAACTGAGGTGCCTGAATATAAAAAATCTACGATAATTGTGATCCTCAATATCCTTAAAATCTGCCTTTCTCTCTTTGGTATGCCAACCAACCAGAAGAGATATTTGCAGCGAATCTGGAAATTTGATAACAACACTAGCTCGTGATTACAACAAGTGAATACAATGCAACATATCATTCAGTGTTGAGAAGCTCTTGCTTGTCTTTTTTTGCCAGTAGAATCTCACCTCTTGATATTATGAACGGTAAAATCATTATTTATAATATTCATAAATTATTAAATCTAAGTAATGAGAATAACGCAATCCATCAATCCAGTTAGTTTTTCTGCCACCCCTGTTCTTCGATAGACAACTTATGTCTCTATCATCTTTTGGTTCTCTACTGGATCCTCTCTTGTAACACCCTCTGATGGCCAAACTAAAAGGGAATGACCCCCATGAGACACGCTGACGAGAAACATTCACCAATAGGAAAAGTATAGAGGAACTAACCCTAAATCTCCAAACCCTCAAGTTAGACTTGGGGCTGCTGAACCTACCACCTCTTAGTCAATTTCTGAAGATCGAGAAAAAAAATTAAATTATACTGACTAAAAAGGTTTGTCAGGTAGAAAATACAACGGTCTAGATCAGATCGTATTGACATCAAAACAAAAATTGTCAATGACTGGGAATGGAACGGGCTCTGAAAGTCTAACAACACTTTCGGACCTCACAGAACTACAGTATTTCAAGACGGAATTCCCACGTCATAACTAATTATGAAAATAGCTCATGTGAATGAGCAGATCTACATCGTTTCCGATCGTCAGGCATCACAGAGGACTCTAAGCCCGAACGTAACGTTCACTGATGTGGAAAGTCCTAGAATTCCTATAAGTCACTGGAATATAAGAAATAACTTGACTGTCACGGGTGCTAGGGTACAACATAATACAAGGAAATGGAAAGGCTAACGAAATTGCCAAGCAAGAATCACCTACTCCATTATACAAACTGTGCAAACCGAATTATGCAACACTCCAAATTCTGCTACAAATGGATGTATTTCATATCAGTACAAGATCTGAATAGCATGCAAAATACCAAATTGAAACCTATTTGAAATATACCAAAAACAATCAGTTAGTTGGAATATAATAGGTACCATCAATCAACAAACGCGAAGTAAAAATGCACACTACAATTATTATTGTAATGAAGGACAGTATTAATACAGACAATGGAACAAGGGAAAGAATGAATAAGGTCCATTAACTATTTTCAAATTACCGCCTACTGAAGAACGACAAGCAAAATCCAATCATATGATATTTCTCTGTTTTAACCACACCGCTTGAAGCAATCATCATCGATGAAACATACCTTCAATATTGTTTGATCACGCTGTATAGTATGGAACATTTAGTGCTCGTAATGCACGCACTTGCCATATACCAGCCAATTTTACACATGAAGTAGTCAACACTGCTGGTCTACCTTAGGCTCATCGCCAAACAATCATAAATTGCTCTAATATTTCAATTGTACCTTTGTTCCGTATAGGTTTACTGTATGCAGTATAGGTATATAGGTATAATAGTTCACACAGCGAACGGAACTTGGGTGGAATAAAAGTATTAGAGCAATCATCAATAATTATCTTGCGAAGAGCCTAAGTTAGACTGGTATGTGGAAAGAGTAAGTAAGCTGAAAGATTTCGTCGGCTTAAGGTGTAAACCTGCTAACTCCAATTTGTGACAATTTATTAATTGTTATATTATATACCATGAAAAAAAGGGAAAACATTTTCATTGACTGTGTAAAACACCTAAGTTATTAGTAAACAGATATTCAGTGATTCTTATTGAAGCGTAAAATCATTCTATTGTATTCAGTATTAAATTTAATTCGCAGTTTTTTCCATCCCTTGAGAATTTTACGCAAATGAAGTTAGCAGGTTTACACTCTAAGCCGACGATTTATACTTTACTGTTATAATTCTCAATAAGGCAATATCGTAAGGATGTTTCTCGATAATCATCGAAGGTTCTCGTCAAACAGTAGGGCTAGAGCACAGAGACCACATATTTTGCTAGTAAGTTAATGAACGGGGGTTGGGTTCATCGTGAGATTGACTGTATGCATGTACAACTAGTCCGGTCAAAATAAACATTTCGAATAAAAGAAACTCCGCTAGAGTTGAATTTTGCTAGAGACCTAAATAAATTTCCAAAACTCTCCATCAATCCCATCTGTGCTGAAAAAGTTATTCAAAGTCGAAGGTAAAAATTTTCGGTTTTTTGGAGTTTTCTCGAAAACGGAAACATAGCAGAGACAAAAATTGTAGATTGTGGAATTATATACAAATTTTTCCAATAATTTTTATCCTAACAATCACTATTTTTGAAATATCGCGTTTCTAAAAGTTGAAGGTATTACATTCTACATGATGTGCACACAAATGCCACGTATATACTCATTCTCATCAAATTCGACTACAATAGTCTTCGATTTCGTATTCTTCCTCCTCTTCTTCGATTCCTTCTTCTTTCTCCTCTTCTTCTTGCTGGTAGTTCACAAATTGTTCATCTGAAGATAAATCAGCTGTCTCTTCATCGATATCACATGAATCTTCGTCTATTGGATTCAATTGAACATTCGAGCAAGACTGGCGCTGACAATTAGTACACGCTGGTGAACACAACAACCCTACTCCTCTACAGCCACATTTAGCAATTGCAAAAAATAGTGTTTAGGAGTTTTTCCGGAGCAGTTTGAATTGGTTCCAAAGTATTATCTGTGAAATTTTAGCCCCAGTCTTCAGGGGGATTTATTTGATGGCCTAGCCATGTCTGAACTTCAAGTGTTGATGAGCGGAAGCAGATGTTGGCGGAAGACAAGATAGTTGTACTTGTTTCTGTTCCGTGTATGTTTTTACTATATTTGTCAATACAATCAACTCTTTTTGGAGCTCCATAATCAGCAAGGAGAAAGCTAATTCTATTTATGATTATCGTTTGGGAAGAAAAGTCAGTTTCTTCAAATACTTGATCGCAATAAGTTAAATAATTTTTTTAAATAATTTCAATACTAATTTTTACCCCTTCTTAACATTGCTGATGTAGTATCGCAGCCGGTTATCCCATGTAAAAATTAAATTTAGTTTTGGCATTTTGGATATGCAGATGAACACTTTGAAGAATATATTTCTGTTTGCTGTTGAGACTTTCCAGGTTTCAAAGAATAAATGAGTTTATCAATTGGAGACCGTGCAGTAAGTAGTATCAACAAATCAACATCTTCACTAACCAACAGTTGTATTCGTTGCATTGAAATGTTCAATTGCAGTTCCGATCATAAGAACATCTGCGTCATTTTTAGCTTGTTTTACTGCAATATTTTCAGTGGTCATCTTGTCACTCAACATGAAAATAAAACGGAATTCATTGTGAATGTTAGCGAGAAATTGTTGTTGGTTTTCTGGAATTGTCATGAAATGGTCAAAGATAATGTTGAGTTTATATTCTCAGAATTCTATATTTTATGCATATAATAGACAAATTGGCATTTTTATTCAAATTAAGTACATGACTATGTATGTATGTGGCATTTGTATGCATATCATATAGAATGTAACACCTTAAACTTTCAGTACATAATGCGATATCTCGGGAATGGTGATTGTAAGGAAAAAAAATACTTATTCCTGAAAAATCCAAAAACCAAAAATTTTGACCTTTGACTCGAATTACTTTTTTAGCACACATGGGATTGATGGGGAGTTCTAGCAATTTATTTCTACTGATGCACTCAAGGTCTCCAGCTAAATTCAGCTCTGTCAGAGTTTTTGTTATTTGATCACCATTTTTATGTCTATTTTGATCGGATTAAACGTATTTATTTTTCACTACTCACGGCTTCAGCTTCTCTGTAGGCAGCAGTAAGTTCTTCGCGTTCATTTTCCAGACGACGGAGTTCCAAATCCATTTCGTGCATTCTGCGAGTAAGCTCACTGATAGTATTCTTGGAATCGGAGAGATCATCTACAATCAAACATAAATTTATCATGGTAAATTCTATGGTAAATGTACTGAAGATCGTGCAAAATTTCAAAATTAAAACAAGACGTAGTTTGAAAGTTGTTGTTGGAAAACAACGCCAAATTCTCAGTTTTATCATATGAACTGTCGAATAAGCTGAGAGCTCAAAATATATTTATGAAATGTCCATGACGGTTTTGAGATATGGAAGAAAAACTGAAATAATTCATGAAATAAACCACCGCCTCAAATAATTTCAATAGAAAACCTCTTATATGTGATAGGTACCTTATTGAAGAGCTTGAAAAAAAATTCTGTCCTGGAATATTATTTATATTTCGAACACGGCAGACCAACAAAAGAATTTCATCATCAATATCATTCTGATTGGAGTAACTGTGTGTGGAGTTTCATATCATAAAAAACTTATGAGCAACTTTCCATTTCGTTCATTAAATATATAGACTTGTTAACTTTAATTTGGTCGACCATTAATAACAATTTTTCCATTGCAGAAATACAATCGATTCAACAGTTGTATCAAAATGTATCATGTAGATATTCCCATGCACTCGCGTCTACATTATTCGTTCTCGTATATTCCATAACTTCCACCATCAAATCTTCTGTATTCACCTAGTATGTGGTATGTACAGTTAATATCCCACATAATATTCAGTCTCAGTAATATTTGAACAGTCTCGTTTGAAATAAATATGTCTAGTTGTAACCTTGTAGTGATCTTCAACTTGTTTCTGCTCAGATAACAGCGGTTGAGTTCTTATTTTATACAGTTTCCTATATGGATATTCTCTTATGATTCTGTGCTTATGTGAACTGTTACAGTTTTTCGGATTTTCTTTATGGATCCATTTGTCCGTAAATATCCTCAATATACATTTTGGTATGGGTGTTGAACTGGTGTGATTGCTCTCTGCCAGAAAGTTCACTAGTTGTGTCATATTCAATATTCCATTTTGTCCTGTCACCTGGAATAGTTTCACTTCATTTTGCTCTGCTGGGATATTTCAATTTTCAGAGGTTTCCATACCTACCAGTATAAGTGTCATTATTCAGCAAATAGAGCCTTCAGTGCATCCTGACTAGGGAAAACGATGAGTATCTGCTCAATACCATAGATTCTAGCATTTTTGATACCTTTTTTTTTATCGTATGCACATCGGCTTGAAATACTATACTATTCAGTTGTACTAAATAGCTTATGCTTCTTTATCTTTGATTTCCATAGTATATTCCAGATCTTATTCCACTGTCAATCCACTATGAACCAGATCAATCCTCTGAAAATGCATCACGTCCTTCTATCGTTTCTAAACGATCCATCAAAAAAAATGTAAATGATTCATATAGTCTGATCCCATTCGGAATCATGATATCCCAAACAAGTATCTTTATGTTCATATGACTTCAACAATCCTTTGAGTTCATCTGAAATTTGCAATCTGTATACTTCCCATCTCCTCACCATGATGCTGAGAGGTGGAACATAGCACAAAACTCCTTGCTGGATATTATTCTAGATCTCAGAGCCTTCAGTGTTTAGACTTCACTACTATAAAGGAGCTGATTATGTGATGCACCACCCTGGGAATCTCCTCAGTCTTCTGGTATATAACCATAATTTCATAAAACCACAGCTAGAGTCATTTTCTATAATTATTTCAACATTTAAAATATGTTATTTGTATTCCTGTTCTTGCAGGTTGCGATTATGATATCTAGTTTTTGTGAGATGAATTTGGTCTCCGCTACCAAATTTCCTTCCTAATATGTTGACTATATTCATCAACGTATCCTAGGGCGTATTATAGATGTAAAGACCGTTCTTACTTTGATCATTTCCTAAGTGTTATGAGTTTATATAAGTTGATACTAACTGAATGGAAGGAAATATCCCCAAACAGGGACTAAAGCGGCTCATTAAAATCCTTGAAATTGGAATGTATGCAGCACTGTTTAATATTTATCTGGTATTGCGCTGCAGTTCAGTTCAGTTTATTGTGTTTACACTCGTCAAAAGGTTGAAAAAAATTATACTTGACCCTTGACTGATGGCCAGCTACCTCCTTGTTCTGAGTTTTCTTCGGTTACTTCACTGGCTGATGTGCCTTTTGAATTCAGTTTCTCTGGTTTTCAACCAGTTTTATAATTACTTAATTTTCCATTATTGTTCCTCTGAAAACTGAGTATCCTGAGATATTTTTTATTCACATGACATCAGTTCTCAGATTACATTTGGTTTTGATTCACATGTTTTTTGTATTATTTCATTTTAGATTGGGACTAGATTAAACAGTCGCGTGAGTAAACGATAGCAAGTTTTTTGAAAATTTCAATACATTGTCCTGCATCATACTTTATATCATTCATCAGTGAAAGTACCACTGTTAACAAATTGATCAAGATAATCGTGATATTAGATAATGAAAATTTGTATACTAACCTGCTAATTTCTTGTTCTCACGTGCAAGTTGATCTTTCTGTTCGCGGGTCTTATCCAATTCATGAACGGTTCTTTGCAGTTCAGAAACTTTGGTACGAAGATCACGTTGACTTTGTTCGTAGAGTTGAACTGTCTCATCAAGACGAGTCTTGAGGTCGATGTTAATTCTCTCCACTTGTTCAACACGTTTCTGTAACTCTCTAGCGGTATTGTTAGCTTTTTCTAGGTCGATGATTAGAACTTCAACTTCAGATTGGAGGCGAGACTTCTGTTTTTCCAAGTTGTTAACTTTGACCGAAAGAGCTTCGATGTGTTCCTCCTGTTCCTGAATTCTGATGCTGTATTTGCGGCGGAGCTCTTCTACTTCTTCCGCTCGGGCAGTAGCCTCGGTTTCGTATTTTGATCTCCATATTTGCACCTCTCCTTGGGATTTGACAAGTTGTCGTTCCAAATCAAGACGGGCTTCACTTTCTTCTTCAAGTTGGACTCGTATTGATTCAAGCTCTACTTCAACTTGATGGAGATTAGCTTCTAGAATTGAACGCCTTCTTTCATCGTCTTCAGCACGACGGCGGGCATCTTCGAGCTGTCCAGCTAGTTGCGATTTGAGGTAAAGAGCGTTTTCGAAATTGACTTTGATGTCTTGGACTTCTTTGGTCAATTCGATATTTTCTTGGGAAAGACGAGTTTTATGAGAGGTGATGTCGACGATAGTGCGGTTGAGTTCTTCGATTCTGATGTTGAGTTCGCTGATAGTGATTTCCAATTTTTCTACATGTTTTACTGATACCAAACGTTCTTTATTCAGACTTTCTACTTGAGACAGGAGTTCGTAAACTTCACTTTGAAATTTGCTCTTTTCCTTCTCAGCTCTGAAAATTAGATACGTATAATTAGTGACATGTACATATTTTGAATAATTTCGTAGATGAATATTTCATATACAAGACAAATTTAGATCTGAATGTGAATTGTCACGCCTATACTTTTCCATTGTAGATCGCGCGTCTCATACATTTCAAGACATTCAGAGCTAGATTTGCCAAGTTATAGGCTACATGTAGTGGTGCAGTTGCCGGTTCTATAGCTATCTTTTAATTTTATTCACCCTCACACAATCTAGTGAAATCTGCATGGAACATCTTACAATTAAAATTAATGAATTGATTTCATCTATGACGGGCGGGTACTTACGGTACCTCTTTCAGTGATATTCGAAACGAGAAAATATACAAATTTTCAGAAAAAAAATATGATGTGAACAGTTCAGGTGTCTTTCAGTCAATTACAATCGCAGACCGAAGGATTATGAACATAGACAATATAAATATATGTTCTCTTCTGATAGGCATAGATATCACGAGATATATTATTACTTTTCCGGGGCTCGTTCATTCAAAGAACGACAAAGCGTTGAAACTCGTTGCCTGAGGTCATTTGTTCCTAGAAGTATACAACATTCAGAAATTCAAAAAAAAAAACACCCATTCCTACTTCCTTTCCTTCAGATTCTACGATGTTCCCTGAGGATTTTCCGTTTCGAGATATCTGAAATATGGATGTTTTTTGAATTGACCTGGAAAACCACCAGCAAACCAATACCATATGATATTGGGGTCATTATAGTTGCCTCATTAAAATCCATCAAAGCTGATTCTCAGATCACTTGCAACGTTATGGGCACTCCGCTTCTCGCGATCGTGCCCTCAAACGTGTTACGCATGCTTCAAATGCATATTCATGTACACTTGAACCATAATATATAGCGTGACTCACGGTCGGTAGTAGGTTAGACGTTCATGGTAAACGCAACGCAGGATTTTCCCCTAAAAATTTCATATCTTACATTTCGTTACCTGTTTTATCAATCTAAAATATTTTCAGTATTGCGGCATTGCCACTTCTATCAAAAAGACCCAGCAACTTAATTTTTTAAATTGAACATTCCATATATTAACAAATTTTTAGAATCGCCCTTTCATTATAATACTTTTTTGTTAATAATGTCCTTTACCTATTTCTATCATTTTTGTACATGAAAAATAATTTGTGCTAAATATGGTCCAAAACATAGCCCTGATTGAACATGAGTACATCAGTACTCTCAATTCACGAAAAGTTGATATTTTGATGATAGTTTGTACAATGTAGAAATATTTGATTAACATCAATAAATCGACTCCATATCATACAGGCCGTATAAATTACTATTATTTCCGTCATGCATAAAACTGCTTAAAAGATCATTTTTTCAAATATTACCCGATGAATTGAAAGATGATGAAAAATGCTTCGATATATCATGTCCTTATACATGAATCATCAAGTTTCCTTGATTTAGGTAACAGAGGAATTATCAAGCTTATAACAGTTTGGTAACTTTTATACGTAATTTACGAATAGTTATCGTCGATGGTATTTCAAAATATCTTCCAAAATGAATGCAAATATCGATTATTCAAACGAAGTTCTTGTGAAATCATTCATTACACATGAGCAATGTGATCAAATCATTGTCAGAACTTGCAGAAAATTCATCCAAATGAATCCTAAATTAACACCAATGAACGGGAGGAACTTTGTAAGATTACAAAATAATTTCCTTAACTATGGCTCAAAGTTTCCAGGGAACAACTCTACCAAAAATCAGGCATTTCTAGGTGAAAAGTAAGATTTCCTGGTCTATAACATGTGAAAGTACAGAAAATAACAGAATTAGGAGGATTAAAAATAACAAAATTGTAAACAGAATATCACATTTTTACAATAAATATTGTCCATTACATTCTAAACATTTTAAACTGTTCTTTTGTACGCGACTTGTGGTTTGCTTTCTCAATTTTATGGGGATCCAGATCTTCAATACACCGCACTATTCGCCGCCGCAGTTCTTCTTTGATAGGCACTGGAGTACTGTACACCCTTTCTTCCAAAACATCCCATAAAAAAAGTCAAGTGGCGTGAGATCGGATGATCTCGGTGGTCAATCCCATGGTCCTAACGTGTAAACCAACGATCGTCAAACATTTCGTAAAGTTTCCTGGAAACTTCCTGGATCGAATGAGCTGGCGCTCCTTAAGTTGAAACCACGAATACCTATATTTCTCTAAAGGCAATTTTTCGAGGAAATCGGTAACAGTCGTCCTCAATATTTGGAGATATGTCTCTGCATATAAGTAGTGTGTCTTCATAAATAAAAAAGCAAATTTTATTGTTCTTCAAAATACAGAAAACATTAAGGTAAAATTTTTCTTGAAATCCCATTACTTTTGTCACACGAGGATTATGATCAGGTCAAAAATGTTTATTTCTTCTATTAAAAATGCCGTCCCTCGTAAATTTTGATACGTCGCCGTGAGAGCTTGAACTTTGGTAAATTTATACGGATACATTTCGTGAATTTACAAATTTCGTTGTACTGAAGCATGTACACCAAATCTTTTTCTGCACTGCGAATAGAAGCTTCTGGATATGCATTAAAATATGCCAAAACGTTAATACAGGTTTTGGTAAGGAGTTTACAAACTTCCTCTCGTTCATTGGTGTTAATTCAGGATACATTTGGATGAATTTTCTGCAAGTTCTGGCAATGATTTGATCACACTCTCCATGTATACTAAATAATTGCATAAGAACTTCGTTTTAATAATCAATATTTGCAATCATTTTTGGCGATTTTTTGAAGCACCGTCAATAAATATTTATTAATTACTTATAAAAGTCACCAAACTGTCATGAGCTTGATATTTCCACTGCTACCTGAAATCAAATTCTTTAAAAATAGTTCTTTGTACAACTGTCCTTGAAAATCTCTCTAATAGAATTAATAGAAACACTTCAATTAGAACACCTAATCAGAAAAAACTATTTAAAAAAGTTCACTCATGTATTTGGCAGTTTGTGCAATTGGTAACAAGTAGTATTCAGTCTAACTGTAGAAAGTTGTTCATGACTAACCAATTATAACATTTAACTTACGTTCGTTGGTTTATGTTGTTGGAGCAATGCAAAGATCGTGTGTTCATAACCCATAGATCTCATAATACTCTTTTTATATTACTAGCAGTAACTGTTGTACAAAAAATGTTTGTGATATATTTGCTAAGAGTGATTTTATTTTGCTCGTGGGTTTGCTCGACTTGCTGGCGATCGTTTCGCAATATTCCCCACTCACAAAATGAAATGCCACTTTCAACACTTGAAGGTATCATAAATAAATAGTTTTCCTCAAAAACGGCGTTGTTAAGAAATCTTGATGATTCAGGTATAGAGACATGATGGGTAATTTTTTTTCCCAGTTGTTATAGTGGCATCGATGGCTAAGATCTTTAGCCACTATGTGTTCTGGGTAGACTATGTTACTAACTCCATACGCCACCTTAGGAGCAGCACTGTTAATTTGAACGCAACAGTGAATCGTGCAGGACTCACACCAGTCAATACAGTAGATTTTGACTAAATTAAATTGAAAAAATCCCAGCCCTGACTGCGGCTCGAACAATATGTCATATTGAAGCATTTTTCATCATCTTTCAATTTATCGAGTAATATACAGGGGATTCATATGAAAAAATGTTTTTTTGACCACTTTTATGCACTATGGAAATAGTAATTTTAGCACGCCCTGTATGATGAAGAATACATTTTTTGGTGTTTATTGATTACCTTGAGTTTTCCAAACTATAATCATACTATCAACTTCATGAATTGAGAGTACTGATGTACTAAAGTTCAATTAGAGCTATGTTTCCCAGGTAGCACACTCATATTGGGCCAATATTGGTAGAATATTATGAAAATATTGGCCAAATATTCGAAAGCAATATTGGAGAGAAAAAAATGTGAACATTTGGCGATATTGGTCCAATATCTCTTGTGTAATATTGCCAAAATATTCTAAAAACAATATTGGCCTCAAAATACTCAGCGATATTGGTATAATATTGGTACAATATTATTAAAGTATTGGCAAAATATTAAAAGGTGATATTGGCGAGAAAAAATATGAAAATTTGGCAATATTCATCCAATATTTGTTTGGACTTATAAAAATAATATTGGTGGGATATTCTGAAGTAATATTGGTACAATATCATTTTGATGTATTGGTAGAATATTGAAAGTAAACTATTTCACAATAATGTGTAATGACTCGGAACTTCTACAATTACAGTTCTCTATCAATAAAGAAGTCAACAGAGTCTGCGTTTTGGTCGTCATAACCACTGAGTGAACTATCTTAAAAACAAGTTGTGAAAAGTACTTCATATATTTCCCTAGGTTTCAGTTGATGTTTCATATCTAGAGCTGTCTAGCGGTTTGTTACACAGGTTTTATTATAATTCATTTCAATATTGTTTTTTGAATATTCGACCAGTATTCAAATTAAAATATTGGTAATAGAATTTCTTTGTAATATTGTATCAATATAATAATTTCAATATTGACATGACATTTTCGTCTGACGTTTTATCAAGAAAGGTGATTATGATTTTTTGTAATATTCAACCAATGTACTATCAAATTGGGATAATAGTTATTTGCTTTACTAGGCATAAAAGCACAAGATTTAATGCCGCGGCTGGTGTTTTATAGCCGAGCGTAGCGAGGCTATGAAACCAGCCAATTCAAAAAAATAAAGTTGCCAGGACTTTTTGATAGAAGTGGCAACGTCGCCATACTGAAAATATTTTAGATCGATAGAACAGGTAACGAAGTGTAAGATGTGGAATTTTCAGAAAAATCCTGCATTGCTTACTATAAACGTCTAACCTTCCATCGACCGTGAGTCACGCTGTATTATTGCTATATTTCTTGTATAATTTTATATTTGTATTGTAGGTACGTAATTTGGTGGAGAAATTTTGGAGAAACCTACAATAACGCCTTGTCAAATGTCATGAAGAGGGGCGATACTTCTTGATGGAAGACCACTAAACTAATCAAGAAAATTAGTGGATTACGTAATCCGAATCATCTGCTTAAGATTCCATATAATAGGCATTGTCGTTGGCAATTATTCAACAGAAAACAACTACTGTCCCCTACGACCGTTGAATTATATCTGTTCAATACTTGGCAAAGCTTTCTACAAGAACAAACTTTGCAATGCATTTTAAATATCACAGCCGAAATTATTTTTCAATTTAATTGGGGGAACACGTCCGTACCGGTTTCATAGACCTTGCCAAGCATTAGCAAAGGCTAGTTCGACCTAACTGAATCGAAAAAACTTTTCAGCCTCATTGGAAATAACTGAGATAAACACTGAAGTATGAATTCAGCGCCATCTCTGGGTTCCAGAATTGAAAGGCACTCCGACTACGTGTCGACTTCAATATGGAGCCAAAAACATCATGAAGAGGGGCAATATTGCCTGTTGTATAGAATCTTCAGCGGAAGGTTCGTATTACGTTATCCACCATTTTTCTTGATTAGTTTAATGTTTTTCCGTGTGGCCCCTCTTCATGATGTTTTTAGCTTCATATTGAAGTCGACACACAGTCGTAGTGCCTTTTAATTCTGGAACTCAGAGATGGCCCTGAATGCATACTTCAGTGTTTATCTCAGGGATTTTCAACTAGGCTGAAAGGGTCGAACTAGCCTTCGCTGATGATTGGCAAGGACCATGAAACCGGTACGAGGTGTTTCCCCAATTAAATCGAAAAACAATTTCAGCTTTGATATTTGAAATGCATTGCAAAGTTTGTTCTAGTAGAAAACTTTGCCAAATATCAAACATATATAATTCAACGGCCGTAGGGGGCAGTAAATGTTGTCTGTTGAATACTAACCGACGACAATGCCTATTGTATAGGATTTAGCGGAAGATTCAGATTAAGTAATCCATCAATTTTCTTGATTGGCCCAGTCAAATGACTGTTAGGAGCGATTCTCCTTTCGTAGGCTCTATTGACCTCTATTAAGTAGGCGTTTTCATACCATGGATAATATAGGTAACAAGTCTAAACTCTAACTGCAATTTTATGCCTTTTATGATCTCATATGTGTTACCTATTGAAAGACTTAGTTGTTGTCATCAATGGGCGTTATTGCCCAATTACCTCAGAAGGCCATTGCCCTTTGTCTTTTAATAACTCTTATTTTATATGAATGTGTGTGACCTGAAAAAATTTGTTCAAAATTATTATAACCAGAAGTTTGACCCTACTTCAAACTTTTCAAATAGTTTGGTGGTTTATATAAAATTATAATTTGCTGTTACTTTCCTTTAATTTCTAATATAATGTGTAATATATAACACATCAGAATGTTAGCAAACGGATGTTAGTAAACACAGTATTTTTAAAAACGCCCAAGAACGCCGAAGACAAACAAGGTTTTTATGGTTATTAGTATGGAAATCATTAATAGTTACATTTCTCAACTACCATTTTTCGTATCAAAATTTTATGAATACTGTTTTCACATTATTTGTTCCATTCATTAATATTTATCGTGAAAAATAATATATCAGGTGAATATTAAGTGCCTCGAGTATCTTATATCACTTATTATTCATCTCAAAGAATTAATTCAATAATGATTCCGTAAATTAGGACTTTTGCGTATGATCATGAACTTTGTTGAATTAATAAGGAAAAAATGGTCCTTACGACAATTTTTTTTTCTACTACATTCATTATATCTTTCCATGAAGAGTGAACGACACTGCCTACTTGACGGAATGCCAATAACTATTGAAACATCTATCTACTAGTAGTTACTGATTGTTTTCTGTTTGTATAAATTTCATGAGGAAGATTGAATTCTAAACCCTGTTTTATTATTAGTTAATGTTCTTCCCGCAAGTAGTGTCATCCACTTTTCATTAAACGATTTTGGCTTCATTGAAATCGTCACAATACTTGGAGTGCTTTTTGGAAACAAAAGATAATGCTAGATGTAGATATATTTCAGTGTTTATCTTAGGATGTCTAGTTCGAATTTTTCATTCAATTGATTGAACTAGCGTCGCTGATGAGTGACAAGAAATATGAAATCGGTTCGTAGATATTTTCCCATTTACGTTGAAACATAATTTCGACTATGATTTATAAGCACCAAATAATGTATACGCTTGACATCATTATTATTATTTTCACAATAAAAAATAGGGAGTCGATCCAGCCTAATACCGATTGGAAGTTCAAAAAGTCACATTGCTCTATCGACTGAGCGAATTGGTCATATGAATTCCTTTCAAACGTATATGTTCTGATATACTTTCTATTTATAAGTATTATCAATAGTATAGGGTCTAATTATAATTTTAATCTCATGGATATTATAATCAAAGAAAATATTTTGTATTTCAAGATAATTACCTATCAAAAATGGATGTTAGCTAAATTGGTTCTCAGTCAGGCTTTCTCTTCGAATTTCTTGAATCCATGTCCATAACATCGATATTAGTTGATAAAATTATTGAGCGTTCGTAGGATTTGAAAGTGATATGTTACACTAGTAATGTAATATACTATTTGTATATATTTCATGCGAAAGATTGGATCACTCAGTTCTTGTTCATTATTAGTTATTATATCGATAAATTCTGGTACTTGTATTATTAATTTGAGTCTTTCATCTTACGAAGTTTTCAATTTTCGTTCTTATATCAAATGACTTTATTCGACTAAAATTCTACGAAGAATACTGTCAGGAATGTATCAAGTATGTAGAAAATTACTTTACGCATAGTTGACATTTTACGCACTCGATCTAAACAGTATCACTTGGAAACGTGAGTAAAAACTCAGTTCACACACTGTCGTAAGAAAAATCCATTATTACTATAATTCGCCCCATCTTGTAATGTGTTTTGCGATTTATGTCCTAATATACGACTATTTGAATCGATTGTGATACTTTTTGGTTGAACATACCAGATCAAAACTTCAATTAAATAGTGATTTGTTAAGGGCTGAAAATTTAAAAAAAAATCTATACAATAAATGATCTCGTTAAAAATAGTTCGAAAGAAACCAAAACTGATGCAAACTTAGATGAGTTGAATGACCACATGAATATATTTAGAACTAATACAGATAATCTCATTTTGTAGCAACTTATGCATAAAGAACGAAGAGAGAGGAAGATAGAAACCGGGTGAGAAAAGGAGAAATGAGGCAAGCAGAGAGGGGGATTGATAGAGAGTGTGAGAATGAATTCAAATTAAAATACCCGTTGGTTGACTTTGTATAATATTTAAAAAAATATGATAATAGCGAAACGTAAGTAATTGTCCAACTTTTCAAAATATTGAACTGAATTTCAGAACTATCCTCCTACAGATGGTAAGTATAATTTTTTTATGGTAACCCAGTAAGGATAGCAACTATAAGATTTTATCATTCACACTTTTTTTTCGTGATCTTTCTCATGGAATGATTTACTACCAGTCGGGATTTATCCCAAAAAATTATGCAAAAGGATGGTTCTTCAATATAAGAATTAAAAGAAGCTTTCAAAACTTGAAGCATTTTTAAATAAAATCAAATGTTGAGTAGAATATGTAGATCCGTTTTTGAAGACGTTTTTTCATGGAAACGAATTAAACTTTCCTCAAATGGCATGAAGGCAAAAACATTCTGAAGAAACTCCGAAGTGAAATAATAAAATGATACTATAGGTATTTTATCAACTCCGTATAGTCGTTTGAATTAAGGATCTATGAATTACCAGATATTGAAAGGTGAGTTATTTGTTTATCATTCTTCAGATTTACTATGAGATATGTCTGATACAGAACGGAGAATCCGACCGAGACAAATATGGCAACGATACGGGTGGAAACTATTTATATCACAGCGAAGTGATCCGGTAGCAACCGAATATCTATGGTTTATTTATCTGAATTCTCAAAAAAAGATTATACAATTCATGTTTTACATTCTCACAATTATAAACATGCTAGATACGTTTTGTAAAGGACGTTACTTGCACTGAATAGCAACAATAATTTGGTAGATATAAATTAAAGTGGAAGAAACACGTTTGTGTATCGAGTCACTGAAATTGTTATCGGATTCGTTAAATGTTGTGAATTATAGGTCACGTAAAAGTAGCACGATAGTTAAATTAGGTGACAGAATCAAACAAATAAAATTTTTTCTTCTTCTACTCTCTTCTGTCTTCGATGCCATTTCATGAATATTACTTTCAGGTAGCCAAACGAGAAGATACAATAAATGTAGACATGGAATAATTATTTCAAAATATTCGTGAAGCCTGACACTACCGACTAAACTCCACGAGTGAAAGAAGTTATTCAGCTGTTCCTCTCAGAGTCAGAGTATCGTAAACATTTTACTCCTTCTTTTGGTAGGACTCAACTGACTCTTCATTTGGCTATCCTATGTAGTTATCAAAGGAATGTTTCTGCCAAGCCCTAGGTACATCTTCAAAGTTTCGATACTTCTGGAGGGTGTATCACTATCAGGTTTGGCTACAAAATAACTTCATCTAAGCAGAAGTAATAAACCGACCATTACGGCCTTCTGCACATGAACTCAATATTTTCCGGAATGTAAGGCAAAGCAGATTTTTCGTGTATACCTACTATACTTACATCTATTGAAGATGGTGAAACAGCGCTATTAATACCGCCTTATCTTGGTGGATAAGCTGATATTGCATGAAGGACATGCTGAGAGAAAATACACAATAGTTCAAGGCACTAATGTCAAGAACCTCCCAACTTAGTCCCGTTGCAAAGATCTCTTTTGAGAATGCCAATCACTAGTGGTGGCGAAACGTTGAGACAATCTCACGATAAACGTCGGCCAAAAAACCCGACAACCATCATGTGAGTAATGATGGGCGAGAGAGTTCTGCAACCAATATGTGGACTGAATAGTGGAAAAGTTTGAAAATCGTGTTTCCTTAGAAGCCGTAGTGAACATAGAAAATGGCTTTCTGTATTCCGTTACAAAGATATTTGCTGTCTACGGTTTTGAGGTCCAAGATTAGCAATCATCATTCAACTAAAGCCCTCTAGAGTCTAGACTGTTCAGCAGCAGTTCCCAAACTGTGCGCCGCGGCGCCCCGGTGTGCCGCGTGCTAGTACCAGGTGCACCACCGTTGTTTATCAAAAAGGCCTACTAGAAAACTTTGCGTCTCGGTACGTTGATTGATGAAAGTTTTCTCCTCAAACTGGCCTTCCCGACAGACATTTTTGAACGTTTGAACATTCTTAACAAGTCTTTGCAGGGGAACAATAGAGATATTTTTTAAATGATTAGTAAAGTTGAAGAAAATAAGAAACTTATGCTTTGGGAAGAAAGTTTGAAAAGTGGAGATTGTTCGATGTTTTCATCTTTGAACCAGTTTCTACAAGAAAACAATTTCACTCTGAAACAAGAAATGAAAAAAATGTTGATTCAGCACTTGTCTAAACTACAGAGTTATTTTGAAGACTACCTGCCAAAAGATGAAATCAAAGCGCAGCAGTGGGTAAATGACCCCTTTCAAACTGAAATGCCTCAATACTTCAGTAATGAAGAAGCAGAACAGCTGATTGTTATTTCAACGGACTTGTCATTAAAATCATTGAGTTTTGGAGTGGTATTGAAAACGAATTTCCAGTGTTGAGAAAGCGGGCTTTGCGTGCTGTTATTCCGTTTGCCAGTTCTTACCTTTGCGAGTGTGGTTTTTTTGCTGCTGCAGTGATGAAACTCAAGTATGGAGGAAAGCTTAACATTGAAAAAGAAATTCGGGTTGCTCTATCAAAATTTACTCCTAGATACAATGAACTTATAAAAGACAAACAAGCGCATCTCTCCCATTGAAACAGAAAATTATGTTTTAGAATTTTTTAGAGAGTTGTAGTTTTAAATGTTTTTTTCGAGTTGATACTTTGGCAATAAATTACCTATGTATTCGAAATGCAAAATGGGTAAATTATACTAAGTGCCAAGCCCTGTTTGTACTGAAAGGAAGCCGTGGGTTAAAAAAGTTTGGGAACTTCTGCTGTATAGGGTATACCACGGTGAGGTGAGTCTATATGTAAATGTTCAACTACTGGAAGTATTTTTCTGAAAATTTGTTAACGGCGAAGAGCTCATGTCAGTTAAAATATTTTCACTTGTCTACGACGCCCTGTTTTTATTGTATATTTAGAATCTACGATGAATTTTATTATAACTTTATTCGCAACATTGTTGCTTATTGTTCTCAACGCCAATGGATTCTACGGTAAAAATAGAGGGACTCACAATCCTATTTTTAAATGAAATGGTTCATATGGAAACTTGGAAAAACAAAAATTTCCGCGTGGTTATTACAGTTATCTGAATTATCACTAGGCTTTTTTGGAAGAATCGACAAGAAACAAATTTGACACAGTTATTGAAAGAGGCTGTGGAACCTTCCATCCGCGATATCCGGATAGACCAAAGCACAAAACAAAATCAAATCCACATTTGTTAAACACACACAAAAACAAACAAGAAATTGAACAAACTATAGCAAATGTTCAAAGTGGTTGCCTCTAACTTCCAACATTTATGAATTCTTCTCAAAAATCCGACATGTGTGGAATTTCTTGCGGTACTCAGATCATCATGGTATAGTATAGAAAACACTACTTCGAAAGTATGGGTTAGGGTTATCAGACGGAGTTTAAAAAGTCCACTAAAAATCTTGCTTTGGTAAACTTTTTTTTGAAGGGATAATTGATTTACTCACATCCGAAAATTGTATGACTTTGATAATCTACGAGAACTACATACATCAGACTAAGAAATTCCATCGTTAAGTTACACAATTTTCATTTTCCATGTAAATGATTGAAGCGCATCGAAAAACTGAGCAATAGAGGGTTTGTTTCCAAAGAAAGTGCAAAAGTAGACAGATACCTGATGGGCCAGCCAAACATGTAGATATCAATATAATTTTTTTATTACCTAGATTTAGCTTTGGCTAATGAATCAATTTGTTCCTGGAAGTCTACAACTATTTCTTGGTGTTTCCTCTTCAAAATAGCTGCGGTTTCCTCGGATTCTATATGAACATCTTCTAGGAGTTTACGAATTTTCAGCAATTCCGTGTCACGTTTTTTGTTGATTTCAAACTGAAATTAACTTGTTTAATTCGTTTATCATACAAAGGTGGCATATTCCTCATACCTGGCTTTCAGCTCCTCCTTCTGCTTCCTCTAAACGTTCGGATAACTGAATAACTTGAACACTCAAATCCGCTTTTTCTCGTTCGATCTGGAAATTGAAAGAATTCATCAAAAAGTTCATTATATAAACGGTTTGAATAATTTCATGGCAAGAACATAAAACGAAAGCTTGGCAAAATATACCATTTCATTTCGTTGATAATTTTGATAATGAAATGTATTACTTTTTTATTACTGTTCGAATATACTGAAGCTTGCAGATTCCATTCCCAATAATCAATTGGTCTCATATATGACACCTGCTTGGGAACTTGTTTTCCTCACTAGAATATCACAGAGAAGTGACAATGTTAATGTTGCTCGCATTAAATGATCTTTTAGAACTGAGATTTTTCTTACTGTCAAACTACAATGAACTTTGGAACAGGTAATGAAAGCTTTGGCTTGATTCAATTACAAGGATTCAATCTAGAATATTGAAGAAATGGGCTGAGTTCATTTTATTTAATGGTATCAATTAAGAAGTGAAAAACTATCTATGTTTCAAATAGAGCGGCGGCGTAGGGTTGTGGCTGTGCATCCGATTGATGAACCAAAGGTCCAGGGTAGATTCCTGACTGGGGCAATAACTATTTATTCAATAATAGTGTTTGATCAAATTTGAATTCTGTATAAGTACTGACCACCATTCACCGTTGGGTTCAAATCAACAGCGCTGCTCCTAAGGTGTAGAGTTAGTAACAAAGTCGATGGCCATTCGACATCTTAAGATATCTTCATCAAAAGAGGTTATGGTCCTGAATGCAATATTTAGGTGACCGAGGGTACCAAGGTCCACCAATTTTGCCTGAGACCAGTAGCTTTAACCGACTTGTGAAAGTTTCTACGGTATGGAAGATCCATGAAATAAAAAAATTAAATTATTTAATTTTACATTGATTCAATATCTAAGTGACATTTCTGTGATGACTATCGGTATGGTAATTATCCTAACAAGTACCTACGGAAAGAGTACCTGTATGCGACTGCCGGTACCCCAACGAAGCAAACCGGGGTTCGGGTGCGATAAAGTACTGTCCGTAAGAGTTGAGATTATTATTTGTTTCAAAATAGCTCATTAAATAATCTTATATATATTTCAATGTTTTCATTACTATGTAACGTTTGGCCAAAAAATTATAGAACAGAGGCAGTAACCTGAAAATGGAAGCAATAAAGTGGTTTTCCTGATATCAGCCGTAGATATACTATTTCACAACCTACCCACTAGGACTGGTGAGCGAGGTCATGATGATGGGGCCAAGAACAGGTTTTGTCTATTACACCTGTAACAAATGCTGAGGCACTTGTAATATAATAATAACAGCCCACATCAGAATATTCTTTATATGTTTTGACTTTCGCGAACGGATATTTTGTTTGTGATGGTAAATTGATATTTTTCGACTCGTGGTGTTGTGTTTCTACCTCAGCAAACTTGCTGGGAATGGCGATTTATGGTCTTATCATGATTATGGGTCTTTAAAAACCCTGTTTTAAGTTTTAAAACAGGGGGCTGTCTGGAGTGATAATTGAACTGAGAGAAGTGACGACTTTGAAACAAACGACGAGTGGAGTCTGGAAAAAAGGGAATTTAACGAAGGATTTGAAGAGCTTCGAGCTTTAGAGCTGCGCATCGGAGGCAAAGACATCGCATTTTCAACGATTAGCGATGATAGATAATAACAACAAATTTTAAAGTTTTTTTGGCTACCGCAGGACTCGTATTATAACTCAGACTCGTACAAGATTCATTTTTGTTGTAATAAATGGAATCTAAATAAAAAAAATTGTTGATTTCCCAGACTACTGAATAGGACTAGTTGCTAAAAATAACTAAAGGATGAGTAAAAACTATATGAAAAATATTGTTGTAACTAATCACTGAGACTCTGGACTCGAAGGCTAAAATTTAATGATAACAATAATCAGAATAATCACAGCAAGTGTTATAAACCAGCATTTCACAGAACATCGATCACGATCGTATATCAGTAGAATTGGCTTCAATAGACATGAATAGAAGTTCTTCCAACGTTTCACTTATTCAATCAATTATTATATATTGCCTTTTCAACCTCTGTGTTTGATTTGACATTTCACTAACACCAATCCATATTAATTGAAATCAAGATTACCTCAAAACTAACCCTTCGCGCGAGAAGCACGCACCTTCTATCCTTTCGGAGAAGTAGATCCAGATAAAACAACCAGTAAGCGACAGCCATATTTTTAGTTTCGTTATAACAACCCTAATAACCAAAAATTGTGGTGGTGACAGCATTTTGCCATTTGTTTATTATCAGGGACTTCATCCTTGGTGACAATAGAGTCAGTGAGTGAATCTGCAGTCCAAGAAGACAGCGATGACTCAGGTGAAACCAAGTTCAATTTCAAGCCTAAAGGACACTCGCACAATACGTTTTATAGTGGAAATAGGAGAAAATCTGATAATTAAACCAAGTACGTCAGAAGCTGTTTCAGTTCCGGGAATACATTGAGAAGCCTTCTAACCAAAACTAAGCCTGACAATCTATGCGAAAATTCAAAAAATTGCCTTTACCAAATACCCTGCGAATGCGGTTATATCGGAGAAACCAAAAGACCGTTCAACGTTAGGGAAGATGAACACAAACGCTGGACTCAACGAGGAGAGACGTCGAAGTCGGGAGTCGCAGAAAACGCATAGACAGAATACCACCGCATTTTGTGGAAAGATGCCGATATCTTAGACAAGGAAGAAAACTGGATTGAACGTAAGTTCAAAGAGTCCCTTTTCATCCAAGCAAACATCGCTTTCAGTCAACCCAGCGTAAAAATTAAGAATGTGTGAAAAACATTAATTACCAACAGGTCAATTCTAGAAGAGTACAAACGATAAGGTTGCACACCCATGACCACGCTTACCTACCACTTAATTGACAGGTAGTCCGGTTAATTACCAAAGGACATATAAAGTTCTTCTCATTACATGACGATCGAAGGTACAGTGTTTTTCAGAATCGCTTTTACTTCAGTTGTTTTTTTTTAATTTGGTAAATATAAACCTCAATCTCTACTGGGCCGCGGTGGCATGCATGAGTTCGAAACTCAGCATTGCCACCGGTCTCGTGCATGGCATCACACGCATTAGAAGGCAAGAGCTACAGCTAAGTCTCTGACTTCTGAGGGTTTCCCGTAGGGTTGACCTCTGAATGCCAATCCCGACGTCTGGTGTTAGCTTGAAGTACGCACCGACCAACCTGGGTGGTGTTGTAGGTTTTCCAAAAGTCGCCCCGGAGCGTCACGGCAAATAATAATAATAGCCGTCCTCTACCCGCACAGGCTCTGCCTTTGGGTACACTTTACGAGTGTTTATGAGGAAGTATTATTATATATTATTAGCAATGCTTTTAACGAAAGAAGATTCAAAGTTTTTAACGGAGGAAGTTCATTGCCGTGTATTTTCCATCGTTGTATTGTGACCTAGAAAGCGTGATGAATCGAAGAAGATATAACTCCTTTCTGTTGTTATTACTAAAACGATAAAATCATCAAAGTAATAATGAACGTTTTTGACATGGTGGGATTTATCAGAGGAATCTACCATAGTAGCATACACTAGAGGAATACAGATGGACTACCTCCTTTCAAACTCCAAGAACTGAAGATATCGAAAAGATCAAGAATTTTCATTGACTTCTACTTTGCATGGAACCAACTTAAAGAAGGGAACAAGAATTGCCGGACTACAATTAGAAAATTCTATGACTCAGATCTAGAATGTCACATGAATCGGTATTTCTCCCATCGATAAAATATGCAGTTTTTTATTCCATTTGATGAGGTTCATGATAACACATTGCAAATTATAAAATTGAGGAATTAGGGATACAAATAGAGAAAACAATTCTAAATCTTATACATTTCAACTGTAGGCTGAATGTAATGACTCTCTTTCATGAATATTTTCATGGTTCATGTTCTTCGAAAATACCAACCATCATCACTGAGACAACTGCATCCATACTTTTGAAATTTTTCCCTAGCATTTCTTCCAGGATTACTTTTCTCATTTAAAAAACAAACTATAGCTTTTCCACTATGTATAACGATGTTGAACAATTATTCTGAAAGCGTATTCCATGGTTCAAAATAAAATTTAATTTTTCGATAAATTCAGCCACTCCAAACTACAGACATTGCAGTTTGCGCGGAAATTTTGAATTGGGACTACAATTATGCATCAGAGTGTTGGAAAATTCACAGGCCCGTAGTTGTGATGCTTTCTTGTTTCAAATGTGATATAACTTCATTTCAGGGGGCGACTAAGGGTTTCATAGCCAAAACTTTCTATTTACGCCAGAAAAGTTCAAATTCGAACATCACCTTCAAGTTGGCCATGAAAAATCATGAAATGTTGGCCTTTTGCTGAACAGTATTTGGGTCACTTGTATGTTTGAAGCATTATTGTACTCCTAATTCAAAATATAGGTAGGTGCAACTTTTGGCCTCTTGCTAAACAGCATTTTGGATCACTTGGATGTTTGACGCATTATTGTAGTCCTAATTTAAAATATAGGTAGGTACAATTTTTTTAGAGCAATTTGCCCTCAAAATATTTTTATTGAATTTTGCAACACCCTGTATACATGACATCCATGACTTTTTTTTTTGCTTGAACATGAATGAATGTAGCGAGAAACAAACGTACATAGAAGACGTTATCAGTCGGATAAGACGTGAATTTGTTTTTAGAATTTTTTTGCAGCTATTTCAAAATCTTTTTTTTTTCAAGTTGTGGGTAATTCTAGGGGCTGATGTGTTATTTTTGTTATATCATTGCGAAAAATTTAAATCAAAGACATTTTTAATTTGAAATACTTATTGAAAATTTTTATTTTATATATTTAGGTTGGCGAAGTTAGAAAAATGAGGTAGTCATTCGTTCCGAGATTGAGCAGTTATTTTATTAGAGAAATTGTTCTTAAAGTTCCTTCGATTCTCTTCACAATCATATGGGTATATTTGTTGTTTTACTATAAATTGTGGCAATATTGTTGAAGAAGTTGTGAAAATAACCTCTAAAAATTCCTAATACCTGAACTGTTAGTTAGATTTTGAAACATATCTCAAAGTTTTTGTTGGAAACGACCGAAATCGATGAAAACAAAAGTTTTATTTTATCGAATATTGTCGTTTTCATTGATCATCGATATTTTGTTCCAATCGGTAAGTCACATTCCAAATAACAGGATATTTCTGATTGATTCGGTCGGTGAAATTGCATAAATATACGTGTACCAGAATTAATCAGAATATCCTGTTTGCGAATATTACTTAATTATACCTATTTTTGTTTTGGTAAGTTATGAGTTTTACTTACCTGGAAAAATTTTGTTATTATTGATTAGCACAGGTGTTTAGAGGTTTAGACTAGATTTAATCTTCCTCTTGATATATATATATATATATATATATATATATATATATATATATATATATATATATATATATATATATATATATATATATGTATATATATATATAAAGTTCGGGTTGAACCGCGTCTAGAATTTCAACAAATTCTTGACGCGGTTCAACCCGAACTTTTTTTAGTTTTCAAATATCTGACCGCGGAAACCTATCTGAACACATATACCGGGTGGCTGAGGAAGTATTGCCTACGGAATATCTCAGTTATTGTATGAAGTAGGTTTGTGAAATTTGGAGCGTCGATATAATGACATAAGAGCTAGAATTTGAGCATATTGACATGTGGAAGTTAACTTCCGGTCTGACCGGAAGTAACATCAACTTTCTTATTTTAAATGGAAACCCAATATTTTTTTCTTTTCGCTTTATTCAGCATTCAATTCCCTTTCTAATGACATATCACAAGTTGGTATCTAACCAGAAACTAGATCAGAAAAAAATTATTATTGAAATTCACCGAGTAGGCCGTGGAAGCAAAATGAAAGCCAAAAATTGAAAAGTTGGCTATGGAAACCATACGCCACTTGATAACAGTTGCTACTACTGTGATATTTAATTTTCATTCGTCGGCGTAATAAAAAGCCTCCAAAAAAAATATTGGAAAAATTGGGAAAAAAACAATACTCTGTAGGTCCATAACTTAAATAGGAACATACAACTTTTCCTTGCCTGTACTATTCAGCATAACCATTCCTTTCTAATGATATAATAGAAAGTAATTTTTTGAAATAAAATACCAAAAAATCCAATTATTATTCTTCAAATAACAAAACAGATTATCGCCATATGCAAAAATAACATTAAAAATAATGTGGAATGATAAATTATATCCTGTAGGTTCTAGGTTAAATAGGAACATAAACGTACTTGGTCTGTGCCATCGTCCATATATATTCTAATATCTACCTATGGACGATGTTTGTGCTATTCAGAATAATCATTCCATTGCAATAATCATTCGAACCAAAATATTAACAAGAAGGCTGATTAAGATGTATTTTGGAATGAAACAAAAAAGAAACGAACGCTGCTATCCATATTATTTTGACGTTCGAAGTAGTGTTTTTGATTCTGCCATTTTAAAAGGGTTTGGAAATCGAAATCAGTTAGTGGAATATTCAAAAAATGCCCCGTTATTCACGAACCGAACAAATTGACATGCTTCTCATTCATGGTGAATGTTTAAAAAATTCTTATGCCGCTGAACCATTGTATTTAGAGAGATATCCAGGGAGGCAGCAACCGTCAAGAAGGTATTTCCAGTGGCTTGAAGAAAAATTAAGAACTGAGCCTGATGTTCACAAAGACCAAGAAGCATTTGTTATTAATGAGGAAACTGAAATTAGCTTTAGTACAATATGATAGCACAATTTCCTCCGATTGGCGCCGAATTAGCTATAAGTAAGGACTCTGCTAGGAAAATTTTGAAAAAACATCGATTTGAATCCTTCAAATATCAGTTGCATCAACATTTGTATGAAAATGACGGTGAAAGGCGCCTGGAATATTGTAATTGGTTTCTTCGACAAAATGCTGAGAATCACCTATTTAACTATTATATCTTGTTTACGGACGAGTCAAGATTTACCAACAATGGATTATTTAACAGGAATAATACAAGGTAGGTACTGTACTTTATTTGGATTATTGTCGATAGTCGAAGTGTAAAGTGCTAAAAGTGTGAACGGTCTTTTGTTTCAGGTACTGGGCGATAGAAAACGAGCACCGGTTTCGACAAGGTGGCTTGCAGGAGAGATTTGGTGTGAATGTTTGGGCAGGAATAGTTGGAACTCATATTGTTGGCCCCATTCTTTTTCAAGGCCAACTAACCGGAGAGAGATACTTTAATTTTTTATCGAATGAAATTTCGGAATTCATTAACAACCTACCAGCGGAAATAACTGAGAGAATGTACTTCCAGCAAGATGGCGCCCCTCCGCATAATTCAAGAATAGCGAGAAATTATCTTCAAAATCGCTTTCAAGAGAGACTTATAATAACCCATGGTCCAGTCAGGTGGCCACCAAGGTCACCTGATCTTACTCCGTGCGACTTTTTTCTATGGGGGCATCTTAAAAATAGGGTGTATTCCACACAGCCTACAACTTTACATGAGCTAGAAGTAAAAATTCGTAGAGCTTTCCAAGATATCACGCCTCAAATGTTGAGAAACGTTTTACATGAAAATATCACCAGAGTCAATAAATGTATTGACGCTGAGGGAATGCATTTCGAACATTTGTTTTGAATTTATTTTATCTTTAATCCTATCAATATTATCCTATATTATATCATTAGAAAGGAATGGTTATGCTGAATAGTACAGGCAAGAAAAAGTTGTATGTTCCTATTTAAGTTATGGACCAACAGAGTATTGCTTTTTTCCCAATTTTTCCAATATTTTTTTGTGGCTTTTTATAACGCCGACGAATGAAAATAAAATATCACAGTAGTAGCAACTGTTATCAAGTGACGTATGGTTTCCATAGCCAACTTTTCAATTTTTGGCTTTCATTTTACTTCCACGGCCTACTCGGTGAATTTCAATAATAATTTTTTTTCTGATGTAGTTTTTGGTTAGATACCAACTAGTGATATGTCATTAGAAAGGGAATTGAATGCTGAATAAAGCGAAAAGAAAAAAAAATAGTGTTTCTATTTAAAATAAGAAAGTTGATGTTACTTCCGGTCAGACCGGAAGTTAACTTCGACATGTCAATATGCTCAAATTCTAGCTCTTATGTCATTATATCGACGCTCCAAATTTCACAAACCTACTTCATACAATAACTGATATATTCCGTAGGCAATACTTCCGTAGCCACCCGGTATATATATATATATATATATATATATATATATATATATATATATATATATATATATATATATATATATATATATATATATATATATATATATATATTCGCAAAATCAGCTTGTTTGTGGAAAGTGTACGGATTACGAGCTGGAATAGTTTTGGATATACTATTATTGGATTTTGCTTGACTATATTCATTAGATGGTCCGTTCATCAGGAGATTAAATGTATAAATTTTGTCTCTACGTAAATCTCAGTTATCAAACATGTATTATTCAGTAAAATAATTTTTTTCCAACCACACTGGTATTAATTTGATATTTAATGGATTTTTATACCAAAAGTAGTCTGTTCAAGTATTCGATTATGAGTTACCCTAGCAACTGTACAAAAATTATTTTTTACACTGGCGTGCGGAAAAGTCCACTTTTCCGCACTCATTTTAGTTGCGAAACTGTCACTTTTCCGCACTAGTACAGAAAAAAGTATCTCATATTCATATAGTTGTAGTTTACAATATAACTGAAAAATAAAAAAACACTAAAACACCTAACATTTTTTATTTGTCCCTTTGAATCACCATAGCAACAAAGAAAATATAAACATACAAATTGCACGTTTGATATTACTGTTAATAATAATTAATTTGTTGATATGTATTTAATAATGGATGTTTCTTTTATGATAACTTTTGTGTTTTTTCCTCACGTTAGTAGAAAAATAGTGTAACTAACACGCGCGTAAAGTGACTTTTCCGCACTTGTTAGGTGAACTACCGTTTTCTACAAGCGTGCGTGTTTCACCTTATACCCGCACGCAATTCAGTTTGAGAGGTGTCATTTTCCCGCACTAATGCTGAAAGGTACTCTCTCGCGCTCGACTGCTTACCCGAACTCCGCATTGCGTCGTTCGGATAACGACAGTCGCATGCGGGAAAGGTACTCTTTCCCTACTTGTTAGGAAAATAACTATTATGTATTGTAATACAAAAACGTCAACGTTGTCTCAAAATAAATATGGATAGTGATAGTAGCAGTAAAATATCCAATATCCAAACATGAAGTAAGCACTAATTGCATGAGGGTATTTTCAGATTTTAACTTTTTTTTCTCTACAAACGTGCGTGAATCACCCTATACCCGCACGAAATTTAGTTTGAGAGGTGTCCTTTTCCCGCAAGTTGAAGTTATTTCCGCTTTACGTTGCGTCGTTCGGATAACGGCAGTTGCATACAGGTAATCTTTCCGTACTTGTTAGTATTATAACTATTTACAACTTGTATGGTTGGAATAGTTATTATCCTAACAAGTACGGAAAGAGTACCATTCCCGCATGAGACTGCCGTTACCCGAACGACGCAAAGCAATATTTTTTCTACAAGCGCATTGAAACATCTTATGTTGCTCTCTTGAACAAACTTTTGCGTGCGGGAAAAATTATTCCCGCACTAGTGCGGGAAAAACTCACTTAAAATGACAGTAGCGTGCGGGAAAATTACCTCTCAAACTAAATTGCGTGCGGGAATAGGGCGGAACACGCACGCTTGTAGGAAATAGTTATTATCCTAACAAGTACGGAAAGAGTACCATTCCCGCATGAGACTGCCGTTACCCGAACGACGCAAAGCGGAGTTCGGTTAAGCAGTCGAGTGCGGGAGAGTACCTTTCCGTATGAGTTAGGATCAATATTTTTTCTACAAGCGCATTGAAACATCTTATGTTGCTCTCTTGAACAAACTTTTGCGTGCGGGAAAAATTATTCCCGCACTAGTGCGGGAAAAACTCACTTAAAGTGACAGTAGCGTGCGGGAAAATTTTTCCCGCACTAGTGCGGGAAAATGACACCTCTCAAACTAAATTGCGTGCGGGAATAGGGCGGAACACGCACGCTTGTAGAAAAAAAATATTTCATCCGTTTTAATAATTTGTTCCAGTAATTCTTCCCAATAGAGAAACGAATGAAAAATTAAAGTTGGTTTGGTTCATAATAATAATAATACTCCCCCATAAACTTTCATTGAGTGTACCCATACGCATAGCCTGTGGCCACCTAAAGAGACCCGTGTACTTGAGAAAAAAGATTCCGTACCGGTGCCTCGAACGTCTGTATGATGCGAGCCAGAAGTTCCAATTTGGCCACTGGACCACCTACCACCAAGAAATAAAGAAATTATATTTGTTTAAAGCGTGAATCACCGACGAACATATGAGAATGAAATATCAAGCAATTTTCTGGTTAGAGGTTCTGTGATAGGAAATCGAGCCAAACATTCTTGAGGTATTATACCTTCTCGATGTAAATGAGTTTTTGATAAATAACAGAACTTGTGTCATAAAGTAAATGAAAAGTTCTTTTTTCAGACCTGTCAGGGAGCTACGAGCTACAGTTTCTGTTCCAATAATATGGCGCTAACATTGTTCTTTAGAAAACCTTCGTCGATACGAAAGAAGTTTGTTGAGAAAAACATTGCCTCGTCCCATGAACCACAGCTAATCGGAATACTGAAATATTTCCGAATGCTAAAATATTTGAAATTGAAATGAAAATGTTGATATCTTGTATTATTTAGTCACTTCATTTCCGAAAATATTGGAACATGGTTAGAAAACTTGGAATGGTTTTACGCAAGAAAGTAAATGGTGCTATTAAATTTTTCAGTAGAACCATTTCGATTTTTCATCAGATCATCATTTCAGATATTGGACCTGTATTTTTAATATTGATTGAAGAACTTTTTATCAAAATGAAACTAATAATTGGCAACCATTTCTCCCCATTTAACCTATCCTAGTGATGTTAGATAAAATATGAATTGTAGGTAAATTGGCCATATTTAAAGATCCGATATCAACGTGTGTTGTGAAAATCTCTTCAAATGACTACATTCAGTAATTTCATGTTGGTAACCAGGAGTATGGAAAATAGTACCATATTTTATGTTGAAGATCTAAGCAATCATTAGCCGTGTCGTTTTTATCGCACTATTAAAATTAAGGCCTTATACCTAGCTTGTAGAAGTATTCCTACAACTTCTGAAGGTTGCTCCAAAGTTACATATAGAGAGAAGAACAAAAAAATATTAACCAAATTATAAAATGAAAATGATAGCAGTAAAATTAGTTATAAAAGTTTGATTCATTCAATAGTTCGAAGAATACATCTATGAATTAAAATCAATTGAGAAGGTTGAGTAAAACAGTAAATGAAGGAATATTGAAATAAAGACATTTTTTATCACTGGTAATATTGAAAATTGTATTTGTTGAATCTTAAGTTGTACAAACGTCTTTTGGACATTAATCTAGACTGGATAACTCATATTTCCACTCTATTCTATTTGATATGTGTTGCAACGTTCGTATGAACTTCATCGCTGAGTTGAAAATTATTTCAGTATGAAACACCTTTTTTCGTGCACTCGCGAATCACTAGATTATTTTTGGAACGATGAAACAATATAGCTTGAACTACTTGAACCGAATTGGAAATATACCAAGCCAAATTTAAAATAGAATATGACCTCATTGAGTGGCATATCTGAGTGTCAACTTTTTGTACACGTAATCATAGGTGAAAATCGTATTCTGAGATTCCTCAAAATTGAAATATATGAGCCAATTACATAATTCGTTTGGTTTTGAATTTGGTGAGAATAGTTTCAAGCTGCATATCATCTGTTTTATCATTATAGTAGACACAGATCAAATAAAGGTAATCAATATTTTGAACATTGGTTCCTCCAAACCTGTTATAGTGGAAAATCTGGCGATTTTTAATAATTTAAATTAAAAAAGATCCATTGCATATAGCTTCGATTCATATATGTGAAATATAAAGAAATTGTATAAGAATAACAAAAACGTTGCCTTTTCATATACAGTAATTATTTTTTTTTTAAACTGACATATTTGCCATATAAAGATGTAGAAAAAAAATAAAAAAAAACAATTATTCAGAATCTAAAGTCAAGCATGGGAGAAGAAGATCCCTCGAATAATAAGACCCTATCTACTCATTTTCATGAAACATGATATGAAAGAACAAGTCTTGAGATGTTGCATTATAAGTCTCAAGCTTCAATTATTCCCGAATTAATTTGATGCAATTCAATCTTATGTACAATCACGAAAAAAAATATTATTTTAACGAGGGTGGTTTTGATATGGGGCGATGTACTTCCTGAAATCATTTCTGTCATATTCTAATGAATCTTTCCATTGAAGAAATTAAGATTTAGAAATAAAAAACTTATTAACATAATTTCTGCCAGCAGTTGCATTCATAATTAATAAGCTTCAGTGAATGATAAGGAATTTAAAGATAAGCAATTTATCAAATATTTTCAGTTTGCTCTCTCTGTGACTGAGTTTTCGTTCATTGTTTTTCTAACTGGTATTTTATGCATTAAAACAAAAGCGCCAGGATTCATCAAGCTTATAGCAAACATTATGGTACTCACTCTGGATCTGAGTTCTCTTTCGATTTCGAGATCATCTTGAAGAAGACGAATTTTATCCTGTAAAAAAGTGATGTCTCTTTAACATTTGTACTATGAAAAAGTGGGCTAGTAAAAACTTTTTCGAAAAAAGATATGATTTCAAAATTGTTGCTCAGTTGATTATTATTTCTCTCAGTTACTCTCAGTTATACCATAACAGATTGACAAATAACTGTAATTGTTCATCACATATTGTGGACGGGTTTTCTTTCTACAAAGTGAACATTTCATCTAATCGAAGGATATCAAAATATTATTTCTGACGATAAAAATATCACCAATTTATAAATCCAATTGAATCACTTCGAAAACACTTTACACTTATCACAATTATTTCACAAAAGTGCACAATTCCTAGAATTCTGGTAATATGATCCAGTTGATGAAAATTATTTTTACCTCTAGCCTGGAAAGGGCTGACAGATCAGCGCTGTATTCAATGCTGACGTCGGCACTACCACCAGCCGCCCCACTGGAACGATATGAATATTTCGAAGTCCTCGCTACGGAAGAAGACATTTTTCAAGAATTTTCTTTTTGTTCTTCAATGCACTGACCGTCGAAAATTTCAGTGTTGAAACCCGCGTGCTAAGCCGCCTTTCAGTGGTGGCAAAGTCGTTCGTATAAGCGTCCCGACGGAAAAATCAGAATCTAGTAATCGCTCAAGTCGGCGCTTGCGTGTTGTACGTTTTCTTCTGTCCTAGGGAGTAGACAACGCATCGCTTAAGCTTAACTTATCTCTCATGCCGCCCGTCTGAACATGATTATCATAAGACAACATATTGTTGAATCAAGGACACATATTATTTGGCATACTTCTACGGAAGATGTTTTTTCAATAAACTCAACTTTCATTCAAATAAATAATAATAATAACCTTATTCTTAAACATCGTGAGTGAGAATAAGACAGACAAACATCATACTTGCACAGATTTCTTTCCTCATTTCATTGTAAAAAGTTTTCTATAACTGTGAATCCTGAAATATATTCCAGCTGAGATACAGTTTGTTGAATGTCCAAAAAAATTAGGATTAAATTTTTTTTCATCAAAACTTCTGGGGGAAAAAATTAAACTTGGTATACTAATTTATGTTTAACAATGTGATCATTTGAAGTTATAGTGTTTAATTTTTATCAAAACAGTGGCGTTCTTGCAGTTGTATGTTGCCAAACTCTCCTTCATATTTTCTATAATATATATACAGTATGTTCATGAGGTAACCCCCTCCCTGTTAAATTTAAAACGGATTGGAATTTTCGAATATTTATCAAAAACAAAATGGTGGTACATAACGTTCGAACTATCATAAAGTAATCCTGTTAACTTTTGAACGGATAGTATTTTTTCTTTAAATTTTTTTAATGCCAATAATAAGTTATTTTTTTCAAAATGACGTTGGTCTGACATTTTTTTTTAATGGCTATGTGAGTCGAGTGAAATATCGTTTGAATTGTATTTTCTCTACACGAAAACGATATATGAATCAAAAATATTTATCCAAAACAAAATAGCGGTACGTAATGCTAGAGCTATGCTATGAGGATCCTTTAGATACCTTAGTTATAGAAAAATCATCAAATATTCTAAGGTACCCTTTTACAAAAGTCTTTTGTACCTGAAATTGGTTCATTATCAACAAAGAGATAATAAAGTAGAATTATTAATAATAATATCGACACAGGTAATCGGAGCAATCACTTATAATAACATCCTTTAATTATAAGGAATCCTTCAAATTAGAATAATCAAGTCATTATTCCTTATAATTTCCTTATCACATCTCATAGTTGTTAACTCACGCTTGCACCTCACCAGTTTTCAATATTGAAGTTAGTTAAATGTTTTATGTCACACGTTAAAAGTCAAAACCATTCCCCTGTATTTTCAATTTAAATAAAAAACCACAGCTCTAACAGGTTATGGGCCCAGTCTAAAGTCTCCAGAGAAACAATAAAGTCGATTGGAAAGGAAAAAAAAAACAAACCCAAAAAATACAGCAAAAATGAATGACATCAAATCAACATTAAAGACTGAACAACAAAAACAAAAAGCGACAGTATGGAAACTCATCTTATGAAAACAATAGAGTTAGTAGATATACTCTCAACTATGGGTAAAAATCTTGCTGAAAACACATTTGACAGTAGAACTTGTCAAAGAAAAATTTATCCAAGAAAGTGAAAGGAGAAATGAAGCAAGACAAGTCGAAAACCAAGTAGCTATGAAAATAAAGGGTAATTTTTATAAAACAATAAAATCTTGCGATTTCTGCAGTAGAAGATGACATATTCAAGACGAATGTTGGTTCTACAATAAAACTAAACATCCCAAGAAAATGCGGCCACAGAAAAGAAGTCCACCTCATAAAGCAAATGAAATACTTTGCCAAAATGATGGTGCGGAACATGAAGAGAAATTTGAAGAAGAACTAGATGATGAATATGAAAGAGAAGCCAGAAGTGACAAATACTGTGTATGTTTCATGATGACACCTTCACCCAGAAAACAAAGGTATGTTGATTCAGCCGCTATTTGTCACATGGCTTGTGATAAGATTTCTTTTGAAAATTTAGTATACCTAGCTGATGGAACTAAATTTAAATCCGAAGGAGTAGGCTATGGTTGGATAAACGTAGAAGCTGGAAATGGAAAGTCGTACAAATTTAAAATAAAAGATGTACTATATGTTCCAGATATAGACGGTAATTTATTATCCGTTAAAAAAATAACTGAAAATAATTTGAAAGTTATTTCAAAAATGATATATGTACAATAGAAAACGGATCTGTTCTGATTGCAAAAGCATATTTGAAAGATAACCTATATGAACTGAAAACGGTCAATAAAATTATGTTGACAAAACAAAGAAAGGTAAAATGTGACAATAATTTACTGCATAGAAGACTAGGACATAGAGATATACAATGTATCAATTTGTTGAAGAAGAAGCAGATTATAAATGATGTTAAAATAGTAGGTATTGAAGAAAATTGAGGAAAAATTACAAGAAAAAGTTTTCCGCAAATATCAGAACATAAGGAAACTAATATCTTGGACTTGATTCATTCAGACTTATGTGGTCCAATGAAAACCAGTACTCCAAGTGGAAATAGATATGTTTTTACGTTCATAGATGACTATAGCAGATACTCACATGTTTATTTACTGAAACAGAAGAAAGAAGTTTTCGAAAAATTTCGAGAATTCAATGAAATGTTGAAAACAAAATTCAACAAAAACATAAAAATTCTGAGAAGCGATGGTGGAGGAGAATACGCGTCAAATTCAATGAAAGAATATCTCAAGAGTAATGAAATACGTTTCGAAATAACAGCACCATATTTGCCGGAACAAAACGGCGTCGCAGAAAGAAAAAACCGATAACTGACTGAAATGGCAAAATGTATGCTTCTGGAATCATCATTAGATAACAAATTTTGGGGAGAAGCCGTTATGACAGCAAACTATATTCAAAACCAAATACCATCTAAAGCCTGCCAGAAAACGCCATTTGAACTTTGGAATAACAGAAAACCAAATTTTGGACAAAAGAATATTCATTCCGAATGAAAAAAAAAATTATGATAAATCAAGAAAAATTAATTTTTTTGGAAACAGCAAAAGTAGATAGACAATGCCGCTTCTGTGACCGATGAGTGTCACAGAATCGGCATTGCTCCACACGGTGAATCTCTCGATGGCCGCGTCCATCGAGTTCTTGCTGTTGGTGGAGGGTTGGTGCTGAAGAAGATGACGTGTTCGCCGAAGAGTTTCGGGGTGGGGGGGTTCAAAACGTTTCACCCTAAGTGGCGCGCGTCTTTTCTGCAAAAAAACATGTCGGCGATGCAGCGGAAGGCAAAAAAACATGGCGGCGATGGAGCGGAAGGGGCGGCGATGGAGCGGAAGGCAAAAAACATGGCGGCGATGGAGCGGAACGCAAAAAACATGGCGGCAATGGAGCGGAACGCAAAAAACATGGCGGAGATGGCGCGGAAGGCAAAAAAACATGGCGGCGATGGAGCGGAAGGCAAAAAACATGGCGGCGATGGAGCGGAATGCAAAAAAACATGGCGGCGATGGCGGAAGTTATGAAAAAACTTTCCCTCACGTGATTCGCTGAGAGCAATTGTCTGGAAGAGAAAAAAACGTCTCGTGATTCGTTGAGAGCAATTGGATGGAAGAGAAAAAAACATGGCCGCCACCGCCACTTTTATTGACAAAACGAAAAAATTAAATATGAAAGAATGTCTACTGTCTTAGAACACACACAACAGAAAATTATGATGGACGACTTATTATTAATTCACTCGCTCTCGAATGAAATTCGAAAAGAAAAAAAATACGTCTCCGCGTGCTGTAGTCGTAAACAGCGATAAGTCACATCTGGTGTTTACTCTCTCTCCAATGAAATTCTGAGAAATACGATTTGGCCTTGGACTTGTTTACTGTCTGTTCTCTCAAGCTGAACGAAATTCTCAGTAAACACGACGATGATCCATTTTTGACCTTGAATTCGTTTTTCAGATTTAATCGCACATCCGGTATCTGTTTACGCTGCTCGAGCTAAATTGATCTTAGAGTTGTTTACTGTCTCAGATGTTTGTACTCCAGGAAGAGATAAGAGAGTCGAGTTTGAAGCCAAATTGATCGATTCAATGCATTTTAAATGTCTCACTCTAACCCATGGCATTGTATGTCTGTCTTTGTCTCTGTTTGCATTTATTGAAATGAATAACGTCAGTTCGAGAAAAATACATTTATTTTTCACATAAAAAAGTTACACTTCAGTGCCAGTGGCGTAGTATGAAGATACATTATCATTATCGATTAAAAAATATTTTTGATGCATGGATTTAATAAACCTATATATGGATTCGGATATTTGAACACTCAGAAACATTGACACGAAAAACATAAACCAATCGTGCAGTGTTGGCGGCGGCGGCAGCTCACATTTGGAATCCTTACTTTCTCGATCAGCAGCAGGGGCTTGCATCTTGACGTCCACGGGTTGGGTAGTTGGGTGGGACGACGATGAAGACGACGATGGTCTCGAAGTGCTGCTGCTAGAGGGGCAAGATATCTTCAGCGGAAACCACTGCGTATCGCCAATTCAAAGTACTGGAATCATCGTCGTGCAAATACGATACCAATACCTCACCGTACTCATATGGCGGGCTAATATACAGTACGTTCGACAGAACGTCTGCTAGAATTATATAATTTGTTGTCATCGTGACGACAGCTCAATGTACACTGAGAAACAGCGTATATGTCACTCAAATATATACATTGAGAGGAACACACACATACACCATTGCTCAATGTACATGACTCGTATTTCTTTCAGTCTCTCTCTCTCTCTCTCTCTCTCTCTCTCTCTCTCTCTCTCTCTCTCTCTGTCTCTCATTCATTCGATCCGCAAAATAAATCGAGAAAAATTGGTTTTATACATCTATTAATACATAATAATAATAATAATAATAATAATAATAATAATAATAATAATAATAATAATAATAATAATAATAATAATAATAATAATAATAATAATAATAATAATAATAATAATAATAATAATAATAATAATAATAATAATAATAATAATAATAATAATAATAATAATAATAAAAAAAATAAAAATAAATAATAATAATAATAATAATACAATATGAATAATAATATTTCGTGTGTTTTCGGCTAGTCTTGGTGTGGCTGACGTCATGGACTTGGTACTGGCGGCTACGGCGGCGGAACGTGGTGGATCGGTGAATGCTGCTGCTGCTGCTGTGTCATCCATTTACCATCGTTAATTTGCATATTTTGGAAGCGTTTGAAAATACACAGCTTGTGCTCGTACTCTGCTATGTGCGCCTTGAGAACGCGCAAATTTTGCAAGTGCCGATTGATAGGAGTGTCGTGGTCGTCGTCGTCGTGATCGCCGTGGGGCATCACCATATCAGGTGTGACGATACCCATTGCCAGATATCGAAACAGTGTCTCACGTCACAATGCACTTCTATTCCTCCGGATGCTATATGATTCAAACAGAGCGGGCTTTGCTTCTCGAGTGTCGGTGGAGGCGTTGTGACGACTGTACTTGTAGTAGCCGCAATATCGACGATGTGTGGTCTCTTAGGCAGATCGAGCACACACTTCAGCAAAATATCGAATTTTTGATTACCCTTCAAGTATAACACATTAGCCTCGATTATGGGGCGCAGCACTTCCTGGATCTCGTTGAATTCGACATAGCCATCAGAGTATGGAATGCCGTGGATATTTCTCTCCAAATATCGTACTTGCCGTTTATCTGCTTCGCTCAGGCCATGGAATGGCGCTACGGCTTTGAATAAAAAATGGTTTGTGCGATGCCCGTCGGTGATGGCAAGCTCTTTGGGTTGGAATTCACCGCCCACAGTGAAACCCTGAATGTCACAGGCTACGAGTTTCATCTTGTTGCGTTTTTGTTTGTTTGGTGATTGTTGAACTGATTCACTGCTTTGATTAACTGAGAGACACACACTCGGAGAGAGAGAGCGAGATTAATAAACTCCGACTGAACAACTGAACATTTGGCTCACAACTGACGCTCTCGACTTGTCGATGCCTGCACTACATGCATACACACAAACAAAGAGTGGATTCCCCACTACTTACTGTTACTACTGTATGTCACAATTTTTTTTTATGTCAGACGGCGTACAATCTCGCTCAAGGGCAAGTGTTCCAGCATACAGTTGTGAATGATGATGCAATAGGCTCGAGTATTGGTGGGAAATCCGACTCTGGCCTCGATGTCAAGTTTGACATCGACAGTGGAGGATTTCATGCATTCGGCTCTGCGGGAACAGTCTATTACGAACACGGTCGCTCTGCTTTTGAATGCTCCGTAATCGAGTAGAGGGCGCTTTTTCGGACAATTGGCATAGCTCGGATAGAATTCCGTGTAGGCTCGATGGGCTTCGACAAAGTTGTTTCTGTTGAATTCCAAGTGCATACGTTCATGCGGGTAAGTATCGCTGTTCATGCTTAGGCGTATGTCGCTGATGTCGATGTGATCATAATAGGACGCATCTCGAGACGCATTGCCAATCCGATTTGTTTGGAAGGCCACAATGACGAATCGGGGACTCTCCATGGCCGTGCAAGTTTTCACAGCCCAAACTTCCATAGTGGAACCCTGAGTTAGTGCAGGCAACTTGTGTATGTCCCACTTGCGATACGAAATCACTACAGGAGCGTCTGTTTTGATGGACTGCAGCAATCTCAGACGAATGTCGTCATTGGGCACCACATGTTTGACTCTGAGTACAACGCTCGTGATCGTCAGTGTGGCTGTGGTGGCTTCAACTACTGAATTCGCCACCTCCTCTATCAGCATGAAATTATTTTCATTTCTACTTCTCACCAAGCGAATGCACTGTCGTCTAATGGTGGCGTATCTATAGTCATGGAATATGCCCAACAAATGCTTAAGCGGGATCCACATGGCGAACGAACCGTCGGGAGCGTTGTGAACCGTTCCGCCAGGATAGGTCCAGCCGGCTGTGCTCAAGTGTCGCACATCATTTTCCTCGTAACAAGAATAGCTGCGAAGGGTGCTCACTATACCCGGCGATCGAACAGAGTCCACCTCTTCGCCATTGATTTCATAGTAGATTGCCTCGAAAAGGTATGCGCCGGCATTATTGATAAATCTAACATTGCCCGTTCCTGCGGTACGAGTCAGAAAGCCCTCTATGCACACAAGGGCATCGTTCATCAGTATCCACACATCGCTCTGCTGAATGACAATTTCGATGATGTCATTATTTTGAAAGGACTTGACGTACGGGTGGTGCGTTCGAGTCTCAACTCTGTTGATGGATTCGTCGAACTTTGGATGATTGTACACGTCGAACACTTGTCTTGATAACATGATGTCCTTGCGATTGGAGAAAGTGTATGCTGGAGTGAGACAGAGTGTGTGCGTCTGCTCTCTTCGACTGCGTCTGCGCGACTGAATTGATGCCAGCACCCTCTGCACTTTTATGCTCAAAGGCATCATGATCATCATTCTGATCAAATACCAACCCCATTTTTATGACAGCTTGCGCAGCACAAGTCGTATAATGATGGTCTCTCCACGGAAATTCACACTGCAACAGTCCTGGTCGAAAATATTCAAGGTTATGTTGTGTATTTCCGTCTTGTTCACAGGCAGGTAAATCAAATTCGAGGGCGTTTCGTCGATGGCAAAGCCGGGGTCTTCTCGAACGGCAAACTCGTATATGGTGTGAGCCGGACGATTGTTGAAGAAGGCACCCGATGTGATGTTACTATCGATGTGAACAGTTCGAACTTTGATAATGTTCACAGGTAGGTCGGATGAGTGAACGCTTCCAGCTTCCAAAAGTCTCGGGGAAAAACCCAGTAATCGTCCTATGGAATCCTTGGGACGAAAATCGATGTTATAGAGCTTGCTGTATATCTCACACTGCAGCGTATTGGTGTTGGGTTTGAGAGAGAACAAAGCCTTGCTTTTGTTGGTACCGTCGTCGTTGTCGTCGTCGACGTCGCCAACGTCACTAGACACTACGGCTCTCTTCTTCTTCTTTGCTTCTTTCGGCCTCTCGATGCGTTTCTGTATAAACTTGGCAATGCCACTTATTTCGTAACACCCAGTCGGTATTTGGATGATGCTAACAGATGGCGCTCCTTTGACAGAATAATAGAATTGACCACTGGATATGTTCGGTATGCTGTTGTATGAATGGAAACCAATCAATGCCAAGCCGTAAGTGCTATCTTCGTCCAATTGGAGCGGCGGAGAAAAGTCTGCGGTTAGCGTCGACGTTTGACCTGTCACTGTCAACAGCAAAGACATGACTGACACTGGATGGAGTTATGTACTTCTATTTAAACCATTCCATATGCGCGCTCTGTGCTCAGAGTCTAGTATGGGATTCAAGACGCGTGAGGCTCGCGCTATTCGTCTAGCGAAACGTATTCTGTCCATGGCCACTTGCATCCAATACGATTTGCGCGAAGTTTCGTATGCAAAACGCCACGTCACCATATAATGAACCTCATTGCGCTCGTAATTAAAGGTCACTACTTTTCTATTCATTTTCGCGCGCGCGCGCGCACACACACACTCAAAGTGTGTTTTCGTATAGAAAATTCAAACACAAATGACCCCAATTAACTTGGTTGAATGTCTGATAGCGATCGTTGTTGTAGAAGATTTTCACATGTTTACCCAGATATCGCACCAATTCCACCGGCGACTTCAAATTGCCGAAACGCATTTTCGGTATGGGGGGCGGGGGGGCTAGCCCCCTTTTTTCGCTAAAAAAGTCGGGAAAAACCGCGAAAAAAAAATCGGAAAAATATCTAAAAATCACGGAAGGACGGGGGGGGGGGGTGTTCGGACGTTTCGACCCCCCGAGAAGGGGGGCTCGAAATTTTCGGTTTTAGGGTAGGGAAGGAAATTTTTGAAATTTTTTTCGATGGCCAAAGGCACACCCTTGGCCCAAACGGGGAATATCCCCCCCGAACATTTTTTCGCTCCGACCCCCCCAATCGGCTGGGCGCGTTACCGCGGATTTTTCGCGGCGGTTCGAGCTACTTGCCCCCCGCCACGATCGACGGGAGTATCCTGAGTATTTTAGAGTTTTTTTTAACGTTTCGTAGGACTTTGAAAAAGGGGTGGGGGTGGCTTTCGGAAACGGCGAGTTGTGGTCGAACGAAAAGTCGTAAAAATTCCAAAATATGATGGCGAGGGTGGGGAGGTGCGGTCCGACGTGTAGACGGAGGGGGTCGACCCCCTCGGACCCCCCGTTTGAAAGTTCGGTAACGCGAGGGACGATCGAAAAAATTTCTACGGCGACGTATCGAAACTGTTCCGGCGAACGAGAAAATATCGGAGAGGGGCCGTACGGTGCCCCCTTCGATTGAAAAAAATCGAAAAACGGCCGAGAAAAAATCGTAAAAATACCAAAAAATAATAGTAAAGATCGCCGAAGGAAACCAAAACGGCCGACGTGTCGCTCGACCCCCTCGGGCCTTCCGTTCGCTATTTCGGTAACGGTGGGGAATTTCGTCGAAATTCCGACGCTGACGTGTCGGAATAGTTTTTGTCGCAAAAAAATGTCAAAGGGGGGCTGGCGGTCCCCCCTTGAAAAATAAAAAATAAAAGAATATTTAAAAAAATCGGAAAAATCCAAAAAATGTTAAACGGGTTTGGGACCGGGCGAAAAATTTTTTGACCAGCGGGGAGGAGGGGGGGCTCGAAATTTTTCCGTTAGACAGGGTGAAGGATATTTTTGTAATTTTTTTCAATAGCCAAAGGCACACCCTTGGCCCAAAATAGGAATATCCCCCCGAACATTTTTTCGCTCCGACCCCCCTGTTTGGCTGGGCGCGTTACCGCGAATTTTCGTTTTCGGAAAAACCGATTAGAGGCGTTGGCGGTTCGCGCGAGTACTCTTGATGATTACTAGATTTTTTTTAACAAGTTTTTACATTTTGAAATTTTGGGGGGGGAGGGGGGTTTATGGAAAATGATGCGAAAACGATGGAAAATAAATCGCAAAAAATACCTAAAATACGTGCGATGAAAGAGCGCGCGAAACGATGCCGTTTGCCGTATCGCTCGACCCCCCCTCCCCCCGTTTGTCATATATAGACCGTGTTTGAATTTCGATAAAATTTTGATGCCGACGTATAGATCGATTTATGACGATGAAAAAAGTTCGTATACGAAGGAGGGCTATCTGCCCCCCTTTGCTGGGAAATGTCGTAAAAACCTTCGAAAAAAAATCGGAAAAATCCCAAAAAATATGGAAAAAGTGAAGGACGCGTTCCGAACTCTTTTCACGGGGGAAGGAGGGGGGAGCTCGAAATTTTTCCGTTCGACAGGGTGAAGGAAATTTTTGTAATTTTTTTTAATGGCCAAAGGCACACCCTTGGCCTGAATGAGGAATAATCCTTTCGAACATTTTTTCGCTACGACCCCCCCGTTAGGATGGGCGCGTTACCGCGGATTTTCGTTGGCGACAAAACCGATTTGGAGGCGTCGTCGGTGCGTGCGAACGGTCTAGATAATTACGAGAATTTTTTTTTAATTTTTTTCATACTTTGAAATTTTGGGGGGCCTGGGGGGTTTGTGGAAAATGATGCGAAAATGATGGAAAAAAATCGCAAAAAATACTTAAAATACGTGCGGTGAAGAAGCGCACGCAACGAAACAGTTTGACGTATCTCTCAACCCCTTCCTACCCCCCGTTTACCGTATACCGATTATGTCGGAATTTCGAAAAAAATTCGATGTCATCGTATAGAACGATTTATTACAAAAAAAAAAGTTCATATGGGTGGGGGGCTATTTCGTTTCCTTTGTCCGAAAACTTTGAAAAAACGAAAACAAAAAAATCGCAAATATTCGAATAAATATGGAAAAACTAGGGGACGATTTCTAAAAATTTTTCGCAGTGGGAGGAAGACTAAATTAATTTTTTCTTTTTTTCACTTCGTCGTGGCACACCTTCGGTGCGAATTCAAAATATTTCTTCTCGACAGTTTCTCGCTACGACCTCTCCTTTGGGCTGGACGTAAATTCGTAGATTTTAAAATAAAAAAAAACTAAAGAAAAAAAATTAAAAAAATATCTAAAATATGCGTGAGGAATAATTGATATAAAAAGCGGGGGGGGGGCCCGCAGGGGGGCAAGGGTCCGAGCAAAAGTCGAATCCGAGCTAAAAAGGCGGATCTGAGTACGTGGCCAAACAAAAAAACGGGCGGCGAAGCCCCCCTTGCTTCCCGCAGGGGAGCAAGGGGCCGAGCAAAAACACGCATCCGAGCAAAAAAGGTGAATCCAAGCTCTAGGCGGATCTACGCGCCCGGCTACATGTCCGCGTTTCACGTAAGCTACCCAATGCGTTCCGCGATTCCTGCTTGAGTCCAGATTGATGATTGCGCATTCTCTGTACTTGGAAAATTTCGATGATGATGATGAGGATCGAGGTAAGTTGTCTCGCATGAAAACACCAATGAAATGAGGTATTTTCAGACGTTTCACATATTTAGGTAATTCCTCATCGTACAACGCTCTATTGGGCAGCTTCAGCGGGAGTTTTTTGAAAATTTCTTCTTGAGAAACAAACCGTAGCCGCCTTTAGCGGTCTTGCGCAGGAACAAACCGGAACCTCCTACATTTTTGTTGTCACCGCCGCCACCACCAATGCTCTCCATTGCGGTATTATGACGCTTGTCTTCCTCCAATTTCTTTTTGGCATTGGCCGAGGATATGATGGTCCTGGCTATGGTGCTGGCACCGCCTGCCAACGAGCCCAGCGCTCCCAGAGCGGCGAATATCGGAAGCAGAGGCAGCACACCACCGCTCTTCGCTTCGAACGGTATTATTCGGGGTACTCTGATTTTTTTGCGGCCACCCAATTTTTTCACTTGAGAACGGGCAGCACGCAGTGCCACCAAGGAGGATTTTCGCAGAACCTTCGCACTCAAATCTTTCAGCTGATCAGGTTTCAGTGTTTTTCGCAGAGTCTTGGTAATTTTCTTAACCACATCTCGACGGAAAGACTTTGGCTTTGCAGCAGCACCAGTCTTCTTCTTCTTCAGACCCATTCCCAAATTACGTTTTGCCTTCATGGTTGTGGTGACCAGCTAAGCAGCAGTTTTCTCGCCAAATTTGGCGTCTTTTGATTTGACACGTTCCCAAGCTCGATTTTCCAGGGTCTCCACGTGCCAATCTCTTCTGTAGTTTGGTACCCGGTCCACAGTACTGGTATCCAGGCAAATGAAGCTCGAATGGCAGATGATTAATCAGAGAGTTCACCACACCACGACCTTCGTGCTCGACAGTCAGCATGACACTGACAAGAATGATGTTGCACACCTACTCACATAACTGTACTCCACTCAAAATGTCATTCGAATGTCAGATGTGGGCGTGGTCACACACACACACACACTTCAGCAAAAAATCAATCAACTCAAACATGAAAGTGGTACCATAAGTGGAGGAGGTATTGGCGGTGACGACGACGGTATACATAAACATGGCTCCCTGCTACCGAATTCATTCCGAGCGATATTTTGTGGCCCCAGCGGATGTGGCAAGACCAACGCTGTACTCAGTCTGCTGTTCAGCCCGAACGGAGCACGCTTCGAGAATGTTTACGTTTATTCAAAGTCTCTGTACCAACCTAAATATCAGCTACTGCACGATGTACTCAAACAAGTCAAGGGCGTAGGTTATTTTCCATACAGGGACAACGACGAGGTAATCGATCTGTCAAAAGCGAAAGAAAACTCAATTTTCATATTTGACGATGTGGCGTGTGACAAACAGAATAAAATCAGAGAGTTCTATGCCATGGCACGCCACAAGGGTATTGACCCAACCTACTTGTGTCAAACCTACTCGAAAATACCCAAACAGCTGATCAGGGACAATTGCATCATTATAGTGCTTTTTCGGCAAGACGATATGAATTTGAAGCACGCCTTCGACGAGCACGTCTCTCCGGATTACACCTTTGAGGAATTTCGCCACATGTGCGCCGCCTGTTGGAAGGAAAAATTCGGATCTCTGGTCATTGTCAAAGACTTTGATGTGAACAAAGGGCGCTACCGCCTGGGCTTTGACGAATATATACAAATGTGATGCGAGGTGGCACGGCATTCGTACTGAAGCCATGGCGCCGACCACATCACCCCGCATCGAGACGGAGATTGCTAAAGCTGAACGCAAACGTTAAGTCAATCAGTTGTCGAAAATTGTGCGAAAAAAGTATCCGAGTCTGCAACTCGGAAAATCCGAGCATGATGAAGCACTGAGTAAATTATTCAAACCCATTACGGTGCCGCTGAAAAGATTGAGTGCGTCAGTGCCACCACTCACCAAGCGATCACGACTGGCAGTGAAAGAAGAAGAGAAACAGGAACCGTCGACACCAACGACTCCTGACTTCATGAAAAAGGAAGAAGACGAAGAAAGCTACCACACAGATGATGGTGATTATGATGATGATGAGGATGACTACTTGGAAGTTTATCCCGAAGTAGCAACTGAATTCGTGAATGAACATCGCGTCAAATCCGGCAAAATAGATGTGAATTACGGCCCCATTTACGACAAACCAAGAGCGCAATGGTTGCTCGGTAGAAAGCTGATGGACTTCGACAAAGATACGGGGGACATTCGCATTGATGGTGTAACATTCGAGGGCACTCCGGGACTATATAGTTTGATTTTCTACAAAAATACCAAATACGCTAAAGCCGATTTGGCGGCATACAAGCAAATTTTGACAGCTACAGGTGCGCATGTAGATGCGCGAGGTAGGTTGAATCCATCTCAGACTGCCAAATACGAACAGTTGATTCGACCAATGTTCAAAGATCCTCAATCAAAAATAGGTGATGGTGGATGTGGTGGTGGAGGTCGGGGTCGAGGTCGAGGTCTTTTCACCGGCGGCAGTGGTATCCCAGATCAGTTGACATACAACACGAAACCCATAGAATACGTGTACTGGGACGATGTAAACGAGCTCGTTGACAGGTATAGGCTTCTGGTAGCCGCCAAAAATGCCGGCAGCACCTCTACCGACAACGAGATCGTGGCCATCATCAATGAATTGAGAGAAGCAGGCTATATTCGATAAATAAAAGCGTAGACGTTTTTTTGCATGCCACAGTCGCATCATGAGCATCAACAAGTTTGGTCAAACTTCGTCAGCTCGCCGTGCTGTGGTCGAGGATGAAGAAGTATGAGAACCAACATAGTGTCAATGCGACGGTAATAGTGGCCTGGCTTCGGGATAAACAAGCGACGAAAGTAAATCGGGAGAGCAGGCGCTCGGATAGAATAAGACTGCCGACCAGGGAGGGCACTGTTTGAATGTGGAGGATGAGCGGAATAAAGAAGGAAGGATCTTCCCCGCTGATTGCCCGCCCGGTATTCGGTGGGTCACGACCCAACGGTGGTGGGGGGGTGTGGCGGGGCGGAGGAGCGAGGGATATCGTGACGTGGACGTTGGAATGGGATGTAGGTGCAGCTTTATGGCCTAACGGCTTGGCAAGTGCAGCACACCTGGGGTGGTTTTAGTCAGTAAGAGTCTGACACTACTGATACGCGATGGACACCGAGCGATCAGAGTCCATGAGGATTTCCACCCCACTGAAAAAAAAAAAAAAAAAAAAAAAAAAAAAGCTCGCCGTGCACGGCAGCAGCAGCAGCAGCCCTATCATTTTCCTGGTGTTATACTCAACTATACGACAAATGGGGACATTGATGCTGAACATGTGAAAATATGTAATGTAGAAACGCCAAGTGCACTCATACAGAAGCTCAAAGATGACGTCATACACAAACTCAAAGACGAGCTGGACACCACCAAAAACTATCTAACAGCCTTGGATATTCGAGTGATGAAATTCATGTCACTTTCGATGAAAAAGCATGAAAATACCAAGAAACGCTTGGATAAATTGGCACTGGATATTGTTGATATTCCAGCCTCTTAAGTAGAAGGTATAACGCCCAGTGCAGTTAGTGCATTGACTCCGCCATTAGCGAAATGACGTCATCATCATCTGAGAAAAAACAATTGGTTGATGAGCTCCATGCTCCAGCCAGCAGGAATTTTCCTCGCAGACGTACTATCATCAAAGGACTCGACGATCTGTGGCAGATGGACTTGGCTGATCTTTAAAAATACTCCAATGCCAATGAAAACTTCAATTATATTCTCGTGGTGGTTGACACCTTTTCCAAGTACCTATGGGTGCGTCCCCAGAAGACCAAAACTGGTCGAGACGTCACTGAAGCGATGAGTGACATATTGTCGAAAGCGAAAAGATGTCCCAAGCTCCTCCAATCAGATTTTGGAACTGAATTTTACAATTCCAGCTTTCAGACTCTCCTGAAAAAGTACAACATCAAACACTACATCACGTATACCGTGAAGAAAGCCGCGATCGCAGAGAGGGTTATACGTACTCTCAAGGAGAATCTCTTCAAGTATTTCAGTTTGAACGGTACCTACAAATGGCTGGACATTTTGCCGGACATTGCCAAAAACTACAACCAGCGCAAACATCAAACGATCGGCATGAAACCGTGTGACGTCACCAAAGACAATGAAAAACAGGTGTATAAGTCAACGTATGACTATGCCGAACGTGCTAGTCGAAAAAAATTCAAAATTGGCGATTTCGTGAGAATTAGCAAGGCCAAGCATGTTTTCGAAAAAGGGTATACGCCTAATTTGACTACGGAACTATTCAAAGTTGTCAAAGTGAACATCACCCAACCAATAACGTATTTGCTGGAGGACTTGGAAGGGCGACCAATCAGCGGCGCTTTCTACGAACAAGAACTACATAAAACAAAAAATCCCGAAGTCTATCTAGTGGAAAAAATCATCAGGCGTAAGGGTCGTAAAGTACTTGTGAAATGGCTGGGGTTCGATAGTAGGCACAATAGTTGAATTGATGCGACAAATCACATGTAATTCAATGGAAAATTGGCACAATCCCAACTGGAAGAGTGGGCCTTTCATCATCATCGTCGTCGTCTCTCAGCTCTCGACGACGTAGAAACTCGAGCCGGTGTATGGGAAGAGGGTGTGGGGTGATGGCGGCGGTGGCAGCGGAGAAATAAACCGATGCCAAACAGTGCAGAGAGATTAGTCAGTCAACATGTTTGGTGCAGTGAACAACGTCGTTGTCGAGTCTTCTGAAGAGTCCTCTGGTTACGAGTCGGCGTCGGTGGCGTCGGCGGCGTCAGCTTCATCATCATCATTATCATCATCATCGGACCGAGAGTGGGCAGATCGAATGACAGATTTAGATCGAATATGTGACATGTACAAGGAGGCCATCAAAGCGGAACGTTTTTTCGCGTGCAACGCCACCTACGAGTTTCGCATCACCGACGTTTTGAGCTTGCAATGCGGCATAAGTTTTGCTCGGAGTTTCGTGCCTGCAGTGAAACTCGTGTGCAAGGTCCAATACACCATATGCTCCAGCCTGTCCTTCAGCATGTTTGAATGGGGTCAATTCGTGGAGGCCATTAATCAGTTGCTTCACACTAGCCGAAATGGCCCGAATGCAGCAGCAGCAGCAGCCAAGACTATCCGAATCAAACTCGACTGGGACGATGTTATGGATTTGGAATTACACACGTATGCAGAGAGTCAACAAGTGCGAGTTTCCAAGAATGACACCTACTTCTACCTGACGGAAGCGGATGTTCAAGAAATCCTACATCTAGATGCTACTGTGATGGCGACCAGGTTTGAATATCTATTGAATATGAACTTGAGTCAATATTATCACGATTTATTGAGCAGTGCAAAAACTCTAGCTAAAAACAATGGTTTGTCATTTGATGAGGCTATAAACTTGTGTACTATATCATCAAAAGATGATAAACATCTATGTTTTCGTGAATACCTATGCTATTTGCCGGATAAAGTAATGTTTGATTACGAAACGAAATAAATGTATATATTGAGAGCAGAGTTGGCGTTTTAATTCAGTATGCAGTGTGCAGTGTGTCTGTGTGTAAGCCGAGAGAGAGAGATGCAGCAGTACGAAAGAAGACTCGACTCGTATCGAAGCTGGACTTCGACATTTCCTGCAAGTAAGTTAGCCGAAGCAGGCTTTATGTATACCGGTTCAGAAGATGTAGTTGCATGTCTTTCGTGCCAAGTAGAAGGGTTCAGATGCCCAATGACGATGCTATGGCTGACCATCGTCGATGGAGCCCCCATTGTGATTTCGTTCGTAGTTATTACTCTAAGCGGCACAGACACATGTATTTTTGAATGAAAAAAGTGACACCTTTATTGACATGGTGGTAAAAGCTGAGTGAAGTATTTTCAGTGAAAGCTGAGTGGCTGAGTGAATCACTCAGCTTTCACTCAGCTTTTTCCACCATGTCAATAAAAGTGTTACTTTTTTGCATGAAAAAATGACACTTTTTTGCATGAAAAAGTGACACTTTTTCGTATAAAAAAATGATACTTTTTTGCGCAAAAAAGTAACCCTTTTTTGATGCAAAAGTGATCTCTAAAAATATGTGGGATTTTGAATGGGAGATTGGAAGGGTGAAACAAAATATAATAATATCCAGACACGGATTACATATTGATTTTATTCAATCATAAATATAAAACATAATCGACTATTATTTGATTAATAATATATAATGTAGTGTGTGTGTGGAAAGAAACAAACAAAAGCACAATTTCTTGCATTTTCATTTAACAATTTTCTTGAAATTTTGTTTGTGTGTGTGTGTGTTTGGCAATCTCATTCATCAAATTCTGAATCCTCATCTCCTGAGCCTGTGAAGCGTTTATATGTGAGATCTAATCCGTAGGGCTCACCACCACCACGCAGATGTAGGTCACAGTAGCATTGGCTGCTCGTTTTCAAAGTGAACAGTACTTCATCAAATCTGTTGTGACACCAAAATTTGCAACATTGATATATTGTCCATGTGCTTTACACCGAACACCATATGTTGATGGTCTCTGATGCTGTGAACCGGATGGTTTTGCATAGCCCTTCTGAATGCTTTATAGCAAGTGCGGCAAAATCGTAAATTATATTTTGGAATACGATATGCATTCGCCCACATACAGTTTGGTCTTCGTGCAAATGACCCTCCCAGTCTTGATTTTTGAGAGCTTCACACCTATCTTCAAAGCTGATTTCTCTCGTGTACTCTAAGTGACTCAAATCATTGAAATTTTGTTTGACGCTCTGAGCCTGCTTATAGATTTGTATCCATTTTTCATCGGCAAACATTTCCAAAATTCGATCAGTGAGCGTGCATGGTAGAGGTGAGGCCTCGATGAATTCAACTATTGATGATGTACATCTGACTACTTGCAGACAGCATAAATTTTTCAAAGTGTCTACCATGGTGGTGGTGTGTGTGTGTGCGTGTGTGGTTATGTGCTCTCTGAAAAAACATTTAAATTCTATTAGATATCTAACTGACTGTAATGACCCCACGGCAGAGTGTCATGAGAGCCGACAATCAAACAGCGCTTGTCGTCGTGGGGGTTGAGAGCGATCTTTGTTTGCTCTACACTAAAAACTTTGTGTGAAAAGGATCGAATACAGCGTAGCGAAGTTATTTTTTCCACATTTTTTCCTCAAAAGTGATGTGATTTTCGTCAACGCTGTATTTGACCCCTTTGGATTTTTTTACGGTTTTTCCACCTTGTATCTTATAGGTGTACAACTTTGATCGAAGCCCCACGAAATCTGTCATGATACGACTATTGGCTTCGTCCTTCATCAAGCCGGGTACTTTTTTATTTTCGAGGGGGATGTCAAATGGGTTGTCGCTTGGGTAGTCGCTCGTATCGAATTTTTCAATGTGACTGCTAATCAAATCCCGATAAATATCATCGCACTTGATTTCATAAATGAGCGAATCAGTATCCGTATACATCAATTTGCACTGATCGTGCGTGTACTTTTCCATCATGAAGCCGTAATGGAAATCGTACACGCATACCTTGGAAATATCGAGAATCGACATTCCTATGTACAAGAGCCTATTGAATAACAAATCCGTCTTTGCCATCTCGATAGCGACGAGGCTCTCGTCGAAAATGGTGCGACTCCTGAAATTTGGACTGGCAATCAGATTTTTTGCGCCATATCGTCCCTCCCACTTGGGGACCATTTTCACCACACGGTGCTTCCGTATGTTTTCCATGGTTTTCCCGAATACTGCGTTATTGGCTAGTATGTAGTTATTTTTGCCAAAAGTAGTTTTTGCTTGAGCGCGTAATTTCGTATTTAATTCAATGTAGGGACGCAGCCACGCCGACTGATTGAATTGCAACACCTTGTGATGATTGTGTACAAGGCCGTGTTTGAGTGCTTGTTTCAACACCCTGTAGTGCACAACATATTTTTTCTTGTTGTACAGCGTGGTCATCAATTTTGGTAATTTCGAGCCTGGCGGTGTACGGTGCTCGGCACACAAGAGTAAATCTTTGTGTTTGTCATGCAGATGTTCGGGGTACTCCAAATCGACTTCGAGAATGTTTAAAGCCATCGTACGGAAGATATTCCATCATGGCCGAACCATACAGATTATTCACGTCGAGATATAGCAAATAGGTCGACGGTTTGGAGCCATCATACCTTTCACCCATGTGCTTGTTATTGGCCGAGGAGAATTTGTTGCAGCACTGACTGATGCCGCCACGAATTCCTCGCTCGACAAAGAGAAGCATGTCGACGTCTTTCAGTATCTGCAATTTGCACTGGGTGTACTTCAACATACAGGACCACGTATATCCCGGGAGGGTGTAATACCACGCGGGATCCTGCAATATCCACCAAGAGCAATATGTCGATTTTCATGTATAGGTCAGAGTACTCGCCCAATATTGTCAAGTTGAACGACCGCCACACGTTCTGCGCATGCTCGTATTCGGCATCGGTGATGCCACAATCGTTCAACTTGTTGTAGAACTGATCGCGCGCCGGCAAACTTGGGAATTCCAATTTCTCCATCGAATCGATGAAATCGTATGGGAATACCCCTTTTCGAGTGAGTAACTCGTACCGGTCGGCATCGAAATGGGCAAATTCGCGCCTTGAAATCTTCAAGTCATGGATGGTCAGTGTTTGCACCAAATGCTCCAAGCTCATGCCCATGAAGCGAAAAGGGTCAATGAATCGAAATTTAATGTCAGTGTTGCCGTCGTACTGGGTACAGGTCGTACAGGCAACAGGCTGACTTGACCCCTTTTTGCTATATCTCGAATAATGAAATGACTGTCGTATCTGGATACATTGTGAAAAATGATTGGCACAACGAACGACTTTTTGTAGTTCAAATTGCAATGCGCATGCGCATATCCACGGAACGCTTCCGTGTAGTGATTATGATCTATTACAATTTTGTCGTCAGTTTTCCAAGGTTTTTCGCAGATGTGACAACATGGCGCTGTCGCTCTATCTGGAAGTGAGACGATCATGGGGACAATATCCAAAGTTTTGGCTTCCACAAATTTGGCTATGGCCCCCATTCTCTCCGCAAACCAATCCATCGAGTCGAGGCCCCGATGACTATCATAAAATGACAAATTATCGTCATATGCACACTTGAAATAAAATACAGCGCTGAAAGGAATGTGTTTTTGGTACTTTGTCGTAAGTGAGGTGCATTCTTCGTCATTAAACTGTTCCAAAATCGACTCAAAATCCGCGTAAATTACAAAGGGCACTATTTTTTTATGTATGTAAAAAATCCCGAAATTCTACGTGATCATACGAAGGAAATGAAATTTTGCTCTCGTTTAATTTTGGACAATCAACAGTATGACTGTCGAGTTTCTCCTCACTCGTAAAATAATTTAAACACCTGTCGCAAATGAATGTTGTATGTTTATTTTTACTGAGTTGGTGACTGACTAGGCGAGATAAATCCTTTATCCAAACATAATATTATGTCATCGCCGATGGCGTTGTCGTCATCGGCGATTTCCAGTGGTGGTGCCTCGTAATCATTTAATTTCGGGTTATATTCATTTTGAATGAGGAGAAGATTGACATGTTTGTCTAATTTTTGTTTCGTGAGTCGGCTCGGAACTGTAACGAAAAATGCCTCCTTGTTCGCCTGCGGCTGAATCAATTCCAAGGTGTACACATTCACAGATATGTTGTTCAATCGCTCAAATTTGGTAATTTGTTTTAATTTCATAGGAAAGTCGATTCCATCCAAGTTCAGTACATTTGAATAGTGAGGGTATGATGAAATTCTATCTGGATTTTTACCCGATTCAACAGGGTACAAGGCCAAAACGACGGCCCAAGCGAAACACGCATCATCTTTATTTTTCAAATTAATGCAAGCTTTTTTATTCGCAATAGATTTGGGCAACTCGATGAAAGACGAACCGTTTCCCACGTTCGATTTATTCGTATTGATTTCCAAACTATTAATTTTCTGAAAACTCCAGCCACTTTCTTTGTCCGCGAATTTCGACAGTTTGTTTTGAATTTGATCGATGACATTTTCTAGGAACCACTTTTTCAAAGGTGTACCCCTATCGAAAACAACGTTTTTAGTGTTGAAATATTTATAGTCGCTTATTATTTGTTCTTGATTCAAGGAATTTTTCACGAATTTACCACAAAATTGACTTTGATGATTGGATGTTTTTTCAATAAATTTTGAATTCTGCTTTTGAATAGAATGAATGCATCACCAAAAAATTGTCCAATATCTTTATGTTTCAAATTTATAATTATACCGGTGCGTAAACGCGAAGGAAATGCCGATTTCAAGTCCTCCCACTTTACTCGAGATGTAACTTTTGATTTGACTCCCTCTCCCACCACCACGTCGACGCCTGGCTGTTCTTGACCTGACTTTTTGATTGAATTTCGTATAATTTTCAAGTGTCCGCATAAAGTTTGTAATTTTCTCAGAGAGCCTATGCAATCCACTGCCGCGATCGCACTATTGATCAGGCGGGCGGTGTACTTGCAATGGGCCAGCCAGTGTTTGCGTTCTTTATCAGTACAACCCTTTTTGAGGATTTTTTTGACGATTTTTTTGACCTTACGTAACTTGGCTACCATCTCCATACTGTGTGCAACAATAGCGTCAGATGACATGATGATGACGATTATTCAACAGACACACAAAATTTCAAGAAAATGTCAAATGAAAATACAAGAAACTCACTCTTTGTTTCCAACGGCGGCGGCAGCGTCGTCAGCGTCTTCAGGCTTTAGCGATCTCAAACAGCTGCTGGGGATGGTTTTGATTGGCAATTTTCTGCTCGCCCCTGTAGATGAGCATATGCTGGGACTCGGTTAATTTGTCGAGGATGGGTTTGAATGCACCAGTCACTCGATTTGGCAGAAATACTTTACACTCCTCCAACTCCACTAGGATGGACTCTCAAATTTGGTTGTTTTCGCTTCAGCGCCGAGGATCAGATGGGGTTCGTCCTTCGGTAGCTCAGACATCTTCCGCAGGTTCTTTCTGCAAGTCAAGATGAGACATCTGCGAAATCATTTGTAAAATGAAAAAATTTTCATACACGCTGTATTATAACTCTCACTCACTCACTCAAAATGAAAAATGATTTTTATGATTCACCCCGTGTATGAGAAATAAATATGATAAAAATAAAATATTCCAATCACATTGTATATAGCAAATGGAACTTTGTGAGAGACACCCTGTATGAGAAGGAATTATGATAAAAAATGCAATCCACACAAAACAAAAAAAATATGACGTTTTGTGAGAGAGACACTCTGAGACGAAAAACAAATATGACAAATGAACTTTTTCTGAATTTTTTTTGAAAAAGAAACACAACAAAGAGTGAATCGAAAGAAATAGGCACACTTGAAACAATCGCGAAAAATAACAAAAATAACTACTACTACTACTGACCTTTACAAATCACGAATTAAATGGCACTCACAATAAAAAACAATGCACTTGTATAGAAAAAAAGCGAGAGACAGATGAGGGGCAGAGAGGCACTTGTTGTTGCTTCGAACGCAGATAATAAAATGACGCAGGCTCGCTGTGGACGTACGTATTAACTCTCTGTGTCACGTGACCTACGCCGTCCACCTCCACGCCGAGTTCGCGTAACCCACGCTGCAAATGTATGCAACGGTCGATCTGGGGAAAACCCAAATTGCGCTATAACAAAAACAACTCCAAGGTCAATTTAGCTCGAGCAGCGTAAACAGATACCGGATGTGCGATTAAATCTGAAAAAAATGGATCATCGTCGTGTTTACTGAGAATTTCGTTCAGCTTGAGAGAGCAGACAGTAAACAAGTCCAAGGCCAAATCGTATTTCTTAGAATTTCATTGGAGAGAGAGTAAACACCAGATGTGGCTTATCGCTATTTACGACTACAGCACGCGGAGACGTATTTTTTTCTTTTGGAATTTCATTCGAGAGCGAGTGAGTTAATAATAAGTCGTCCACCATAATTTTCTGTTGTGTGTGTTCTAAGACAATAGACATTTCGTCATATTTAATTTTTTCGTTTCGTCAATAAAGGTGGCGGCGGCTATGTTTTTTTCTCTTCCAGCCAATTGCTCTCAACGAATCACGTGACGTTTTTTTCTCTTCCAGCCAATTGCTCTCAGTGAGGGAAAGTTTTTTCATAACTTCCGCCATCGCCGCCATGTTTTTTTGCATTCCGCTCCATCGCCGCCATGTTTTTTGCCTTCCGCTGCATCGCCGCCATGTTTTTTTGTCTTCCGCGCCATCTCCGCCATGTTTTTTGCGTTCCGCTCCATCGCCGCCATGTTCTTTGCGTTCCGCTCCATCGCCGCTATGTTTTTTGCCTTCCGCTTCATCGCCACCCCTTCCGCTCCATCGCCGCCATGTTTTTTGCCTTCCGCTCCATCGCCGCCCCTTCCGCTCCATCGCCGCCATGTTTTTTTGCCTTCCGCTGCATCGCCGACATGTTTTTTTGCAGAAAAGACGCGCGCCACTTAGGGTGAAACGTTTTGAACCCCCCCACCCCGAAACTCTTCGGCGAACATGTCATCTTCTTCAGCACCAACCCTCCACCAACGGCAAGAACTCGATGGACGCGGCCATCGAGAGATTCACCGTGTGGAGCAATGCCGATTCTGTGACACTCATCGGTCACAGAAGTTGCATTGTCTATCTACTAGCAAAGGTTCAAAAGCTTATAGATTATTAGACATAGAAACATGTAAAGTAACAATAAGCAGAATTGTAAGAGTTATTGAAAATGGCAAAATGAATGAAAAAGACGAAGCAGAAGATAATGAGGAAGCAGTGGTGATAAATTTTTTCAAACACACATCAGAACGAGAAGCAACGGGATATAGGAGAAATATCAGAACAAGAAGAAGCAGAAACTTGAATGAAATAATTGAGTCACCTTAAGATTTGAAGATGAAGAACAAGAAATGAAGATAAATAATTATATGGAACTAATAGAAAACGATGAACCTAAGACATTTGAAGAAGATATGAAAATGAGAAATAGAAAAAAATGCATAGAAGCCATTGGAGATGAAATAGAAGCTATAAAAAAATGCCAAGCATGGGAATTGGTGGAATTTCCAGAAAACCGAATATTTTACTGTGAATACAAAATAAAGTCTGATAATCGAACAATCAGATACAGGGCAAGACTTGTAGCGAGAGGATTCTCACAAAAGTATGGAGAAGATTAAGACGAAGTATTTGCTCCAGTCGTGAATCAAGCAACAGTCATTGACAAATGACATTTTTTATCTACATCAGAGAAACAACATTGAAAAAATATTGAAAGTTTTCAACATGTAAGGAGCAAAAACATCAAATATTCCACTTGAAACAGGATATTTCAAGAATAAAGAAAACAGTATTTGAAGATAACCAAAGCACTTTGAAAATGTTAGAACATGAATGTACAACAAATCGTTCGAAACACATCGACGTAAAATTTCATTATATCAGAGATCTTAAAAGAAGTGGTGAAATTGAATTTCAATACTCCAATACTGTTCGACATAGAAATGTAAGCAGACATTCTTACCAAACCATTGGAAGCTATGAAACTGGAATACTTGCGGAAAAAAATTGACCTGAAGATTAGGTCGAGAAGGGGTGTTGTAATCGACTAAATATTACATCAATTTATGTATATAATGATGTAACTTAATTTTTTTTATATTGAAGTTAGTTGAATATTTTATATCACACGTTGAACATTAAAAGTCAAAACCATTCTCCTGCATTTTCAATATACATAAAAAACCACAGCCTCTAACAAATGTTCATGCAGCTTTGCGAACCAGACAAACCCATTGACAGAAAATCTTTAAGAGAACTAACTCACTGGGAAATTTGAACGAACTTGGAATCTGAGTAATATGAAGAAAAGTGGTTGACCATCTGTCTCCAAACAATCAGATTGATATCTTGATAGATCTTCAATAAAACACTCAACAATCCACAACTGAACCAGTGGATCAAAGTGATATGCCACATTCAACAAACTACTGAGAAAACAATACATCCCAATAAAATAAAAATGGTTCACGAACTTTCCGAAAACGATTCTGATCATAGAATTAATTCATATGTGTGACCTGATGAGTAAGAAACTCCGTCAAAATATGATTCATGTGAGCAACATTTGTTTCAGTGATGAATGCACGTTTTTCTTGAAATGACATTCGAAAATAGACATAATCACTCACCGCTATTGGAGCACTAAAAATCCTCACAACTCACAACATCCAAAAAGTTAATAGCTGGGCTGGCATATTGGGCCACCGTATCATAGGTCCATATTTCTTGAGGGAAAATTTGAATAAAGTTCGATATTTGAGAATACAACAAGGAGACATATTTCCGGAAAGAATTCAGGTGGCTTGAAATAACATACAAAGTATTAATTTTCAACAGGGTGGAGCACCTCCTCATTATTTCAGGCCAGTAACCAACTTTTTGAATAAACAGTTTCTGGAAAGATGGATCGGTAGGACGGGGTCCTATTGAATGGCCAGCTTGATCGCCTGATTTGACCAATTTGGATTTTTTCTTGGGGAGGTATCTCAGATCTCAAGTGTACAGAAACGCCCCAGGAACGATACATGAATTTAAGGAACGCATAAGAGATGTATGTAGGAATTTACACCGCAAATGTTTGGAAATGTGAGGAGCAAATTTCAGAATCGTCTCTTCTTGTGCCAGGAAGTCAATGACGAACATTTCGAACATTTGATTTGATTTTCTCTCTCAATTACTCAGATATTTATGTGAAAAAAACATTGTTATTTATTCTGGATGATTTTCTCAGTTTTGATGAAATTAAATGAAACAATCACCTGCCTTGTTACTTGAATTTCAATCGATGATGGAATTGTTTTACAATTTTTAGGAGAAAAATTCTCGTTTAATGATACTCAAAAAGATTTGATGAATTTACTAGAGCTCATTAATAGCAATCAAAAAGATCCTCACAGAGTAGAGCTCTTACATTAAATACCGACATTTTGTTTTGGATGAATACTTTTGTTTGAAATTTTGTGAACTCATACAGAATAATTGTAAGATGTTTCGAATGAGGTGTCACTCGTTCCCTCATGCCATATTTTGTTGTCAAAGGATAGCTTATGACTTACCATTTAGCTAAACAAAAATTCAATATGAAATTCCAACCAGTTCAAAAGTTAGCAGGGGAGGTTACTTTATGGACAGACTGTATAGAATAGAATAGAATATAATTTTTATTGGTCTAAGATACACCGTAGTGTTTTGACAGGTCAAAATGTATACGTTACAAAGCAGTACAGTATCAGTTTAAAAACATAGAATGTGTTATATTATATAGTAATACAGTTTACTGAATGTCAAACTTAAATTCTGATATGTCGTAGTAGGCATTGGCTATGAGATGATTTTTCAAGGTCAGTCTGAATGTTTTCATATTCATATTTTTGAGTTGAGTGGGCAATGAATTGTAAAGATTAATACCCAAATTATATCTTCTTGTTGATTCAAGTCTTTGTTTGGGTATCTGTATATCGTTCCTATGGCGAGTATTATAAGAATGATTTTCTCCATTGGTTGGATGTTTGGAATCATCTTCTTTTATGTTAAGGAGATGGCAGAATATGTTTGCAGATGGTAATGTCATTATATTAAGTTTTATAAACCATGGTTTACATGAGTCATTCCTTTGAAGACCTACGATTGCTCGAATTGCTCTTTTCTGCAGGGTAAACACGTTTTGCATGTGAGTGGACATTCCCCAGATTATCAGCCCATATGTCATTGTACTATGGAATATTGCATGATAGGCAGCTATAGCCGCATTTTGACCAAGGTCATTTTTCAATTTTCTAAGGGCATATGCTTTCCTTGACAAATTGATTGTCAGATTATCAATATGAGTTTGCCAGGTTAATTTTGTATCAAACCATATTCCCAGTGATTTTACAGCTTCTGTTTCGTTTGGTTTCATTTCAAAATTTATTGTTTTAGTTTTATTTTTATTTAGACATAGCTTATTTGCATTGAACCAATCTGATGTGTCCTTTATAATGTCATTTACAAGAGATGTCACATCAGTACCTGTATTGAAGTGTTCGGCAAAAGTTGTGTCATCTGCGAATAAACAAGAGAAAAGTGGTGAACTGTTCGGAAGGTCATTAATATATATATAAGGAAAATAGGGGCCTAGGACACTTCCTTGTGGTACACCATTAATAATTGGAAGCGACTCGCTCAAACTGTCGTTGACAGATACACACTGCATTCTGTCAAATAGATATGACGATAATAGTGCTAATGTTTTTCCTCTCAGCCCATAGTGTTCCAATTTATTCAATAGAATATCTTTGGAAATACAGTCGAAAGCTTTACTGAGATCTAAAAAAATTCCTATTGTAGCCTGTTTGTTTTCAAAACCCTCTTGGACGTAGGAGACTTGTTTTAACAGTGCTTTTGAAGTACTTCTGTTTTTCCTAAATCCAAACTGTGCTTCTGTAAATAGATTGTGTGACTCTAAAAAATTCGCTATTCTAATGGCAATAACTTTTTCTATGATTTTTGCTAAAATGGGAATCAAGGCAATTGGGCGATAGTTGGATATTATTTCTGAGTCTCCTGATTTGTAGATTGGTATAAGTTTAGCTATTTTCAATTTACTTGGAAATTCGCCATGCAAGAGTATCAAATTCACTAGATGAGTAATTGGAGATAAAAGTGTTGACATATTTTTTTTGAACATTACCGTAGAGTGGTCAAAGATGTCAGTGGCATTAGAGTTTTTGAAAGATGTAATGATCTTTTTTACTTCAGCTTCTGTGGTTGGATATAAGAAGTAAGTAGCTTTCATATGATCGGTTTGATTCAGGAATTTTTGTTATCATTTCACTTACTTCTCTCACTATCTCACTTTACGAAATTATTATTATATTCGTCACTAGAGTTTGTATTATTTGAGTGTGTTTGTTTATTTTTTATGGTGTTGTTTACGTGTTTCCAGATTGTTTTTTGTTTGTTACTCGATGTGAGAATTTCCTCAGTAATTTGTTCTTTTTTTAATTTTATAAGAAGTTGCTCATATTCATATTTTTTATTTTTGAATTCGATTTGAGTCTCATTATTCTCTGAATGGTTAAGTTCCATGAGGTTATGTATGTTTGTAAGTTGCTTCTTCAGCATTATTACTTCAGGATGATCTGAAAATACGAATTTGGGTTTACTTTTCTCTTTTACTTCGACTAAGGGAAATGCTATATCACGATAATATTTTAGGGTATTATAGAATATATCTACTGCAGTGTTGGCCATTTTTTCTGCGTACAATTCAGCCCAGTTCTCGGAAGATAAGTAGAATAGGAATGAGTTTTGATTATCTACTGATTTATTGTATATAATTTTTTTCTGGGGACACTTTGTTTTTTCTTCGTTTCTGAATTTAATTATCTGTGCTTTATGATCAGACAAGAGGCAATTTATTACTTCTGCATTCATCGAAGCTACATTTGTAAAAATATTGTCTATACAGGTCCTGGAGTTGCCTTGTATTCTGGTATATTCAGTAATCTCCTTTTTTAGTCCGAACGTTAGGAATATGTTGATAATTTCTTTGCTCTCTCGCGAGTTTACGGAAAAGTTTATATTAAAGTCTCCACCTATAATAATGTTTGATGTTTTATGATTTCTAAAGACAAGCTCCAATATATGATATGAATAATTCTAAGTCACCGCAAGGGGAACGATATACACACACCAATATACGTATACGTATACGTATAACGTATCAGAATATTTTTCATCCTACTAAATATTTTTTAATGTCGAAAAAATTAAAACATGGTGTGTCAGAATAACAACTTCCAACTCCTTATCTCTATTCCACACATTATTTCAATAGGTATGAACAGTTTTTCAAGGTGTGTCTTTTGAACGGTTTTTGAGAATGTATGAAGGAGAGCAAACGACCTTCCTATAGATATTGTACTATTCACGAATGAGGCATGTATGTGGCCAAATTTTTCTCCTTTTTGATAAATGGACTAACATACATTCATACACCTAGATTAGTGTACCTACCAAGTTTTTTTTTCCTTCGAGAATTTTGAATTATTTTTTTTTTCGGACTTTCGACACCCTGTATCTCAGAGGGATGCATTTATTTCAAAAATAAAAATTGTTTTTCCGATAACCAGCTGTCGTCCCCGTACGAACGACAGCCCTCAGAAGTAAAAACTTGTGCGAACCGAGGATTAACGAGGTATTACCTTCTAACGAGCGATTCCTAGCACTTTCTCAGGCCATGGAAACGCGGTGATTGTAACCACTCTTCTACCTGGCCTCCTAAATATACATGGATATAAACTTTTCACCTCAAAATGAGGTAAGGAACCTGTGTATTGTGAAAACGGAGTTCTATCAAAAAATGTTTTTTGTAAAAAATCGTTATTTTGCGTTTGTCAGCTGAAACCTATGAACCTTCGAAATTAATCAAGAAATCTGTGCGAGCATGATCCTAACCACGGTTGAGAATTTCACTAGAAGTGTTCTATGTCATTTACCAATCCACTTCGCATCCTCTTGGCAGTTGTTTTTCTAGATATCAGTAGTATGATGCTTTGTTTTCAAATATGAAGAGGTTGATATTCTGAAATGTTGAAACTGAAATAATTTTTAATACCTAGGTACAAGTATATTTTTGAACGTAACTTTTCAATATCTGGTTCCCACGAACTACATGAAGAAATAAACTTAATAATCTTATCAAAAACTCACAAAATGAAAATTGTGAAAATACATAAAAATTTAAAAAAACATTGGAAACTTTATTTATTTCTGTAGCTTGACGTGTAGGTAGATATCCAGTAAGGTGGGGTGCGTACCGAGAAGATATTTTTCATTTACAAACTATGGAACTAAAAATAAACATAAAAAATCAATAAAAAGCTTTTATTTGAATGTGCAAAACTGTGGGATTAAACACGAGACAATTGTCAGCTTGATTACGAGAACAAAAATAAAATCGCGTTCTGTTTTCCAAACATCCCGCGATACTAGACTGCCACCGTCAGTTTCCTCATTAGGGTAAATTTTCATGAACAGAAGTTAAAAATATTGCCCACGAGCATGAAATAAATAAGACAACATAATCATTCAATGGACCCTGCACATTCCTTACGAAAAATGGCTTTCCGTGAATTCGACAGAATTGTTAGCACGTTGTAGTCCTTGAAATCCTTGAAGTGCTGATCAAAAGTGTTCATAGCTACAATGTTGAAAAATGTACAGTTTTCGAGATATAGAGCTTTAAAAAGGAAGTTTTCCATTTTTGCGGTATTCGCTCATTATTCGGAGAGCTTTCATGTCTGGTTGGGATGTTATTTGTATGTTCGGTGTCCAGAATTGAACTCATTCTCACTTATATTAGGCCACGCCATGGCCTGGCCATGGAAAATTATACAAATTCCAAGGTTTCGCATATTCCTATACATGCTACGAAATTTAATTTTTGGAAAATCAATATCATATATTATCAAAGATAAAAATGGACATTGTTGATGCCATTTTTATCTCATCTATACCGTACGAGTGTCGTAGATAGTAGTACAACACTCATAGCGCCGCGTTTTGCCTATGGATATAGTCTGAGACCGCATAAGTTGGACAGGCTGACAGCAAATGCAGTATGGTCTCAGCTGCCCCACGACACTCTCTGCAACTTAGTGTCAGGGACCTCTTATACCTATTGATCATTACTTATTGTTAACTAAATTAAGAGCAGTTGGTTTCTCTGAATCACTAGTCGATCTAATGAAATCTTATTTACTCATAAGAACTCAGTTCGTAGAATATGGAGGGTACCTACACGTCTAATCGCTATATAGCTTGCACAGGAGTCCCACAAGGCTCCAATCCGAGTCCACTTCTATTTTTAATATTTATCAATGATTCAATGATTTATCGCTCAAACTTAATGCTACCCATCTTCTATTCGATGACGATTTGAAAATATATAGTCCAGTTACCTGTACTCAAGACTGTTCCATACTACAAAGTAATTTAGCATAATCACACTGCTGTTCTAGTAATAATCTCAAACTCAACAAATGCAAAATCTTACGTTCTTATGTAAATAGTATCCAATTGCCTACAGCTACAAAATAAATAACATTGAACTTGAATGATGTTTCATCTTCCAAGATTTGGGCGTAATATTTGACAGTAGACTTACTTTTATTGAACATATTAAAAAAATTGTAATGAATTAAATGAAATTACTCGGTTACTGTGTTGGAAATTGGTCTCACTTTGCTAATATAGACAGTCTGAAAATACTGTACCTCACATTCATTAGAAGTAAATTAGAATAAGCCATTGAGTTACCATAATATAAAAACGCAATAGACAGTATAGAATCTGTTCGAAGGAAATGTCTTATGTTCTATAAAAGCTATGGCTATTACCCCGAAAAAGGATATGCTTATCAAGTCCTGAATATTTTTCACCTTCAATCTCTGCAAGAAAGACGCGACTGCTTGTCACTTACCACTCTCCATAAATTATAGAACGGCATAATAGACTCTCCCTATTTGTTGGGCAAGATCAATTTTCATGTACCAAGATTAGTTCAAATAACCTTTTACACCTCGGTTCCTCGTACCAATTTACTTCTCAAGTCACCAATTTTTTCAATGGGTGAAATCTTCAACGATAATTGTTCGTCGTGTGATATCAATTTCTGTCAGGAAGGTGGTTCTGATAATAAGGGTCCTTAGTGGAATGATGGACACAATGCTCTCAAATTTGGAAAGCACACCGGCTTGCCATGGTACGGCCGAAAACTTAGCCGGAAGAATGCAGAAGGCTGTAATTCTTGCTTCACTCCGCCTTCTCAGGGCACATTACTCTCGAACCCAGTATTCATTCACCCCACAGACGTGGGGAGTGTTTACTGGGGTTAATGACAAACCAGCGCGCCCTCCGGTTATATCGGAGCTCCGGAGACTGGTACATTCCCTATGGAAAAAAAATTATGAAACTAATAAGATTGACAAAGTCGAAGTACCCTTTCTCTCCACACGTTTCCACCAAGTGAAAAAATGAGGCAAATATCTGTCAGAAAACAACTTCTTTCCTGGCTAATACCACGACGGACATTGACCTACATCTGACAGATATTTGTGCAACTTTCTTCCAAGAAAACCCAATTGCAAGTGCGTACCTTGTAGTTAAACAGTAGATTATCCTCGAAACTTAGAAATCATACCGGCTTGCCATGGTGCGGCAGAAAACTCAGCCGGAAGAATGCAGAAGGTCGTAATTCTTGCTTCACTCCGCCTTCTCTTCCGTCTATCCAGTGCGATTCTGTTATATAGTCTGGGAAAGTATAATCTGTTCCACGATGATTTAGGATGCAAGCTCCTATGAGTCATCATTTTGCGAGTTTTTACATCGATTTGTCACAGAAGTGAAGTATAATCATATTAGTGAAGCATATTAGTTGCGTCAACTTTGTTCTTTTCAGCTCCGACAGTTCTGACGACCAGATCTGTCGGAGTTTATGCTGATACGTGCCGCGGAGAGAGTTTTTAACAGTGATTTGTTAGGTTCTATTCTGTCAAGTTTCTAAAGAAGAATGTACGTGATATATTTGGGGGTTTGAATCACTCAGACTGAAAATCGGTCCGTGCTGGCCAAATACACTATCTAGCCAAAGCCAAAGGCCGCAGTGGTCGTGATGGTAGAGCGCTTGCCTCTGAATCACGAAAGCGTGGGTTTGATTCTCAGCATAGTCACTGGTCTCGTGCTAGGAATCACACGTTAAAAGGTAAAACCTCGTTAATCCTTGGCTCGTATAAGTTTCGACTTCTGAGGACTGTCGTTCGTAAGGGGGCGACAGCTAGTTAACGAAAAAAATAATTTTGGAAAACAAAAAACAAACAATTGAATTAACCTCAATCTATTACTTCACAACGGACGGACGAAAGATTTGAGTAGGGTTATATTTATGATTAAAATATTAAATTTGATAATTCAAGAATGGCAACAATGGAATATATTTATTCACCTCACAAAATTCTCTTCATTTTGTATAAATGGTATATCTGTCGTTAATGGTGTGATAGTAAATTACCGTTAGTATGCATACAGATAACCAAAAACATTAAACCAAAAACTGGCTCATGTACGTATTATTATTAATATAGTTATTCCACTTATATCATTTACTATAGTATCCTTTCTGCAATTTTAGCGCTGGAGGGCATACAGTACGCGAACCCTCCTACAAAATCTGAAGTGATAACCAGCAAGTTGTAATTTAGTATACTGTTTAGGTTTGAACGTGAGTAGCCCCATATCAGGCCCTCCACTGCGGCCATTGGCCTATTGTGGCTCACCCTATGGTTATATATTCAATCTCTTGATGAAATTAAGGAGTATATTGAGAAAAAATTTACCAGATTCTCTGGCCGTACTGTAGTATTGCCAAATGTTGAAAATCTAGTTCTGGCCGCTGCGGGACATGAACCTAATGTGTTTAGCCGTTTCATCCCCCTTCATGCATAGACGGCATGAGTAGCGGCGTTAGGGTAGGGCGCGGTTGGGTGACCGCCCAGGAGCGCTAGATATAAAGGGGCGACACAGGCGCCTCATCATTTCGGCATGTTCATTGTGCAAGTCTTACTTACTTAAATTTCCTAAATCTAGATACAAAGTCGTTATGATGGCAACACTAGAATGAAATGCAGAGTTTGGTTGGAACACTGCTTTTCATTTTACCGGGAATCCCCGACCATAGCACATACCACAAAATAAATTATCCATCTCTTTCAAACATTTTTGTTAGAAAGAGTTGGCGTTATTTTTGACGAAGAGGAACACAATCAGCTCATTCATTATATCGGTGCACCGGGTGCACGCACTTAGCACTTGAGATTTACTAAACTATCCCTTTGAACGGCTCACGCTCCGTTGAGGTGGTATTCTTCACTCTTCGTTTCGACTACCGAATGACATTAGATTTATGTTTATGTTCAAAATTTACGTAGTATAAAAGTGGGTATTTGTTTTTACCACCGGATAATTTAATTGGGTAAGTACTTTATATTATTCAACTATCTATATTTAGTATAATAAAAAGGAAACATTTAGAACATTTGACCCGTGATCTACCAAAATTTCCATGGAGCTATATAGTGATATTCTCAACAGATTTTTATAAATTTTAGGTTTTGTCAAAAAAATAAATTCTCCAAAAAAACAACTAGTTAACTGCGATGACCGAAACAGCTCGCAGCGGTTACTTTAAGTGGCTGAAAAACCGTGACAGTGACTTGACTAGGTAACTCAAATCTACTAGGTAATTTTTTTTTTTCGCATTTTTTTCAATAATAATGTGCTGTTTAATTAAATTCAAAATCGTTTAATAAAGTGGCATTTTACCACATAGAACTGTCAATTTACTGCATAGTGATGTAATGTCAATAAAACACAGTTTGATAGAAAATTGTTCTTTTGAATTAGTGTGAAGTTACCCACACTTTCCTAGCCACAGTTTCTTATTGTTGGTGGAATTGAGGAGTGAACGTCTGCGGTGTTGCCACATCAATTATTTTTAAAGATATCTTCTTATTTTTACAGAGATGTTCATAATCAGTTTTCTAGGTTATTTGCGACATGAGAGACGGGTCGCATAATTTTATTATCGAAGGAATTATTGATATGTATTATATAGAAAACATCGAACTCTCTGATATGTTTCGATTTATAAAATCATTCGGTAAATCGAGTGCATTTTTCAATGAAAAAACAAATATCGTGACTAACAAATCAGAAAAAAATTAGTAACATAAACGAAACGTGATTAATCTGACGCCAAATATTTTGAAAATGCGAATATGAATTAGGACAGATACAGAAATTATCCAGTAGAGTTGAATGAATAATCAAATACGGAGGGTGATACAACGAAACTTCGTTACCACCCATAGAGACTGATAAAAGGCAGAGAAAGAAGAAAAAATTATATCTTCCAAACGACAATGAATCGAAGGGATTTTCACAAAAACTTCTCAAGGGAATGATCTAACTGGGTGACAACAAAATTCCGTGACAAACCGTACAGACTGAGAAAAAATCATTTCTCAGAGAAAGTTGAAAAAATCATATCTTCCAAACGACGACGAATAAGTCTTTTACAGGAACTTCCTAAAGGGATGATCTAACAGGGTGATACAACGAAATTCCGTGACAAACCGTACAGACTGAAAAAAATGCATTTCTCAGAAAAAGTTGAAAAAATTATATGTTCCAAACGACGACGAATAAGTCGAAGAGATTGTTACAAAAACGTCTTGAAGGAATGATCTAACAGGGTGATACAACACAATTTTGTGACAAACCGTACAGACTGAAATAAATGCATTTCTTAGAGAAAGTTGAAAAAATCATATCTTCCTAACGGCGACGAATAAGTCGAAGAGATTTTTACAAAAACTTCTTAAACCAGGGTGACACAATGAAATTTTGTGACAAACCGTACAGACTGAAAAAAATGCATTTCTCAGAGAAAGTTGAAAAAATCATATCTTCCTAACGACGACGAATAAGTAGAAGAGATTTTCACAGAAACTTCCTGGAAGGATGATGTAACAGGGTGATTCAACGACATTCCGAGACAAACCGTCCAGACTGAAAAAATGCATTTCCCAGAGAAAGTTGAAAAAAATCATATCTTCCAATCGACAACGAATAAGTCGAAATGATTTTTACAAAAACTTCTTAAACCAGGGTGACACAATGAAATTTCGTGACAAACCGTACAGACTGAAAAAAATGCATTTCTCAGAGAAAGTTGAAAAAATCATATGTTCCTAACGACGACGAATATGTCGAAGAGATTTTTACAGAAACTTCCTAAAGGGATGATCTTTAAGAAGTTTTTGTAAATATCTCTTCGACTTATTCATCGTCGTTTGAAAGATATAATTTGTTCAACTTTCTCTGAGAAATGCATTTCTTCAGTCTGTACGGTTTGTCACGGAATTTCGTTGTATCACCCTGTGAGATCATTCCTTCGAGAAGTTTTGGTGAAAAATCTTTACGACTTATTCGTCGTCGTTCGGAAGATATAATTATTTCAACTTTCTCTGAGAAATCCATTTTCTCCAGTCTGTACTGTTTGTCACGGAATTTCGTTGTATCACCCTGTTAGATTATCCCTTCTAGAAGTTTTTGTAAAAATCTCTTCGACTTATTCGTCGTCGTTTGGAAGATATGATTTTTTCAACTTTCTCTGAGAAATGCTTTTTTCTCAGTCTGCACGGTTTGTCACGGAATTTCGTTGTATCAACCTGTTAGGTCATCCCATTAAGAAGTTTTTTTTTAAATCTCTTCGACTTATTCGTCGTTTGAATGGTATAATTTTTTCAACCGTCTCTGAGAAATGCAATTCATTCAGTCTGTACGGTTTGTCACAAAATTTCGCTGTATTACCCTGTTAGATCATACCTTTAAGAAGTTTTTGTAAATATCTCTTCGACTTATTCATCGTCGTTTGAAAGATATAATTTATTAAACTTTCTCTGAGAAATGTATTTCTTCAGTCTGTCCGGTTTGTTACGGAATTTCGTTGTATCACCCTGTTAGATCATTCCTTCGAGAAGTGTTGATGAAAAATCTCTACGACTTATTCGTCGTCGTTCGGAACATAAAGTTTTTTCAACTTTCTCTGAGAAATGCATTTTCTTCAGTCTGTACGGTGTGTCACAAAATTTAGTTGTATTCCACTGTTAGATCATCCCTTCAAGAAGTTTTTGTTAAAATCTCTTCGACTTATTCGCCGTCGTTTGGAAGATATGATTTTTTTCAACTTTCCCTGAGAAATGCATTTTTTTTTTCAGTCTGTAAGGTTTGTCACGGAATTTCGTTGTATCACCCTGTTATATCATACCTTTATGAAGTTTTTGTAAAAATCTCTTCGACTTATTCATCGTCGTTTGGAAGATATGAATTTTTTCAACTTTCCCTGAGAAATGCATTTTTTTCAGTCTGTACGGTTTGTCACGGAATGTCGTTGTATCACCCTGTTAGATTATCCCTTTAAAAAGTTTTTGTAAAAATCTCTTCGACTTATTCGTCGTCGTTTGGATGATATCATTTTTTCAACTTTCTCTGGGAAATGCATTTTTTCAGTCTGTACCGTTTGTCACGGAATTTCGTTGTATCACTCTGTTACATCATCCTTTCAGGAAGTTTCTGTGAAAATATCTTCGACTTAATCGTCGTCGTTTGGAAGATATGATTTTTTCAACTTTCTCTGAGAAATGCTTTTTTCTCAGTCTGCACGGTTTGTCACGGAATTTCGTTGCATCAACCTGTTAGGTCATACCTTTAAGAAGTTTTTTTAAGAATCTTTTCGGCTTATTTGTCGTTTGAATGGTATAATTTTCTCAACCGTCTCTGAGAAATGCAATTCATTCAGTCTGTACGGTTTGTCACAAAATTTCGTTGTATCACCCTGTTAGATCATACCTTTAAGAAGTTTTTGTAAATATCTCTCCGACTTATTCATCGTCGTTTGAAAGATATAATTTATTAAACTTTCTCTGAGAAATGTATTTCTTCAGTCTGTCCGGTTTGTTACGGAATTTCGTTGTATCACCCTGTTAGATCATTCCTTCGAAAAGTTTTGGTGAAAAATCTCTACGACTTATTCGTCGTCGTTCGGAACATAAAGTTTTTTCAACTTTCTCTGAGAAATGCTTTTTTCTCAGTCTGCACGGTTTGTCACGGAATTTCGTTGCATCAACCTGTTAGGTCATACCTTTAAGAAGTTTTTGTAAAAATCTCTTCGACTTATTCATCGTCGTTTGACAGATATAATTTTTCAACTTTCTCTGAGAAATGCATTTTTTCAGTCTGTACGGTTTGTCACGGAATTTCGTTGTATCACCCTGTTAGATCATTCCTTCGAGAAGTTCTGGTGGAAAATCTCTTCGACTTATTCGTCGTCGTTCGGAAGATATAATTTTTTCAACTTTCTCTGGGAAATGCATTTTTTCAGTCTGTACCGTTTGTCACGGAATTTCGTTGTATCACTCTGTTACATCATCCTTTCAGGAAGTTTCTGTGAAAATATCTTCGACTTAATCGTCGTCGTTTGGAAGATATGATTTTTTCAACTTTCTCTGAGAAATGCTTTTTTCTCAGTCTGCACGGTTTGTCATGGAATTTCGTTACATCAACCTGTTAGGTCATACCTTTAAGAAGTTTTTGTAAAAATCTCTTCGACTTATTCATCGTCGTTTGACAGATATAATTTTTTCAACTTTCTCTGAGAAATGCATTTTTTCAGTCTGTACGGTTTGTCACGGAATTTCGTTGTATCACCCTGTTAGATCATTCCTTCGAGAAGTTCTGGTGGAAAATCTCTTCGACTTATTCGTCGTCGTTCGGAAGATATAATTTTTTCAACTTTCTCTGAGAAATGCATATTTTTCAGTCTGTACGGTTTGTCACGAAATTTCGTTGTATCAACCCTGTTAGATCAACCCTTCAAGAAGTTTTTGTAAAAATCTCTTCGACTTATTCGTCGTCGTTCGGAAGATATACTTTTTTCAACTTTCTCTGAAAAATGCATTTTTTTAGTCTGTACGGTTTGTCACGGAATTTCGTTGTATCACCCTATTAGATCATACCATTAGGAAGTTTCTGTAAAAATCTCTTCGACTTATTCGTCGTCGTTTGGAAGATATGATTTTTTCAACTTTCTCAGAGAAGTGCGTTTTTCTGAGTCTGTACGGTTTGTCACGGAATTTCGTTGTAACGCCCTGTTAAATCATTCTTTTGAGAAGTTTTTGTGAAAATCTTTTCGATTTATTCGTCGTCGTTTGGAATATATAATTTTTTCTACGTTCTCTGAGAAATGCTTTTTTTCAGTCTATATGGGTGGTAACGAAGTTTCGTTGTATCACTCTCCGTATTAGATTATTCATTCAGTTCTACTGGATAATTTCTGTATTTGTCCTAATTCATCTTCGCATTTTCAAAATATTAATCAGGTTTCTCACGTTTCGACAAAATACTTTGGTACAAATTTTTTTCTGATTTGTTAGTCACGATATTTGTTTTTTCATTAAAAAATGCACTCGATATACCGAATGATTTCATAAATCGAAACATTTCAGAGAGTTTGATGTTTTCTATATAATACATATCAATAATTCCTTGGATAATAAAATTATGCGCCCTGTCTCTCTTGTCGCAAATAACCTAGAAAACTGATTATGAACATCTCTGTAAAAATAAGAAGATATCGGTAAAAATAATTGATGTGGCAACACCGCAGAAGTTCACTCCTCAATTCCACCAACAATAAGAAACTGTGGCTAGGAATGTGTCAGGTTACTGGGTTACGAAAATTCTACACAGGTACCTACGATGAATTTTCTTGAATTTTGAATTTATAACTTTGTAATGCTTTTATATCTATGATTATTCGTATTATAATTACTAACACAAAATGCGAAAAAAAGGCAGTTTTACTAAACTCGTATAGCTTTTAAGTTACTCGCTCGCTGTTCTCGCTCGTATTGAAAGGCTATACTCATATAGCTTTTCTAAACTTGTTTATTATACTATTTTGGACAATTACTTTTTAAACAAAACTTCAAATTCATAAAAATGTGCTGATAATGTTGGATAATTTGGTATGTCACGAATCAATAATAATATCCCCATTCCAGCCTGACGTCGATATAATAGGCACTCTATATGTATAACGAAGCATTAGGCACAGTAACTTATTCATTTTTAGAAATGTTAGGAATGTTAGGCAGATTTTTAAACAAATTTGTACTAATTTATTAAGTAGTACAAAATGTCTGAACAGGGTGATCCTATCAAAAAGAAACCATCAGGGTCAGAATATAGAAAACGGAAAGCCGAAAAGGAAAAGGATTTTCAAAAAACAAAAAAGTTTATGAAAATAGATAAATATATTACAACAAAAAATCAAAACCTGAACGTGACATCTACATCTGGAATACAAACGGGTGTATCGGTAGTGGAGCTGTCTGACAAGTTACATCAAGTAGCTGTTGAAGAAATTGTGGACGAAGTTTCCCGAAGTGATGAATTAAGTTGTGCAGATTGTGCTACAATTACAGATGTTGCTCAAGACGACGCCATTAGTGATATACAACAGGCACAAGTTCTAGATGACGTTAATACTGTTGTCACGAATACATTGGATCCAGCTACGTGGCCACTCACCCGCAATAGCAAAACTATTGATTATATAATAGCTACTGGTCCAGTACAAAGTCACATTGATAGTTATCCAAAGAATGACATGGGGCGACATTTCTCTAATGCCCATTTCATAAAAGAACTTGCAAACAATGAAACAGTTCAGCGTCGCTGGTTAATATATTCCGTTTCTAAAGATTGCGTTTATTGTTTTTGTTGCCGGCTATTTGATAGTAGTTCCAGGTTGAATTTAGTATCTGAAGAGTACAACGACTGGAAACGCCTGTCTGAGATGTTAAAAAATCATGAAAATAGCACTTCTAATAAAAAGTTTTACCATTCATGGATTGATACTGAACTACGAATAAAAACAGGAAAAATAGTGGATTGCCAAGAACAAAGTTTGATTAAAATAGAAACCACAAGATGGAATAATGTTTTGTCTAGATTGATGCATATAACACTATATTTAGCTGAATATAATATGGTGTTCAGAGGTACTTATGATAAACTTTATATGCCACATGACGGTTAGTTCTTGGGCTTAGTACAACTACTGGGTAAATTCGATCCAGTTATGTAGGAGCACTTGCGTTTAGCTGTAAAGGGTGACGTTTCGGACCACTATTGTGGAAAAGATATTCAAAATGAATTGATAGAGCTGATAGGTGAAAAAGTAAAGTCAGAGATCATATCACGCGCAAAACAAATAAACAAAATAGTATTCAGTTATAGCAGACTGTACCCCGGACATTAGTCATGTCGAACAACTTTCTCTGATAATACGATTTGTTGACACATCAGGTGAAGACAAAGTATCAGTAAAAAAACAATTCATAGAATTTATACCTGTCGATGGGTCGACTGGTGAAAGACTTAGTTACCGAAATCATTATTGATGTTTTAAATAAACACGGACTAGAATTAAACAATTGTCCGTCACTTATATTTCGAACATTTTCCTTGAACCATGTAGTGGTATTCCACTGCACATTGACTTCACAGGTTAAAAGAGGCAAACAAAACCTCTGGCAACACTGGCTAGGCCGCACTCTGTATTCATCACGCCATGCTTATTCATACCTCATTGTATTTTCCTGCGTCATTGGCTTCGCACGCCACGCGTATTCCTAAAGTATTCGTTTTCAGACACACATAGCGTCGTTCAAAATGCCTAAACGGCCACGGTCTAGTGATGATCGAATGATTCATAAGAAAATGAAGACGTATGAGCGGCTGAAGGAATAGTTGGAACGACTGTGACATGAATTAGATCACAGTGATAGCGACCAAGGTAGGCCAAGACTAACGCTGTTATTAACAAAAAACAGTATACAACGGCAGAGGGTAATTTTTAGTAGCCCATACCCAATCTTTCTGATTTTTTCTGCTGTTTGAATAGTGTTTACATACACGTCTCAGATTATGTTTTATGTGAGTGCCTTTGAGTAGTCCACTGGGATTCCACGTGAGTAAACTCGTGTTTCTTTCATTTTAGAGGAGGGACGAGGTAGCATAGTAAAGTTGTGACTCATGCGGAGGTTCATACATGCCCCTGAAACTAGGGCGAGTAGTATTCGTTTAGTCCAAAGTGACCCGGAAGATAGTATTAGAGAGGACATTTTGTCCTCGAATCCTCTAAATACCAGTCGAATGGACACTATAAACCCTTTTATGATTTCTGAACGGGAAATTTACATAGCTGAACCTCCTGGATCGGCACCTGACACTGAGTTGAGCCTATTTGGCGAGGATCCTCTGAGCATTAATAGGAAGGGCAACGAAATGCTACCGGACTTAGCAAAAAGATTCAACTACTCATTAACAAAGGGCTTCGAAATAGATATAATTTCAAAATTAATCTAGAAACACCCGCCAGCAATAAATTGAGACCGTTTGGTACCTCCAATCTTGAACGCAGAGATAGGGGCAGCATCTAAGTCTAAGGGCAAGATCAGAGAGGACAAATTTCTCTTTTCCATGCAGGAGGCCAGCTGGTATAATGTCGCTTAAATGCACTGTATAAAACGAATGGTAAAATAATCATTTTTTTACATTATCACGGACTTTCACAACTGATACTTATGGAAGATTTAAGGAAACAGTAGGGTATAACAACGCACTCCGTTGATCGATTTGATTTGAAAAAGGTTTGCCATAAATGATTATCAATTAGAGCATGGCAAATTTAGAAATGAAATGTAAGTTCCAAATGGGTTTCAAAGTTTGATACAGATTCTATGTGGTACTCACTTCTGGTACTAGATATAAATGAATTATTGTGTTCATATTTCTGGATTTTGTTCACACAAAAACTGTATATGGTCAAAATATTTGGGAAAATAATGTAAAATACAAGAAAATGAAGAAGCGCACATGAGTAATAGCCATTAATGTTGCACCACGAAATTTTTGATTCCCCCACAAGTATTTTGACTTTCAAACGGTACTTGGATTATTTTGGAAAAATAACACAATTTGTGTGGTGTTATTTTCTCAAAACAGTCCTTTACTTGAACTTCTACTTTCAGACGATATTTTAAAAGTTTATTGACATTCCATAAAATTCAATTAACAAAAATCACAACCACTATGTCCCTGGAATGTTGACACGAGGACGAAGCGCCACCTATGAAACCGATTATAGAAGCAGACCACGATTTCATTCGTTTTGTCTTCAAAAAAATTTAAACAAAATCTAATCAGTCGAGACACCAGTGTTTTTAGACATCTTAGGATTGGTAATGTCAAAATGTGAAATATGACATGAATGACAATCAATGACAATCTTGATTCCCGAAAAATAAATAAATATGGAAAAAGGATTCATTAATGGTTCCCAGAAAAAAGTTCGAATAAAAATCAATTGACAAAAATTCCAAAATTGAGGTCAGGACTTTTTGTTTATATTTTGCTTTGTTTACAGGATGACCTATTCTCCTTCTAGTGCCAGTGTGAAAATTATCAAGGAAACAAGGATGGTACCTCTCAAAGGTGTGGTGGTTCAATACCTAAGTACGCCTCTGTCTATTTGGGTAACAAACAATGGAGGGGAGTGGAGTGAAGTGGGGTATTGTATAAGGCAGTCCTGGACGATCCGTCAAGCAAGAAACACGATCTAGCAGATAGCTTTTTTGTAAACTGTTCTTATTTTGTGAAAGTTATGACGCATTATTGTGACTGAAATTGTTAACAACTGGTCGTGATCTCTACCTTCAATTATCCACCCTATTCAAGAATCCACTCCCGTAATTATTTCATAAGGTCTCCGGTGCTATAATATTGGGGCCTATTCATTTTGCCGCTCAACTTGTGGCTAGTGGTGGAACTGTTGGTAGATCAACTATTGAGTCTTCCAAGCAGCATATATCTACTTACATCGGCAAATAAACCTCAGGTAAATACTGTGAAATTTTGTAAGTTGGAAACTCATCAAAGAAGCCGCCTAGAGACCGGCGAAGCAGTGAAGCGACACGTGACCGTTTTGACCTTTTATGCAGCTAATTCAGTGAGCAGCGAGCGAGACATCATCATCTCTCCGTTCTTCAAGGAAAATACTGGTGAGAACTTCCCAATTTTATTTTCGAGAGCTTCTTTACAATATTGATAGGCCAACAAGAACCAGCACGAAACACCCTTCGTCCACGCGACAAAATATTTCTTCTTCAGTTGCATATACAAATATCGATCGTTTATATTTATCGAATTGAAGGAAATTGGGGTTAGTAATTTGTCTTCCTATCCAAATTCGAAAACACATTCAATGATGTTTTTGAACAATCTGAATAGTATATTCAGGGAAGCAGGGGTTCCAAATGAGTGCAAAAAGGCTTTGCACTGACATGTCTCAAAGGGGCGGCTGCAGACTGGGGGTCGATTAAAAATAATAGTTTTGTGATTTATGAAAATTTTGAGAAAGAAAAACAGCGCGATCTGTTATTGGATTTGAGCTATGGTAGATTCGAATCTGACAGTAGATCAGAATGATTTTTAAGTTTTGTTCGTCATTCTATATTTTCGGACGAGAAGATACCGGACGAAAAGTTGATTGGTATGATTGCTAAACATTTTTCCGCAGAAATACAACGAGTAATAATAACAAACGGTTTTTCTAAGCTGGAATAAGTTGAGGAATATTTACAAAAAATTTATGATACGTATGAAAATGAGTACGATTCACAATTTTCCATGTAGATTATAGATTGTAGGGGGGTCGTGCAGGCTCTGAAGCCTCACAAGCATCTCGACCTATAAGGACTTTTGTGCGTGACCCTTTGTCTATTCGAGGCCAGGGGTTCTGAGATTTCGTGCGCAGTTTATCAGTTTCCTGGGAGCTAAGTTCCTGATATCGTAGGGCGTTAAGAATGCCACTTCCAGGAATTTGAGCCTCCTGCAGAAGAGCGCTTGGCATTCTGAAAGCAGATGTTCTGCAGTTTCCGTGAAGTTCTTGCAGTCGCGGCAACTATCATTCTCTGACTTGCCCATCTTTTTGAGGTGATACCCCCGAGGACAGTGCCCAGTGAGTAGTCCCGTTACCAATTTCAAGTCTTTTTTGTCCAACTCGAGAAGCTGTTTAGCTTTCTTTGGCGATAGGCTCACCAGCCTTTTCGCTCGTCTTTTTCCTGGCACTTTATTCCAATTGTTTATGAGAAATATCGCTAATAATTCCCGTAGGTGATACTCAAATGCGGGATCTTCACGTTATCCAGGTGCTCCAATTACTCGAAATCAAAATTCGTCGAATAATAATCAAAATTCTAACGTTTGCTATATAACTTCTTTCAATAAGGACACGGAGGATTTATTGACTGATTCTGACAACGAAATAGAAGAAAACGAAATGATTTCACCATTTATTATTATACATACAATATAATATATAATTGAACAAAAGTTCGTAGCTTTACTATATAGCGGATCAGGTGTATGCACCGTTTTTGAGGGTTTTATCAATAGTTTGGAACGTGCAACACTGCACATTCTAATATTACCAGTGACAAATGTATCCATAGCCGTTACTGTGGGAGGGGGGGGGTTAAACTCAACGCATCAAAACTCAAATTTTATTACCAGTCACGATCGCAGGTTGTCAAATGGAAATAGTTTGGTAGTCCCTAATTCAAATTGCAATATTTTGTTGGGGCGGTTATTGATTTCGAGAAATCAATTCTCCATTTTACCAATGAAACAAATTTACATTCGACAACAATTGTCTTTAAACTAAAATCCAAGTTGCACATAAACTTATTTAAAAATGAATTGGATGTTGATAGCTCTCACTTTGAGCATGAAAAACAAAATACTTTGATGTCAAACACGTATACACAGATGCAGAATTTGAGTTAGCAGCGAATCAAGCCTGCTCAAACCAGTATTGTCAAACAGTTGATTTAAAATTACTTCAAGAATCCGTACATATAGACAAGACTGTGAGAATACACGCTTTCAGGAATTTCAATGACAACGCCATAAATGAATTTATGTATCATTTTTCCAAAATCAATTTTGACGAGGACAATAGGGATGACGTAAATAATGTATTTGAACATGTTTTGGATGAATTCCTATGGTGTTTCAATGTTGCATTCGAAAAAAAAACAGTACCAAAGTAAACACAAATACAAAAAATTAAATTTTCAGATGAATTTAAAAATTGTTGTAGTTGTTTAAAATTGTTTTTTCCGTTAACCAGCTGTCATCCCCCTACGACGACAGTCCTCAGAAGTCGAAACTTGTGCGAGCTAAGGATTAACGGGGTCTTACCTATCAACGTGCGATTCCTAGCACGTTAAAATTGAATGAAAAGAGAAAAGAAGTATGAAAATTAGATTTTATGCGTGAAAGAGTCTCAGACAAAAAGTTTAACAAAAATTATAAACTCCTGAAAAAAGAGGTAGATAAACAAATAGAATACGAAAAGAAACAATATTACAAAAACTTTATTGACAAATTCAGTAATAAAAACAAAACAGCATGGTCTATTGTGAATAACGTGAAGGAGAAACATAAAAATAACCAAATATCAGAAATTAATTATAAAAACAGAGTAATAGATGATAACTCCAGAAAAGCAGAAGCTTTCGGTGAATACTTATCGACAGATATTCAGAAAACATTATCCGATTATAAAAACAGAGTAATAGATGATAACTCCGGAAAAGCAGAAGCTTTCGGTGAATACTTATCGACAGATATTCAGAAAACATTATCCGACTATTTCGGCAATAACTTGAGCACTTCATGCTCCAAGAGTGATTTCGCCATACGATCTATGTTTTTCGTACCTGTATCCATCAGTCAAGGCATATTTCCTTCTAGTCTGAAAATAGCTTCGGTCATGATACTGTATAAAAAAATGATCCCAGCAATGTAGAAAACTATTGGCCAATTTCATTATTGAGTATTTTCTCAAAAATAATTGAAAAAGTTGTCGCTTTGAGGGTGGAAACATATCTAAGTTCATTTAATTTAATAACAAATAATCAGCATGGTTTCAGAAGTGGTTTCTCAACTGAGACAAGCGTGTCTGAGTACACACTACAAATATACGATGAAATGGATCACGGTCAATATGTAGTATCAATACTTTTCGATTTATCAAAGGCATTTGACACTGTTGAAAAATCCTTTGTTTCTGAAAAATTCTATCAGCTGGGCATTCATGGTTGTATTAATGACTGGTTTCTCTCATTTCTTGACAATCGAAAAATTATTCTTAAAATTGATGATATCTTCTCAAACAAGTTTGATATGGAGCTTCGAACTCCTCAAGGCAGTGTTCTTGGCCCGTTAATATTTTTATTATTTATCAATTAACTTCCCAGTTACCTGACTGGCGCTAAAATTATCATGTATGCAGATGATACATGCATAATTATATCAGACAGTAATAAAACTGCACTTTCTGGAAAAATTGCCAACACATTCAATTTCAAGATTGGTGCTTTCGAAACAGATTGATGATGAACATAAAAAAAAACTGCTTGTATTGAATATTACTCCACTTTCAGTACTTTGAACAGTAATGTTATTGAAAAATCCAGATCGGTAGAGTTTCTGGGAACCTCTTTTGACAGTAACCTCTCATGGGAAGAGCAAATTAATGCTGTATGCAAGAAAATAAATCAATGCTTTTACTCATTGACAGTCCTGAAATCCATGCTAGATAGGGCTACTCCATTGAACGTATATTATTCATATTATGCATATTCTGCAATTGCTTACAGTATTATCATCAGGGGATAAGGACGCGAAATACAAAGAGTGTTTGTATTGCAAAAAAGGATCATTCGACTCATATTTGATTTACCTTTTTAAACTTCGTGTCGCAACATATTCAAAAACAAGAACATTCTGACGGTAATTTTTATCTATCTTTTGAAGTTACTGAGCAGTACTTATCGAATCCAACATAAATTAACAAAAAATAGCATGACACGAGAAACAAAAATGACTGAACACAATTACTATAAGAAATCACTGCTTATCGCTGGGGCTTATTATTTCAATAGGCTTCCCAGCCACTTAAAAAACAGTCCTACATACGAAGTCATTAAAGGTAGGTTGAAACACTTCTTAGTAAATAATTGTTTCTATGATTTGGGGGAGGTTGATGCTTTTTTCTCCAATGATTGATTGAAATATAATTTTTTAACTAATTTATTCTGTACAATCTCAATGCGAATGTATTTGTTCTGTCTCGCATTTCTTGAATAGTTTCAGCTGTTATATTAGTTATTTTATGTTTCTATGTTCTACTAGTTTACACCCATACTGACTCGTCCAATCTTTTGTACTATAGTGAAAAGGATTTAATAAAACATTACATCACAGTAGTGTTTAGCAAGCATAAATTACTGAATATTTTGAAGGAAATTAGAAATGGATTCTCGGAATATCCGGGAATAGTTAATTGTTAATTGTTATGTTTATGAGGTGGAGTTGAATGATTACCGTTTATTAAATGCACCGTCATATTCTATATCATTCGTTTACAGAAGAGAAATGGCAACAAAAATTGCAGAAATGTTTTCATGGGTTAGTATAAAAAAGAAAATACTGAATATGTTTCACAGAGGGACATATTATATGGCAATGGGGATCTGAGGAAAACGAAGCTATGCTATTAAAAACGCTTATTTGCTTATCCTGACTTGAATAAAACTTTATACATTCAGTGTGACAGTTCGGACTACGCTCTGGGGGGTGGATTGTAGGGTGGTCGTGCAGGCTCTTCAGCCTCACAAGCACCTCGACCTATAAGGTCTTATGTGCGTGACCCTTTGTCTATTAAAGGCCCGGGATTCTGAGATTTCGTGCGAATTCCAGGAATTTGAGCCTCTTGCAGAAGATCGCTGGGCATTAGCAAAGTAGATGTTCTGCAGTTTCCGCGCAGTTCTCGCAGTAGCGGTAACTATCACTCTCTAACTTGCCCATTTTTTTGAGGTGATACCCCAGAGGGCAGTGCCCAGTGAGTTGTCCCGTTACCAATTTCTAGTCTTTTTTGTCAAACTCGAGAAGCTGTTTAGCTTCCCTAGGCGATAGGCTCACTATCCTTTTCGCTTGTCGTTCTTTGAGATTTCATTTCATCGGGTTCCCAGCGTCGGAAATCTTCCTTTAGGTGGGCTTTGGAGATTCCACAGAAGGGTTCTGGGCTAGGAAATGGTGTTTGCCCCTTCTTTGGCAGGTCAGTCTGCTTCCTCGTTGGATTTGAAGCCTCTGTGACTTGGCACAAACATCAGGGCTATCTGATTGTTTACTGCCAGTTGTTTCAGGGTTTTTACAGCCCCAAGTCAGCTTAGACTCACTGGTGTGTGACTTCAGAGCTTTTAATGCTGCTTGGCTATCTGATATAAAGGTTTCTGTCCTTCGGGTGCCCCATTCAAGGCATTCCTGGGCACAGATCTCTATAGCACGAACTTCTTCTTGGAAAATGATTGTGGGGTCTTGCCCAGGGGTTTTGAGAGCCTGAAATTTGGCCTTGTTATGCCCACTCCAACCCCTTCATCCATCTTGGATCCATCTGTGTACCACACTGAGGAATCCGTTGCCAATTGAGGTCCGTTCTCTGTGCAAACCTGATGGTTGTTTAGGACCACTTCAAACCAATAAATCATTTCCTATGTCTTGCCGCTATAGCTTTGGAAAGAATGTGGTTGATTTGGCTGTTTCAAGTCAGTTTTTGGTCTATTATAACTCCCAAATCTCACCTCTTTGGAAAATGTTGGCTGGGTTCCATTCAGAGTTGGGGCTTTAAGTTCGTACTTTCGCCTCTTGGTGAATGGAACCAGCACTGTTTTGCTAGGATTGACGTTGAGTTCTTCCTTAGCGCACCAGCTTCTGATTGTGTTTAGGGCTGATTGCATGCGGTCGGAGATTACTCTGTCATATTTGCCTCTAACGGTGACGACTAGGTCATCAGCATAACCTTGAGTCGTGAAACCAGATTTGTGTAGCTTTACTAGCAGGTCGTCGATAACCAGTGACCATAGTAGAGGCGATAGAACTCCCTGTTACCTTTATTTATCCCTATTTTGGAGAGAGATAAAGTGGGGTAACAAAAATATGTTGGAAGGAAAAAATGTCTAGTTAGTTCAGGGGTAGGTTGGGCAGGGAATGATACATCCAAATCAGGTGAAGTTGGTGATATAATTGTTTCTACGAGGAGACAGTTTCTAAATACAGAACGGGTAGCACTATCTAATGGACAATACTCACAGAAGCAGTTGGTCAGTTGGGCGCTCAAGCTTAGCTAAGATACAGTATACTTTCATCTGCCCGACTGTATATACCGGGTGGCTACGGAAGTATTGCCTACGGAATATCTCAGTTATTGTATGAAGTAGGTTTATGAAATTTGGAGCGTCGATATAATGACATAAGAGCTAGAATTTGAGCATATTGACATGTCGAAGTTAACTTCCGGTCTGACCGTAAGTAACATCAACTTTCTTATTTTAAATGGAAACCCCATTTTTTTTTCTTTTCGCTTTATTCAGCATTCAATTCCCTTTCTAATGACATATCACAAGTTGGTATCTAACCAGAAACTAGATCAGAAAAAAGTTATTATTGAAATTCACCGAGTAGGCCGTGGAAGCAAAATGAAAGCCAAAAATTGAAAAGTTGGCTATGGAAACCATACGTCACTTGATAACAGTTGCTACTACTGTGATATTTTATTTTCATTCGTCGGCGTTATAAATAGCCGCCAAAAAAAATATTGGAAAAATTGGGAAAAAAACAATACTCTGTAGGTCCATAACTTAAATAGGAACATACAACTTTTTCTTGCCTGTACTATTCAGCATAACCATTCCTTTCTAATGATATAATAGAAAATAATTTTTTGAAATGAAATACCAAAAAATCCAATTATTATTCAAATAACAAAAAATCAGATTTATCGAAAAAAAAAAAATTCAAATTGATAGGATTAAAGATAAAATAAATTCAAAACAAATGTTCGAAATGCATTCCCTCAGCGTCAATACATTTATTGATCTTACATTTTGAAGTGTCGCTTCTTGTTCAGTAATGTAGATATTCTTTGGCATAAGCTTGGTCGTCAATGGTCCAACGATATACCAGGAAATCGATAAGTGAAAGAAGGCCTGAAATAGGGTTTTCATTATACGAGCAAATTCTACGACAACCTCTAGGGTAGACAAAAGGTAATGAGATATGACTTAAAGATCAATAATTATGAATATATATTTTAGGATAGTGTGTGGCCTGAAGTGATGTGAGTAGACATACAATGCCGATTCTGTGACCGAAGAGTGTCACAGAATCGGCATTGCTCCACACGGTGAATCTCTCGATGGCCGCGTCCATCGAGTTCTTGCCGTTGGTGGAGGGTTGGTGCTGAAGAAGATGACGTGTTCGCCGAAGAGTTTCGGGGTGGAGGGCTTCAAAACGTTTCACCCTAAGTGGCGCGCGTCTTTTTTGCAAAAAAACATGGCGGCGATGCAGCGGAAGGCAAAAAAACATGGCGGCGATGCAGCGGAAGGCAAAAAAACATGGCGGCGATGGAGCGGAAGGGGCGGCGATGGAGCGGAAGGCAAAAAACATGGTGGAGATGGAGCGGAACGCAAAAAACATGGCGACGATGGAGCGGAAGGCAAAAAAACATGGCGCGATGAAGCGGAACGAAAAAAACATGGCGGCGATGGAGCGGAAGGCAAAAAAACATGGCGCGATGGCGGAAGTTATGAAAAAACAAAAGCAATTGGCTGGAAGAGAAAAAAACATGGCCGCCGCCGCCGCCGCCACCTTAATTGACAAAACAAAAAAATTAAATATGAAAAATGTCTCTACTGTCTTAGAACACACACACACAACAGAAAATTATGATGGACGACTTATTATTAATTCACTCGCTCTCGAATGAAATTCCAAAAGAAAAAAAATACGTCTCCGCACGCTGTAGTCGTAAACAGCGATAAGAGCCACATCTGGTGTATACTCTCTCTCCAATGAAATTCTAAGAAATATGATTTGGCCTTGGACTTGTTTACTGTCTACTCTCTCAAGTTGAACGAAATTCTCAGTAAACACGACGATGATCCATTTTTTACCTTGAATTTGTTTTTCAGATTCATCACACACATCCGGTATCTGTTTACGCTGCTCGAGCTAAATTGACCTTGGAGTTGTTTACTGTTATTGTGCAATTTGGGTTGTCCCCAGATCGACCGTTGCATACATTTGCAGCGTGGGTTACGCAAACTCGGCGTGGAGGTGGACGACGTGGGTCACGTGACACAGAGAGTTTATATGTACGTTCACAGCGAGCCTGCGTCATTTCATTATCTGCGTTCGAAGCAACAACAAGGGCCTCTCTGCCGCTCATCTGTCTCTCGCTTGTTTTCTATACAAGTGCATTGTTTTATTGTGAGTGCCATTTAATTCCTGATTTGCGAAGGTCAGTAGTAGTAGTAGTTATTCTTTTTTATTTTTCGCGATTGTTTCAAGTGTGCCTATTTCTTTCGAGTCACTTTTTGTAGTGTTTCTTTTTCAAAAATATTCAGAAAAGTTCATTTGTCATATTTGTTTTTCGTCTCATACAGAGTGTCTCTCTCATAAAACGTCATATTTTTATTGTTTTCCATACAGTGTGTGTGGATTGCATTTTTATCATAATTCCTTCTCATACAGGGTGTCTCTCACAAAGTTCCATTTGCTATATACAGTGTGATTGGAATATTTTATTTTTATCATATTTATTTCTCATACATGGGGTGAATCATAAAAATCATTTTTCATTTTGAGTGAGTGAGTGAGAGTTATAATAAAGCGTGTATGCATTTTTTTTCATTTTTCAAATGATTTCGCAGATGTCTCATCTTCTCGACGAAATTAACAAGATTTCGTTGACTTGCAGGAAGAACCTGCGGAAGTTGTCTGAGCTATCGAAGGACAAACCCCATCTGATCCTCGGCGCTGAAGCGAAAACAACCAAATTTGGAGAGTCCATCCTAGTGGAGTTGGAGGAGTGTAGTATTCCTGCCAAATCGAGTGACTGGTGCATTCAAACCCATCCTCGACAAATTAACCGAGTCCCAGCATATGCTCATCTACAGGGGCGAGCAGAAAATTGCCAATCAAAATCATCCGCAGCAGCTGTTTGAGATCGCTAAAGCCTGAAGACGCTGACGACGCTGCCGCCGCCGTTGGAAACAAAGACTGAGTTTCTTGTATTTTCATTTGACATTTGAACAAGGAGGCATTTTTCGTTACTGTTCCGAGCCGACTCACGAAACAAAAATTAGACAAACATGTCAATCTCCTCCTCATTCAAAATGAATATCACCCGAAATTAAATGATTACGAGGCACCACCACTGGAAATCGCCGATGACGACAACGCCATCGGCGATGACATAATATTATGTTTGGATAAAGGATTTATCTCGCCTAGTCAGTCACCAACTCAGTAAAAATAAACATAAAACATTCATTTGCGACAGGTGTTTAAATTATTTTACGAGTGAGGGGAAACTCGACAGTCATACTGTTGATTGTCAAAAATTAAACGAGAGCAAAATTTCATTTCCTTCGTATGATCATGTAGAATTTCGGGATTTTGTACATAAAGAAATAGTGCCCTTTGTAATTTACGCGAATTTTGAGTCGATTTTGGAACAGTTTAATGACGAAGAATGCACCTCACATACGACAAAGTACCAAAAACACATTCCTTTCAGCGCTGGATTTTATTTCAAGTGTGCATATGACTATACTTTGTCATTTTATGATAGTCATCGGGGCCTTGACTCTATGGATTGGTTTGCGGAGAGAATGGGGGCCATAGCCAAATTTGTGGAAGCCAAAACTTTGGATATTGTCCCCATGATCGTCTCACTTCCAGATAGAGCGACAGCGCCATGTTGTCACATCTGCGAAAAACCTTGGAAAACTGACGACAAAATTGTAATAGATCATAATCACTACACGGAAGAGTTCCGTGGATATGCGCATGCGCATTGCAATTTGAACTACAAAAAGTCGTTCGTTGTGCCAATCATTTTCCACAATTTATCCCGATACGACAGTCATTTTATTATTCGAGATATAGCAAAAAGGGGTCGAGTCAGCCTGTTGCCTGTCAACAAAGAAAAATACATTTCTTTCACCCAGTACGACGGCAACACTGACATTAAATTTCGATTCATTGACTCTTTTCGTTTCGATGAAGAAATTGGAATGCCCAAGTTTGCCGGCGCGCGATCAGTTCTACAACAAGTTGAACGATTGTGGCATCACCGATGCCGAATACGAGCATGCGCAGAACGTGTGGCGGTCGTTCAACTTGACAATATTGGGCGAGTACTCTGACCTATACATGAAAACTGACATATTGCTCTTGGCGGATATTTTCGAAAATTTTCGAAATATCGGTCACGAGACGTATGGGCTGGATCCTGCGTGGTATTACACCCTCCCGGGATATACGTGGTCCTGTATGTTGAAGTACACCCAGTGCAAATTGCAGATACTGAAAGACGTCGACATGCTTCTCTTTGTCGAGCGAGGAATTCGTGGCGGCATCAGTCAGTGCTGCAACAGATTCTCCTCGGCCAATATCAAGCACATGGGTGAAAGGTATGATGCCTCCAAACCGTCGACCTATCTGCTATATCTCGACGTGAATAATCTGTACGGTTGGGCCATGATGGAATATCTTCCGTACGATGGCTTTAAATGGCTCGAATCTGCAGCCGATTTCGATGTGTCGGAAGTGTCGGACACCTCGCTTATCGGCTACATTCTCGAAGTCGATTTGGAGTACCCCGAACATCTGCATGACAAACACAAAGTTTACCCTTGTGTGCCGAGCACCGTACACCACCAGGCTCGAAATTACCAAAATTGATGACCACGCTGTACAACAAGGAAAAATATGTTGTGCACTACAGGGTGTTGAAACAAGCACTCAAACACGGCCTTGTACTCAGGAAAATCTACAAGGTGTTGCAATTCAATCAGTCGGCGCGGCTGCGTCCCTACATTGAATTAAATACGAAATTACGCTCTCAAGCAAAAACTACTTTTGGCAAAAATAACTACAAACTAGCCAATAACGCAGTGTTCAGGAAAACCATGGAAAACATACGGAAGCACCGTGTGGTGAAAATGGTCTCCAAGTGGGGGGGACGATATGGCGAAAAAAATCTAATTGCCAGTCCAAATTTCAGGAGTCGCACCATTTTCGACGAGAGCCTCGTCGCTATCGAGATGGCAAAGACGGATTTGTTATTCAATAAGCCCTTGTACATAGGAATGTCGATTCTCGATATTTCCAAGGTATGCGTGTACGATTTCCATTACGGCTTCATGAAAGTATACGAACGATCAGTGCAAATTGATGTATACGGATACTGATTCGCTCATTTATGAAATTAAGTGCGATGATATTTATCGGGATTTGATTAGCAGTCACATTGAAAAATTCGATACGAGCGACTACCCAAGCGACAACCCATTTTTACATCCCCCTCGAAAATAAAAAAGTACCCGGCTTGATGAAGGACGAAGCCAATGGTCGTATCATGACAGATTTCGTGGGGCTTCGATCAAAGTTGTACACCTATAAGATACAAGGTGGAAAAACCGTAAAAAAGTCCAAAGGGGTCAAATACAGCGTTGTCGAAAATCACATCACTTTTGAGGAAAAAATGTGGAAAAAATAACTTCGCAACGCTGTATTCGATCCTTTTCACACAAAGTTTTTAGTGTAGAGCAAACAAAGATCGCTATCAACCCCCACGACGACAAGCGCTGTTTGATTGTCGGCTCTCATGACACTCTGCCGTGGGGTCATTACAGTCAGTTAGATATCTAATAGAATTTAAATGTTTTTTCAGAGAGCACATACCCACACACGCACACACACACACACACACCACCACCATGGTAGACACTTTGAAAAATTTATGCTGTCTGCAAGTAGTCAGATGTACATCATCAATAGTTGAATTCATCGAGGCCTCACCTCTCACGCTCACTGATCGAATTTTGAAAATGTTTCCCGAGGGAAAATGGATACAAATCTATAAGCAGGCTCAGAGCGTCAAACGAAATTTCAATGATTTGAGTCACTTAGAGTACACGAGAGAAATCAGCTTTGAAGATAGGTGTGAAGCTCTCAAAAATCAAGACTGGGAGGGTCATTTGCACGAAGACCAAACTGTATGTGGGCGAATGCATATCGTATTCCAAAATATAATTTACGATTTTGCCGCACTTGCTATAAAGCATTCAGAAGGGCTATGCAAAACCATCCGGTTCACAGCATCAGAGACCATCAACATATGGTGTTCGGTGTAAAGCACATGGACAATATATATCAATGTAACAAAATTTTGGTGTCACAACAGATTTGATGAAGTACTGTTCACTTTGAAAACGAGCAGCCAATGCTACTGTGACCTACATCTGCGTGGTGGTGGTGAGCCCTACGGATTAGATGTCACATATAAACGCTTCATAGGCTCAGGGGATGAGGATTCAGAATTCGATGAATGAGATTGCCAAACACACACAAACACAAAATTTCAAGAAAAATGCTAAATGAAAATGCAAGAAATTGTGCTCTTGCTTGTTTCTTTCCACACACACACACACACTACATTATATATTATTAATCAAATAATAGCCGATTATGTTTTATATTTATGATTGAATAAAATCAATATGTAATCCGTGTCTGGATATTATTATATTTTGTTTCACCCTTCCAATCTCCCATTCAAAATCCCACATATTTTTAGAGATCACTTTTGCATCAAAAAAGGGTAACTTTTTTGCGCAAAAAAGTATCATTTTTTTATACGAAAAAGTGTCACTTTTTTCATGCAAAAAGTGTCACTTTTTCATGCAAAAAAGTGTCAGTTTTTCATGCAAAAAAGGAACACTTTTATTGACATGGTGGAAAAAGCTGAGTGAAAGCTGAGTGATTCACTCAGCCACTCAGCTTTCACTGAAAATGCTTCACTCAGCTTTTACCAGTATGTCAATAATGGTGTCACTTCTTTTCATTCAAAAATACATATATTCTTATGGGAAAATGGCTATTTTTGTATAAAAACAATGACCCAAAATTGACATGGTGGAAAAAGCTGAGTGAATGCTCAGTGAAAGCTGAGTGGAAGCTGAGTGAATGCTGATTGACTCAAAATTCACTGAAAATGCTTCACTTCCACCATGTCAATTTTGGGTGGTTTTTTTTATCGAAAAAAATGTCACTTTTTGCATAAAAAAATAGCACGTTTTTGCACCAAAATTGGAAGAATAATTCAATAAAAAATGTGATACTCTTTTACATGAAAATTGGCATGTTTTTTAAGCAAAAAAAAATGGGGAAGGGTATTTTCGAGTAGCAAAATAAAAAAATCAAAAATATTCTAAGATATATATATATATATTTTCATAAATGTATTGATGGGTGATCTACAAACTACGCATGTGTCGCACCTGATGGCGCACTGTGAGCAGCACGCCAAGTGTCTACATGGCATAAACAATACATTCAGTTCATTCACAAGACATACACGACACATCATCACCTTGTTCTGTGAGTCTATGTTTATGACAGCTCGATGCGGGGTGATGTGGTCGGCGCCATGGCTTCAGTACGAATGCCGTGCCACCTCGCATCACATTTGTATATATTTTTCAAAGCCCAGGCGGTAGCGCCCTTTGTTCACATCAAAGTCTTTGACAATGACCAGAGATCCGAATTTTTCCTTCCAACAGGCGGCGCACATGCGGCGAAATTCCTCAAAGGTGTAATCCGGAGAGACGTGCTTGTCGAATGCGTGCTTCAAATTCATATTGTCTTGCCGAAAAAGCACTATAATGTTGCAATTGTCCCTGATCAGCTGTTTGGGTATTTTCGAGTAGGTTTGACACAAGTAGGTTGGGTCAATACCCTTGTGGCGTGCCATGGCTAGAACTCTCTGATTTTATTCTGTTTGTCACACGCCACATCATCAAATATGAAAATTGAGTTTTCTTTCGCTTTTGACAGATCGATTACCTCGTCGTTGTCCCTGTATGGAAAATAACCTACGCCCTTGACTTGTTTGAGTACATCGTGCAGTAGCTGATATTTAGGTTGGTACAGCGACTTTGAATAAACGTAAACATTCTCGAAGCGTGCTCCGTTCGGGCTGAACAGCAGAATGAGTACATCGTTGGTCTTGCCACATCCGCTGGGGCCACAAAATATCGCTCGGAATGAATTCGGTAGCAGGGAGCCGTGTTTACGTATACCGTCGTCGTCACCGCCAATACCTCCTCCACCTATGGTATCCAAATTGACTATTTCCAGAGCCGGTTCTTGTTGCACCACTTTCATGTTTGAGTTGATTGATTTTTTGCTGAAGTGTGTGTGTGTGTGTGTGTGTGTGACCACGCCCACATCTGACATTCGAATGACATTTTGAGTGGAGTACAGTTATGTGAGTAGGTGTGCAACATCATTCTTGTCAGTGTCATGCTGACTGTCGAGCACGAAGGTCGTGGTGTGGTGAACTCTCTGATTAATCATCTGCCATTCGAGCTTCATTTGCCTGGATACCAGTACTGTGGACCGGGTACCAAACTACAGAAGAGATTGGCACGTGGAGACCCTGGAAAATCGAGCTTGGGAACGTGTCAAATCAAAAGACGCCAAATTTGGCGAGAAAACTGCTGCTTAGCTGGTCACCACAACCATGAAGGCAAAACGTAATTTGGGAATGGGTCTGAAGAAGAAGAAGACTACAACTGCTGCAAAGCCAAAGTCTTTCCGTCGAGATGTGGTTAAGAAAATTACCAAGACTCTGCGAAAAACACTGAAACCTGATCAGCTGAAAGATTTGAGTGCGAAGGTTCTGCGAAAATCCTCCTTGGTGGCACTGCGTGCTGCCCGTTCTCAAGTGAAAAAATTGGGTGGCCGCAAAAAAATCAGAGTACCCCGAATAATACCGTTCGAAGCGAAGAGCGGTGGTGTGCTGCCTCTGCTTCCGATATTCGCCGCTCTGGGAGCGCTGGGCTCGTTGGCAGGCGGTGCCAGCACCATAGCCAGGACCATCATATCCTCGGCCAATGCCAAAAAGAAATTGGAGGAAGACAAGCGTCATAATACCGCAATGGAGAGCATTGGTGGTGGCGGCGGTGACAACAAAAATGTAGGAGGTTCCGGTTTGTTTCTGCGCAAGACCGCTAAAGGCGGCTACGGTTTGTTTCTCAAGAAGAAATTTTCAAAAAACTCCCGCTGAAGCTGCCCAATAGAGCGTTGTACGATGAGGAATTACCTAAATATGTGAAACGTCTGAAAATACCTCATTTCATTGGTGTTTTCATGCGAGACAACTTACCTCGATCCTCATCATCATCATCGAAATTTTCCATGTACAGAGAATGCGCAATCATCAATCTGGACTCAAGCAGGAATCGCGGAACGCATTGGGTAGCTTACGTGAAACGCGGACATGTAGCCGGGCGCGTAGATCCGCCTAGAGCTTGGATTCGCCTTTTTTGCTCGGATGCGTGTTTTTGCTCGGCCCCTTGCTCCCCTGCGGGAAGCAAGGGGGGCTTCGCCGCCCGTTTTTTTGTTTGGCCACGTACTCAGATCCGCCTTTTTAGCTCGGATTCGACTTTTGCTCGGACCCTTGCCCCCCTGCGGCCCCCCCCCCCGCTTTTTATATCATTTATTCCTCACGCATATTTTAGATATTTTTTTAAATTTTTTTCTTTAGTTTTTTTTTATTTTAAAATCTACGAATTTACGTCCAGCCCAAAGGAGAGGTCGTAGCGAGAAACTGTCGAGAAGAAATATTTTGAATTCGCACCGAAGGTGTGCCACGACGAAGTGAAAAAAAGAAAAAATTAATTTAGTCTTCCTCCCACTGCGAAAAATTTTTAGAAATCGTCCCCTAGTTTTTCCATATTTATTCGAATATTTGCGATTTTTTTGTTTTCGTTTTTTCAAAGTTTTCGGACAAAGGAAACGAAATAGCCCCCCACCCATATGAACTTTTTTTTTTGTAATAAATCGTTCTATACGATGAAATCGAAATTTTTTCGAAATTCCGACATAATCGGTATACGGTAAACGGGGGGTAGGAAGGGGTTGAGAGATACGTCAAACTGTTTCGTTGCGTGCGCTTCTTCACCGTACGTATTTTAAGTATTTTTTGCGATTTTTTTCCATCATTTTCGCATCATTTTCCACAAACCCCCCAGGCCCCCCAAAATTTCAAAGTATGAAAAAAATTAAAAAAAAATTCTCGTAATTATCTAGACCGTTCGCACGCACCGACGACGCCTCCAAATCGGTTTTGTCGCCAACGAAAATCCGCGGTAACGCGCCCATCCTAACGGGGGGGTCGTAGCGAAAAAATGTTCGGGAGGATTATTCCTCATTCAGGCCAAGGGTGTGCCTTTGGCCATTAAAAAAATTACAAAAATTTCCTTCACCCTGTCGAACGGAAAAATTTCGAGCTCCCCCCTCCTTCCCCCGTGAAAAGAGTTCGGAACGCGTCCTTCACTTTTTCCATATTTTTTGGGATTTTTCCGATTTTTTTTCGAAGGTTTTTACGACATTTCCCAGCAAAGGGGGGCAGATAGCCCTCCTTCGTATACGAACTTTTTTCATCGTCATAAATCGATCTATACGTCGGCATCAAAATTTTATCGAAATTCAAACACGGTCTATATATGACAAACGGGGGGAGGGGGGGTCGAGCGATACGGCAAACGGCATCGTTTCGCGCGCTCTTTCACCGCACGTATTTTAGGTATTTTTTGCGATTTATTTTCCATCGTTTTCGCATCATTTTCCATAAACCCCCCTCCCCCCCAAAATTTCAAAATGTAAAAAAATCTAGTAATCATCAAGAGTACTCGCGCGAACCGCCAACGCCTCTAAATCGGTTTTTCCGAAAACGAAAATTCGCTGTAACGCGCCCAGCCAAACAGGGGGGTCGGAGCGAAAAAATGTTCGGGGGGATATTCCTATTTTGGGCCAAGGGTGTGCCTTTGGCTATTGAAAAAAATTACAAAAATTTCCTTCACCCTGTCGAACGAAAAAATTTCGAGCCCCCCCTCCCCCATGCGGGTCAAAAAATTTTTCGCCCGGTCCCAAACCCGTTTAACATTTTTTTGGATTTTTCCGATTTTTTTAGATATTCTTTTATTTTTTATTTTTCAAGGGGGGACCGCCAGCCCCCCTTTGACATTTTTTTTGCGACAAAAACTATTCCGACACGTCAGCGTCGGAATTTCGACGAAATTCCCCACCGTTACCGGAATAGCGAACGGGAGGCCCGAGGGGGTCGAGCGACACGTCGGCCGTTTTGGTTTCCTTCGGCGATCTTTACTATTATTTTTTGGTATTTTTACGATTTTTTCTCGGCCGTTTTTCGATTTTTTTCAATCGAAGGGGGCACCGTACGGCCCCTCTCCGATATTTTCTCGTTCGCCGGAACAGTTTCGATACGTCGCCGTAGAAATTTTTTCGATCGTCCCTCGCGTTACCGAACTTTCAAACGGGGGGTCCGAGGGGGTCGACCCCCTCCGTCTACACGTCGGACCGCACCTCCCCACCCTCGCCATCATATTTTGGAATTTTTACGACTTTTCGTTCGACCACAACTCGCCGTTTCCGAAAGCCACCCCCACCCCTTTTTCAAAGTCCTACGAAACGTTAAAAAAAACTCTAAAATACTCAGGATACTCCCGTCGATCGTGGCGGGGGGCAAGTAGCTCGAACCGCCGCGAAAAATCCGCGGTAACGCGCCCAGCCGATTGGGGGGGTCGGAGCGACATTCGAATGACATTTTGAGTAGAGTACAGTTATGTGAGTAGGTGTGCAACATCATTCGCGTCGGAGTCATGCTGACTGTCGAGCACAAAGGTCGTGGTGTGGTGAACTCTCTGATTAATCATCTGCCATTCGAGCTTTATTTGCCTGGATACCAGTACTGTGGACCGGGTACCAAACTACAGAAGAGATTGGTACGTGGAGACCCTGGTGTGAACCCTTTGGATTCGGCTTGTGAGACTCACGATATTGCATACTCGCAAAACAAGTCTTTGAAGGAGAGACACAAGGCCGACTGGCAGCTGGAAAATCGAGCTTGGGAACGTGTCAAATCAAAAGACGCCAGATTTGGTGAGAAAGCTGCTGCTTGGCTGGTCACCACAACCATGAAGGCAAAACGTAATTTGGGAATGGGTCTGAAGAAGAAGAAGACTACAACTGCTGCAAAGCCAAAGTCTTTCCGTCGAGATGTGGTTAAGAAAATTACCAAGACTCTGCGAAAAACACTGAAACCTGATCAGCTGAAAGATTTGAGTGCGAAGGCTCTGCGAAAATCCTCCTTGGTGGCACTGCGTGCTGCCCGTGCTCAAGTGAAAAAATTGGGTGGCCGCAAAAAAATCAGAGTACCCCGAATAATACCGTTCGAAGCGAAGAGCGGTGGTGTGCTGCCTCTGCTTCCGATATTCGCCGCTCTGGGAGCGCTGGGCTCGTTGGCAGGCGGTGCCAGCACCATAGCCAGGACCATCATCTCCTCGGCCAATGCCAAAAAGAAATTGGAGGAAGACAAGCGTCATAATACCGCAATGGAGAGCATTGGTGGCGACAACAAAAATGTAGGAGGTTCCGGTTTGTTTCTGCGCAAGACCGCTAAAGGCGACTACGGTTTGTTTCTCAAGAAGAAATTTTCAAAAAACTCCCGCTGAAGCTGCCCAATAGAGCGTTGTACGATGAGGAATTACTTAAATATGTGAAACGTTTGAAAATACCTCATTTCATTAGTGTTTTCATGCGAGACAACTTACCTCGATCCTCATCATCATCATCATCATCGAAATTTCCCAAGTACAGAGAATGCGCAATCATCAATCTGGACTCGAGCAGGAATCGCTTACGTGAAACGCGGACATGTGGTGAAATACGTCGACAGTTTCGGCAATTTGAAGCCGCCGGTGGAATTGGTGCGATATCTGGGTAAAAAAGTGAAAATCTTCTACAACAACGATCGCTATCAGACATTCAACCAAGTTAATTGCGGTCATTTGTGTTTGAATTTTCTATACGAGAACACACTCTGAGTGTGTGTGTGTGTGCGCGCGCGAAAATGAATAGAAAAGTGGTGACCTTTAATGATGAGCGCAATGAGGTTCATTATATGGTGACGTGGCGTTTTGCATACAAAACTTCGCGCAAATCGTATTGGATGCAAGTGGCCATAGATAGGACATCGGAAGTGGCCATCGCTAGACGAATAGCGCGAGCCTCACGCGTCTTGAATCCCATACTAGACTCTGAGCACAGAGCGCGCATATGGAATGGTTTAAATAGAAGTACATAACCCCATCCAGTGTCAGTCATGTCTTTGCTGTTGACAGTGACAGGTCAAACGTCGACGCTAACCGCAGACTTTTCTCCGCCGCTCCAATTGGACGAAGATAGCACTTACGGCTTGGCATTGATTGGTTTCCATTCATACAACAGCATACCGAACATATCGAGTGGTCGATTCTATTATTCTGTCAAAGGAGCGCCATCTGTTAGCATCATCCAAATACCGACTGGGTGTTACGAAATAAGCGACATTGCCAAGTTTATACATAAACACATCGAGAGGCCGAAAGAAGCAAAGAAGAAGAAGAAGAGAGCCGTAGTGTCTAGTGACGTTGGTGACGTCGACGACGACGACGACGGTACCAACAAAAGCAAGGCTTTGTTCTCTCTCAAATCCAACACCAATACGCTGCAGTGTGAGATATACCATCGATTTTCGTCCCAAGGATTCCATAGGACGATTAGTGGGATTTTCAGTTCGAACTGTTCACATCGATAGTAACATCACATCGGGTGCCTTCTTCAACAATCGTCCGGCTCACACCATATACAAGTTTGCCGTTCGAGAAGACCCCGGCTTTGCCATCGACGAAACGTCCTCGAATTTGATTTACCTGCCTGTGAACAAGACGGAAATACACAACATAACCTTGAATATTCTCGACCAGGACTGTTGCAGTGTGAATTTCCGTGGAGAGACCATCATTATACGACTTGTGCTGCGCAAGCTGTCATAAAAATGGGGTTGGTATTTGATCAGAATGATGATCATGATGCCTTTGGGCATAAAAGTGCAGAGGGTGCTGGCATCAATTCAGTCGCGCAGACGCACACACTCTGTCTCACTCCAGCATACACTTTCTCCAATCGCAAGGACATCATGTTATCAAGACAAGTGTTCGACGTGTACAATCATCCAAAGTTCGACGAATCCATCAACAGAGTTGAGACTCGAACGCACCACCCGTACTTCAAGTCCTTTCAAAATAATGACATTATCGAAATTGTCATTCAGCAGAGCGATGTGTGGATACTGATGAACGATTCCCTTGTGTGCATAGAGGGCTCTCTGACTCGTACCGCAGGAACGGGCAATGTTATATTTATCAATAATGCCGGCGCATACCTTTTCGAGGCCATCTACTATGAAATCAATGGCAAAGAGGTGGACTCTGTTCGATCGCCGGGTATAGTGAGCACCCTTCGCGGCTATACTTGTTACGAGGAAAATGATGTGCGACACTTGAGCACAGCCGGCTGGACCTATCCTGGCGGAATGGTTCACAACGCCCCCGACGGTTCGTTCGCCATGTGGATCCCGCTTGAGCATTTGTTGGGCATATTCCATGACTATAGATATGCCACCATTGGACGACAGTGCATTCGCTTGGTGAGGAGTAGAAATGATAATAATTTCATGCTGATAGAGGAGGTGGCGAATCCAGTAGTCGAAGCCACCACAGCCACACTGACGATCACGAGCGTTGTACTCAGAGTCAAACATGTGGTGCCCAATGACGACATTTGTCTGAAATTGCTGCAGTCCATCAAAACAGACGCTCCTGTAGTGATTTCGTATCGCAAGTGGGACATACACGAGTTGCCTGCACTCACTCAGGGTTCCACCAAGGAAGTTTGGGCTGTGAAAACTTGCACGGCCATGGAGAGTCCCCGATTCGTCATTGTGGCCTTCCAAACAAATCGGATTGGCAATGCGGCTCGAGATGCATCCTATTATGATCACATCGACATCAGCGACATACGCCTAACCATGAACAGCGATACTTACCCGCATGAACGTATGCACTTGGAATTCAACAGAAACAACTTTGTCGAAGCCCATCGAGCCTACACGAAATTCAATCCGAGCTATGCCAATTCTCCGAAGAAGCGCCCTCTACTCGATTACGGAGCATTCAAATGCAGAGCGACCGTTTTCGTAATAGATTGTTCCCTCAGAGCGGAATTCAAGAAATCCTCCACTGTCGATGTCAAACTTGACATCGAGGCCAGAGTTTGATTTCCCGCTAATACTCGAGCCTATTGCATCATCATTCACGACTGTATGCTGGAACACTTGCCCTTGAGCGAGATTGTACGCCGTCCGTCTTAAAAAAATAGTGACATACAGTAGTAACAGTAAGTAGTGGGGGAATCCACTCTTTGTTTGTGTAATGCAGACATCGACAGCTCGAGAGCGTCAGTTGTGAGCCAAACGTTCAGTTGTTCAGTCGGTGTTTATTAATCTCGCTCTCCCTCTCTCCGAGTGTGTGTCTCTCAGTTAATCAAAGCAGTGAATCAGTTCAACAATCATCAAACAAACGAAAACGCAACAAGATGAAACTCGTAGCCTGTGACATTCAGGGTTTCACTGTGGGCGGTGAATTCCAACCCAAAGAGCTTGCCATCACCGACGGGCATCGCACAAACCACTTTTTATTCAAAGCCGTAGTACCATTCCATGACCTGAGCGAAGCAGATAAACGGCAAGTACGATATTTGGAGAGAAATATCCACGGCATTCCATACTCTGATGGCTATGTCCAATTCAACGAGATCCAGGAAGTGCTGCGCCCCATCATCGAGGCTGATGTGGTATACGTAAAGGGGAAAATTAGATTTTTTGCTGAAGTGTGTGCTCAATCTGCCCAAGAGACCACACATCGTCGATATTGCGGCTACTACAAGTACAGTCGTCACAACGCCTCCACCGACACTCGAGAAGCAAAGCCCGCTCTGTTTGAATCATATAGCATCCGGAGAAATAGAAGTGCATTGTGCCGTGAGACACTGTTTCGTTATCTGGCAATGGATATCGTCACACCTGATATGGTGAGGCCCCACGGCGATCACGACGACGACACCCCTATCAATCGGCACTTGCAAAATTTGCGCGAGCTCAAGGCGCACATAGCAGAGTACGAGCACAAGCTGTGTATTTTCAAACGCTTCCAAAATATGCAAATTAACGATGGTAAATGGATGTGGCAGCAGCAGCAGCAGCATTCACCGATCCACCACGTTCCGCCGCCGTCGCCGCCAGTACCAAGTCCATGACGTCAGCCACACCAAGACTAGCCGAAAAACACACACGAAATATTATTATTCATATTGTATTATTATTCATATTGTATTATTATTATTATTATTATTATTATGTATTAATAGATGTATAAAACCAATTTTTCTCGATTTATTTTGCGGATCGAATGAATGAGAGAGAGAGAGGAGACTGAAAGAAATACGAGTCATGTACATTGAGCAATGGTGTATGTGTGTGTGTTCCTCTCAGTGTATATATTTGAGTGACATATACGTTGTTTCTCAGTGTACATTGAGTTGTCGTCACGATGACAACAAATTATATAATTCTAGCAGCCGTTCTGTCGAACGTACTGTATATTAGCCCGCCATATGAGTACGGTGAGGTATTGGTATCGTATTTGCACGACGATGATTCGAGTACTTCGAATTGGACGAAAATGACTCAGGCGCTAGCCAATGATGGATATTTGCCTGTGTTGAGAGCCGAAATCCCGATGAACACCTCATCGTACAGACTGCGCAAGATTTATACAAATCTCACCTATAGCGATACGCAGTGGTTTCCGCTGAAGATGTCTTGCCCCTCTAGCAGCAGCACTTCGAGACCATCGTCGTCGTCGTCGTCGTCGTCATCGTCCCACCCAACTACCCAACCCGTGGACGTCAAGATGCAAGCCCCTGCTGCTGCTGCTGATCGAGAAAGTAAGGATTCCAAATGTGAGCTGCCGCCGCCGCCAACACTGCACTGATTTATTAAATCCATGCATCAAAAATATTTTTTAATCGATAATGATAATGTATCTTCATACTACGCCACTGGCACTGAAGTGTAACTTTTTTATGTGAAAAATAAATGTATTTTTCTCGAACTGACGTTATTCATTTCAATAAATGCAAACAGAGACAAAGACAAACATACAATGCCATGGGTTAGAGTGAGACATTTAAAATGCCTTGAATCGATCAATTTGGCTTCAAACTCGACTCTCTTATCTCTTCCTGGAAAACAAACATCTGAGACAGTAAACAACTCCAAGGCCAATTTAGCTCGAGCAGCGTAAACAGACACCGGATGTGTGAGATAAATCTGAAAAACAAATTCAAGGTCAAAAATGGATCATCGTCGTGTTTACTGAGAATTTCGTTCAGCTTGAAAGAGCAGACAGTAAACAAGTCCAAGGCCAAATCGTATTTCTTAGAATTTCATTGGAGAGAGAGTAAACACCAGATGTGGCTCTTATCGCTGTTGAGTGAATTAATAATAAGTCGTCCATCATAATTTTCTGTTGTGTGTGTGTGTTCTAAGACAGTAGAGACATTTTTCATATTTAATTTTTTTGTTTTGTCAATTGAGTCACGTGAGGGAAAGAAGTTTTTCCATAACTTCCGCCATCGCGCCATGTTTTTTTGCCTTCCGCTCCATCGCCGCCATGTTTTTTGCGTTCCGCTCCATCGCGCCATGTTTTTTTGCCTTCCGCTGCATCGCTGCCATGTTTTTTGTGTTCCGCTCCATCGCGCCATGTTTTTTTGCCTTCCGCTCCATCGCCGCCATGTTTTTTGCGTTCCGCTCCATCGCGCCATGTTTTTTTGCCTTCCGCTGCATCGCCGCCATGTTTTTTGCGTTCCGCTCCATCGCCGCCATGTTTTTTTGCCTTCCGCTGCATCGCTGCCATGTTTTTTTGCCTTCCGCTGCATCGCCGCCATGTTTTTTGCAAAAAAGACGCGCGCCACTTAGGGTGAAACGTTTTGAAGCCCCCCACCCCGAAACTCTTCGGCGAACACGTCATCTTCTTCAGAACCAACCCTCCACCAACGGCTAGAACTCGATGGACGCGGCCATCGAGAGATTCACCGTGTGGAGCAATGCCGATTCTTTGACACTCTTCGGTCACAGAATCGGCATTGTATATCTACTGATGTGTTTCGGAATGATAGCAGAGTTTAGAGCACAGAATAGTATAAATCCACACAGTGTATCTCCTAATCTGCTCGATTGCAGAAGAACTTACGTATACCGTCACTACTAAATGATATTGGCAAATTCACCAAAGGTGAGAGTACTTCTATCTTCCAAGAGCTACTCTAGCCATGTGCCTTTCCAAGATTGAAAGGAATCTCACCAAAAGGCTTCTCTTTATTTTTTGTAGAGGTTTGTCCCTTGTTACTGTTCCTTTTAATATTCTTTTGCTAAGGAGATTACTTGAATCAATGATTATGTATCAGTTCCAATCATGATTAAGTAGTTTGATATTCTTCTGCTAATGAGATTACTTGGATCAATAATTATGGATCAATTACAATCATGATTAAGTAATTCACTTTCGATTGTGATTGTTTTATGTTGAGGATCATTGTTTACCCTAATTTCGACATTTAGGTTAGAATAATCAAATCGAATAAATGACTCAATGTTTACATGCTTAAATAAACCATGGAAATGCGGAAATTGCTCTTATATCGTACTCAGCTATTTCTTAAATTGGGTAGATGTAATAATGATACTAATGAAGATAATTTAGCTCTTCAATGGTCTGTTTTCTCGGATTCTTATGGAAACTGAAAAAGTAATACCCGAAGAGACTACTACTTTCGAGCATCATATAATACTTGTAAATCAACTGAAACTTCATAAAATGTGATTGTTTTATTTTCAAAGCCAAGCAAAAGGCTAAAACACTAGTATGAAGAAATGAAATAGCAGATGCATATTATTAATGTGAATAGTAATAAATTGAATATTATTTTAGTTGAATTATTTGAGCTACTGAACAGTATATTTTGACTCATAACATCCCCTTGGGGGCAACCTTTTTCCACTGTCATTCTGATTGTCTCTCCCCCCAGGGTTTTAGCATTGCTTGTATCCATCCAATCAGTTAGTCATTGATATTCCTTTCCTCTAGTGAATTAGTTATGGAGACGTGTGAGGTGTTATCAAAAGCAACCTCTATGTCAATTTAAGCACAAAGTGCCATTTCTTTTGCCACGAATGTCTTTTCAACAATATTCGTGGATTTACCTGCTTGGTAAGCAAACTCTTTCTTGTGGAGTGGTCCTAATTCATCTCCATTGCTTTCAGAAGAAAGGAGGTGAGACTGATAGGGCGGAATAACTTTTGTTCATCCATAGGGTGTCTTCCAGTCTTTGGTATGAACGCCACCACTGCCTCTCTCCAGATCTGCGGTATATAACCGAAGATAAAGCTAGCCTTTAATAGCCCTTTCAGGAAGGGCCCAATAATTTCAGGACCATACTGCAGTAAGGCTGGAAATATTCCATCCTTTCCTGGTGACTTAAATGGTTTGAAACCTCTGATAGCCCATTTGATCCTCTGGTCTGTGAAGATTTTTCCAGCTAGGCTTCTACTGGCTCTATTGGGGTTGTGGACAACCCCTACCAGGTGAGTACTTTGCTGTTCATTCTCCACAGCCGTTTTAGAACCAGGAAAGTGCGTCTGCAAGAGAACACCTAAACTTTCTTTTGGGTTATCAGTTCGGTGTTGTGATCAGACCGATACCGTTGGAGTGTTCTTTCGAGAGGAGTTTCTATAGTCGTTGTACTGGGGCCAGTTCGGTAATCCCCTCTCACATTTGTCGCCATGTTCTCCTTCTACATTTTTTTAGTTCCTTATTGTAAGCAGAAAGAGCTGTTTTGTAGTCTAGTATCCCACACCCATAGCTCTATTGAAAATGATTCACTCGACAAACATGTGTTTGTGTATGAACAGTTTTTACTGAAATCACTTTTTCAGTTAGTTTTTTTTTCAACTAATTTATTTTACTCCCCATTTCTAGGATAAGTTTTTTTTGTGCTTCCAAAAGTATATTCATTTCTGTCTCAGATTCTAAAGCTTGTTCCATTATAAATTGTTTTTCGTCATTTATTTTTTTAATGTATCTGTCTTTCATTGTTCCGTCTTCTGTGAGGTCACTAATTGATTTTTCCAATAAGGTCGTTTCGTCTTCCTGGGCACTCATGGAGATTTCCTCTTGGCAACAGATTTATCTTATTATCTTTAACAAACCTTACTTTATTTTTGAAATTATGTTGAACCCAACTTCTATGGAACACACCGGCACATTTTGTGCATACATAATGCATAAAAGGCTTTAACTTACAACACTTGTAGTTCGTTTTATTTTAATGTTGCTCCGCTGATTCAAAAGGTGTCTACACTTCAACAGTTCAACTCACGATGAACTATCATCAGAATATTTCCATAAGGCCAGCATAACGGAGGTACACTGTCAGACTTCGAAATAACTACATCACCAACTGAAATATTCATAATGTTTTTATTTCTATTTTGCCTCTGTTGTAAGCGAGTAGAATATTCTAAGCTTCATTGTTTCCAAAAACCTTATACCATTTTATCAATGAGCTGGAAACTATCCGCACTACGGAAAATCCGCAGATACAACTGCGACACCCCCAGCAACCGGAGGAATAAGGTCATCCATCTGTTCTACTTGGATGACCTCAAAGTATATGCCTCCGGAGAAAAGGATATTCATCAGCCCTTGAGGATGGAGCAAGAGTACACGCATGCTATCGGAATGGAGATGGGGATCGGCAAATTTGCCACAGTTCATAGCAAAAGAGGAAATTCAGCTCGTAGACGGAAGCATCATACGTCATGTGGATGCCGCAGAGACGTATACTGACCTAGTGGTGGAACAACGCCACACCCAAGAGGTAACGTGTTACTAGTCAAAAGTTAATCCTATGGAATTTTATTTTATCTCAGAGAATTGAATGTATTTATTACTCACGATTCCAAAAGCAAAGAATTCTGAAGAACTGGTCAATACCTTCAGTATCTCTAGTTAGTATCGGATAATTATTTACCAATTCAAAATCTATCCTGACAACCTCTGGGTATGTCGATTTCTGGAAATCTGAAACAAAAAGCCAGGTTGAGTAAAACCACTAGAATAATAATCCAAACACTCATCTTGATCTTGTTCGGGGTATGAATCTACACTGAACAGCTCCATATAGCAGAGTTAGAATTCTCCATTAAGATGCATATAGGCTCTTCGAAGGACTTCATCCTTTGAATAGGCCCCAATATTATAGCACCGGAGACCTTATAGAATAATTAGGGGAGTGGATTCTTGGATAGGGTGGATAATTGAAGGCAGAGATCACGACCAGTTGTTTACAGTTCTATCCACAATAATGCTTCGTAGCTTTCACAAAATATTCACGACTGCCTTCTTCAATACCCCACTTCACTTCACTTCCATCCATTGTTCGTTGCCCGAATAAACAGAGGCGTACTACTTAGGGATTGAACCACCACACCTCATACAATTCCTTCATGGACCACAAATCACTCCAAAATCTTACGATCTACTTCTTCCAAAATTCAAAATTTTCGATCATCTCGATTTTCTTTTGAATCCATTGATCCTCCCTCTAATCAGTTCGAAAACCTTCAAATATTCTTTAAACTCCGAAAAGTCATTTGATATTTTCACCAGCATGACATCGACATTTTTCCGTTATTCGGGTTCAGTCAATCTATATTTTTTACTGGAAAACGGAATAGCACATCGATCCTTTACAGTATTCAATTCGAAAATCAAATTCCTTCATAAACATGATCCATCGAGAGAGCCTCGAAGAACGCAACTACTTACATGACAATAAAAAGCTGAAAGCCTTGTGATCTCTCAAGATAACTAAATCGAGGCCCGAAATGAGTCTACGCCTCAGTGAATGACGGCTAGTGCCTCTTTTTCTGTTGTGGTTTGAAATGTGTACGTCAAACTCCGGGAAAACAAACAGTCGGCCATAAGATCTAATGTTAATAAATTGTTGATTATTTCTTTGTCATTCTATATTTGGTTCGATTTTTTTGATTCAATGCGTTCCATCAAATTTTAGAGCAGCTTGAAGGCTACTCTAAAATGTTATTCCACTGAGAAATGGTCTGAAGATTTGTCAACTATCCTATTTGGCATACGAATTTCCCCAAAAGAAGATCTAGGAGGTATAAGTTGCGCGGAAATGTTATAATAATAATAATAATACTCCCTCATAAACACTCGTTGAGTGTACCCAAAGGCATAGCCTGTGCGGGTAGAGGACGGCTATTATTATTATTCGCCGTGGCGTTCCGGGGCGACTTACTGTTGTTTTAGGTGATGTATTCACTTTTCAGCTGTAGGAAAACCCGGAAAACCTACAGCACCACCTGGAACAACATTAAGAATTCCAGGGAAAATGGTCGTTGAAAGTTCGAGAGCCAACATCAATCATGAAGAATTCCTGTCTAGTCTGAAGAGGAAGATGGGAAAAATGAAAACATTTGAAGGATCCGATCAAAGGAAGAGAAAAATTTTCATTTACAAAGAACTGCCGACTACTACTCATGTTTTCATGAGGGTGGATGGAGTAAAAAAAAAACCACTTCAATAACCTTATTCTGGTCCATTCAAGGTTTTGGCACGAAACAATAAATATTTTACTCTTCTGATCAACAACAAAAAGAAGAATATTTCTATAGAAAGACTGAAACCAACTTTTATGGAATGTCAGGAAACAGAATACGAGAAGAAGGATGATGTTGCTTCACAGTATTCACATAATTCTAAGAATTCTACACATAATGAACATGAAACAGAAAAATTTTATACAACCCGCTTTGGAAGAAGAGTGAAATTTGTTAAGGAGATAAGCTAGTTTTTCATCAAAGGGGGTAGTAATGTGGTGATCAGCTTTCAACCATCATCCAGTATATGGAAAAAGGAGATACAAAAAAACAAAAGAATATTATTATTGATTCATTTATCTATTATAAAGTGTTAAAGCTGAATTATAACATAAAAATAGTTATTTTCAAGTTTTTTATTGTAATTCAATAAAACCTACAACATATTTCCCTTCGAAAGAAGAAATTTTAATAAAATATTCTGAACTGATGAATGAATTAACTAAAAAATACATCACATTTGAAAATCACTGTACTTCTTGGGGGTAACGATGATACGTCCACTTCTCATACTCTTAGTCTTCTCATCATCTTCTTTTTTCATAACTATTCTCATTATCTATGATAGTTTGATTCTGACTCTCGCAATTTCCTCTCTCAACTTTTTCATTTTCAAGACCTACTCATTCGTTGATTCTTTGGACTGCTGCTTTTCCACTATTTTTGGCTTTAAACTCTGATTAGTACTGAAAAACTTGATCTTAATTGTCTATTCATTAAAATTTGAGCTGTACCAGCAGATAATCCAGAAACTGGTGTATTGTGATGTTCTTATAATACTATATCAAGTGGTATGAAGGAAGTTTCAGATTTCAGTAGTATTTTCTTTGCAATACCAATTGCTTTTTCTGCCATTCCATTTGATTGTGGATGAAATGGACGAAATGTCAGAATCTGAATACCCACTCCAGAGCAAATTTACGAAAGTCATGAGATCCAAACGGCACATTATCAGCAACTATGACCAATGGTATTCCATGGATACTGAAGAGAGGTTTTATTGCATCAACCATGGAGGCAGTACTTGTATTTTCAAGTCGTTTAATGTCGATCCAGGTTGATAAGTAATCAAATCGTTCAATAATACCATTGGAACTTAAATGATATGGTGTGGTTCTCAAATGTTGGAAACCCATAATTTTCGAAAATTCGTTGAGAAGAGAGCTCTCAAATTGTCTTCCTTGATCAGAAGTTATTGTTGAGGGTACTCCAAATCTGGTTATCCAACCATCATAAAATGTTCTCGCTACTGTTTCGGCATGTGGTCAATATTCACATGTTCAAACCATGAATCTGGAATGTTATATTTTCCAACAGGATTCACAACATGTTTATTCATCTTTGATTTTTGACAATGAATGCAGTTTCGAACCCATTTCCGAATATCTTACTCAATTTGGGGCCAAACATATTTATTTTTGATAAGCTTGATTGTTGCTTTTATAACAGGATGAGATGAGCCGTGAAATTTCTTGAAAATATCTTCCCTTGAAATTGTAGCAACGTAAGGTCTGATATAGTTAGTTGAAACATCACAAAAAATTTTAATGTTACCTCCGGGTATTTCTATTTTCTGATGAAATCCAATTATCTGGTTTGTCTCGGAGATAAGGATTTTGAAATGTTGTCGAATGCAAAAACTAATTGTTTGTTATCAGAATATATAATAAATTTTTGTCCTTCAAGCATAAAGTGAAAATGTTTAATCGACTCGTAAACTGCTAGAAGCTTTCTGTCATATGTACTATATTTAATTTGGGCATTGGAGAGATTTGAAGAGAAAAATCCTAAATGTTGCCAATTTCCATCTTGATATTGTTGTATTGTTGCATCAACGTTACTACTTGACGCGTCAACCATTAATGACAATGGAGATGATATGGAAGGATGTACCAGTAATGCATCATTGGCTATGGCTTCTTTCAATTTCACAAATGCGCTTTCTTGTTGAGCATTCCAGGACAGTTTTTTATTGTTTTTTGGATTGCCTTTTTGGGACTCATTTAAAGGAGCTTGAATTTCTGCAGCATTTGATATTGATGTTCTGTAGAAGTTCACCATTCCCAAAAATCTTCCCAATGATTTCAAAACCATAGATTTGTCGTAAGCCAGAATGCTTTAAATTTTCTTCGACGTTGGTTTGATTTCATTTTCCGTTACATGATAAACAAATAATTCTATTGATTTTTTTCCAAATTAACTTTTTTCTGGATTGATAAAAATACCATAATTGTTGAGAATCTTAAACAATTGTTTCATATGTTCTCTATGTTCTTCTTCATTTGTTGATGCTATTAAAAAATCATCTATGTAAGGAAAACAGAATTCGAGATCCCTAGTTATTTGATGGATGTATCTTTGACACATCTGTGCTGCATTTCGTAAGCCAAATGGCATCTTCAGGTATTCGAATAATCCAAAAGGTAATATAATAGCTGTTTTTTCGATATCTTCTTCTGCCATAGAAATTTGATGGAACGCTTTAACCAAATCAATTTTTGGAAATATTTTCTTGTTCTCTAATTGGAAAGTGAAATCTCTTATATTCGGTAAAGGATATCTATCTGGAACCGTTTAAGAGTTTGGAAATCTGTAATCTCCACAAGCTCGCCAGTCTCCATTGGTATTTCTAACCATTTGTAAAAGACTTGCCCACGGACTTTTCGAAGGCCGTATGATGCCCTGTTTCAACAAATATTCGAACTCTTTCTTTGCAGCTACTAATTTTTCTGGATTCAATCTACGAACTTTACAGTTGAAAGGTTGACCTGTTGTTATTATATGATGAAGAATATTTGTTTCATGATTTGTTTCATGTAAGGTAGTTCTGGTGAGTTTTTGAAATTGTGCTAAAATACTGTGATATGGATTAAGTTCATTTATTGTTTTAACAATTGGACATTTCCCTAACATATGTAATTGACATGGTTGTGATAAATTAGTACTACTATCTATAATTCTTCTGCTGTTCATGCAAAGTTCATGAGAAAAATCAGCTCCGATGAAAGCACTGTCGATGTTGGCAATAACAAATGACCAACTGAAATTCCTCCTCAATCCTAATGATATATTCAAAACCTTTTCACCAATAATCTTCGTTTCGTTAGCTGCGTATAATGCTTTATCAGAAGGTTGTATACATGGTGAGTCTTTCTTCCTTATGGGAATTATCGAAACGTCAGAACCACTATTAATGAGAAAATCCATTTGAGTATTGGAATCATGTATGAAAAGACGACTTTTTCTCAGGCCACACTCGTCTGTCGTCATTAACGACTGGCCTGTTCGTTTTCCGGTTTGTTATTATAGTTACAAGGTCAAACACACTTTCTTGCCTTGTCCTTGAATTTCTGATAGAAATAACAAATTTTCTGTTGATTTGATCTGCTTCGATTTCTAGAATTGTAACTTGACCTGGACCAATCTCGAATCTTGGATCTGGATCTCCGCATGAACTGCTCGTCCATTTTGTCTATTAACTGATCAATTTTGTCTATTAACTGATCAATTTTATCTTCTAAGGATTTGGTCGAATTTGAAACTTTGTATGTTCCTATTGTGCTGGTTTCTATATTTTTTTATCCTTTTATCATTTCGTCAGCCATATTTGTCAATTCTTCATCGGAAAGTTTTTCATGGAAGGCTCTCAACAGCTGTTCCAACCAAGCTAGAATTATGAAGTTTCTTGTCATTCGTCCTGAGGCTAGATCGGTCATTTCTCTATACAATTGACAAGGCATTTTGTCTCCCAGCTGGCATTCGCCAAACAATCGAGTCATTTTTTCTTCATCAGAAATTTTGTACATTTTTATTAATTGATTTTTGAAGGTGCTGTATGAATTTGATTCATTTCCATTTTTGAACAAATTTGAATTTGCTTTAACAATACTGCAATCTAGTGATGAGATAACTTTTCCAATTTTGATTATTTCTGAATTTATACCACTGATTTTAAAAAGGGTTTCTACTGCTTTGAACCATAACTCCGGTTCATTTTTCCAGAAGGAGGGAAGGATAACTGGTTTTGCTCGATTGAATTCTCTATGTTGGTTATTCAAAAGCTCTCGCATTATCCTAGTTGACTCATTAGTAATCGTACTAATTCTTTCTGGAGATTGTGAAGTACTCTCCTGTTTGTGGTTGGTGACTTTTTCAAAATTTGCATATCCAAGAAGGAAGGGGAACCAGGTTAGAGAGAGCTCCTAACTCCAGATATTTGGTCTATTCAATGTTATTTTTTATGTAAATGGTAGCTTTCATCATCGAATAGATAGACCATAATGTTGAAGGCTTCATTTTGAAATTTGTCTTCTCCCTGTATTTCATGAATCTGCATTATGTAACACCAGCAGCGGCATTGAATCTTGTGCTTCTATGCCCATTAAAATAAATCTTCAAAAACACATTTGTATTCTCAAGGAAGCATTGCACTGAATATTTGCAATCAACCAAGGTAATACAATTTGTGGTGGTACTCTTCAAAATATATTGTAAAAATTGACAAACGACATTCCGCACCCTTGTAAAGTTGTACGTTCGACATATAAAATCTTCGATTTTTTTTTTAAGCAGCAGGTTTGTCGATTACTCTATGGCAATACCCATAGTTTGCAGTATCTCTGTTACTGCCACTCGAGTATCAAGTATCAGCACCTGGTACTGGCCAAGTTTGCCGATTGGGTAGGCTGGCGCGACACTGGCGGCCAAGTCGCGGGTAGTGGACTTCGGTTCAGAGGTTACCTAGGAAGCAGCTGAAGCGGAGACGAATAGTGTCAAAAGACCGCCCAACCTAAGGTGGGAGGTATCGTGCTGATGGGTGCGTGGCACATAGGGTGATGTGTCAGGAACGATCCCTCTGGGACGCCGGGCGACATTCCAGAGTATTATCGCCTTATCATGGCAAGGCGGGGCTCTGCCATGGCGGACTTTTTTTTCCCAGCTACTCGTTGGACTACATATGAGTAATACCAGAAAAAAAAACAATCCCAACGGGGGACAAAACCCCCGATCCTCTAGAAACTGAGGAAGAAATGGAGATCGGATTTCCGACTCACAAGAGGAGCTTGGCGATGGACCAGTCTCTCAACGAGAAGAGAGCGGAGTCATAACGCCAGAACTGACTTCAGATCGGGAAAGGGAACTGTTAAAGTCCCTGAAACCCACTGAAGCAGATCAGGATGAGGCAACCAAAGATATGGATAGCCTCAAACTGAAACGCACTCGACTTCCAGGGTCGAGAAGGAAAATGCTGAAACGATTGCTCAAGAGCGGAATGGCATATGATACTGCCTTAGAGCAAGCGCTGAAGGATCTTGGCAAGCCGAAACAGCATCCGGAAGAGGCAAAACCCCACTCCAGAGCAAACTGCTGAACCTAACGAAGAAGAGTAATAATTACCCTCTCCCGAGGATAGGTGACACCATAGACACGTTAGTCGGTTCCACGATTTTCTCAATCCTTGATCTGAAGAGAAGATACTGGCAGGTAGAACTGGCTTACCAAGAACGAGAGAAGACAGCTTTCACCGTTGGCCCAGGATTGTGGCAATTCACAGGTATTTGTTTCAAGCTCTGCAATGTTCCAGCCACATTCGAAAGACTAGTAGAGCCGGTGGTTCTGAAAGGTCTGTCATGGAAGACATGTCTGGTGTATCTCGACGGCGTAACTGTGGTTGGCAGTGACCAGAACAAAACACTACGGGAAAGGACTACGTCAGCAAACTTTGGCAGGAAATGGAGAACATGCACGAACGAGTCCGTTCAAACATTCACAGTGCTAGCGACAGAATGGAGGAGACCTATGACATCAATGCCGATACTGGAGGATTTCAGGTTAGTGACCTGGTTCGGCTGTACAACCATAACAAACGGCGTCGTGGACTATCACAAAAGTTGCGGAATTTCTGGGAAGGTCCATGAAATGTCATGAAGAAGAGAAACGACCTCGTTTACCGAATGTATAAGCCACACTGAAAGAAACATAGGGTCGTTCGTTTTAATAGGTTGTATGCTAGAAACTACTTCCAAATTTGCAACCTCAAATCATCGGAAGATGAGATGACATTCCAGGAGTTCAAGTCCATATACTCATACAGAAAGTTCCAAATAGGTTAACTCGAAAAGAGCCTCTTCAAGGTGCCTGTCGATTACGCACTAGCTCAATGTGTGGCAGATCTACAAATGTTCAGAAGCACCTCCGTGTTATTCTTCAAGAAGTTTCGTCGACTCCAGGAACTACGGGAACAGAACAAAGAAGTTGGAGGGGTGCTACAATTGAGGAAGAGCCAGAGAAACATCTACTACCTAGTTACCAAGAAGTATTATCGAGATAAACCTTCCTATACATGAAATATGTTGGAGACCATATTCAGATCCGACGGCGTCACGATTTTGTTGTCCTCTAACCATCTTCCACGACCCAACTTGAAGACTGTGGAATTCTATTTCCATCGAACTTCGCGGTGCAAATATGGGGAATCTTGCATACTCCAAGAATGATACTGCGGGACAAAACGTCTTTATGAAGGGGGCAATGTAACAATTCTGGTGCTGGACCTGATCGCTGTCTTGTTTACAATGCATGACATCACCTCTGCTTGTTTTCAATACCTGTGTGACTAATTACAGAAGAAATGTTATGTTTTCAAAAATGTTTCACAAATTGCTTTAAAAAAAATCAAAATACAAAATAAAACACAATGGATAGATAGATAAAGTTCATTCAAGTACATTAAATACAAGTATTTATATGGCTTTTCAGAAACAATAAGATAATGAAATATTTAATATATCAATGGAAGTTTGATGAAATAGTGTTGACAATGATATCTATAGCCAAGATTTGCCAAAATTCTTATTGTCCTTTTCTGTGATCTGAAAACCCTTGATTCGTTTACAAAATTTATATTATTTCCATGTAATAAGTTTCGTACTAACCTTCCAGTTCTAAATCTCAATATCAGCAATATTGCGTTATGTCTTCCAAATTACAAACATTATATTTTTCCTCAATTAACGAGTTCATTAACTTTGGACTACTTTCACGAAAAAGACAAAGGTCAGCAAGAAGACACCAAATGGGAGTCTAGGGAATATGAAGAAATATTATCGGTTGAGACTCGCAACCGTAAGGGTGGTCTGAAAGATAGAGAACAGGCGAGCAGAGGCAAGAGTGTGCAGTGCAGAGAGATAGGTCCAGCGATTGTGCGTCATCAACTGATATTAATGTAAGTACACTTTTGAATGATTTGAATGAAGTTTTTTAATCTTGTGATCCAATCCACGTGTCGTTACTCTTTGGCTCCCCAGAGCACTTCGTGCAGTTTAATCCCTGCAGGAGATCTAGCCCCTAAGGCTGCCTCTTCAATAACGAAGAGAGTGTTTTCATCAGTGTCACCCCGGCTACGCTCCCCAAGTAAGCCGATAAAACCCATAGGGTGTGACATATGTGGTGGAGGCTAATCGCTCTTTTCTGTTTAGAGAACACAAAGAGTTCATCTGGTGTATAGGCATAATGACCACATGGCTTTATGCCAGAGTCATCAGACCTATGATAAGTTATGGGTCGGTGGTATGGTGGCCAAAGACAAAGCAGGCAGAGGTGGTACGACGGCTGGGAGGACTGCAAAAACAAGCATGTCTGAGTGCTACCGGAGCCATGAGAACTACTTCAACAGCCGCACTAGAAGTCTTCCTCAACCTACCACTACTACACATACACATTCAAGGCGAAGCCAGGTCGGTCACAAGCAGATTACTTAAAGGTCAAGCGCCCATAAGCAAGATGCAAGAGAGAGACTACAATACAAGAGTTGAAAAACGACCCTATCATGAGGATGCCATCAGATGGTTTACTCTCGAGATATAGCTTTGACAAAACTTTCAAGATAAGCATAAAGGGCAGGGATGCGTGGAAAGAGAGACATCCCATCAATGCAGAAATCGCTGTCTACATTGATGGCTCAAAAACCGATGAAGGTTCAAGAGCCGGCATATACGGAGCCAAGCCAAAGATACGAATCTCACTGGGCTTAGGCAAATAGGCGACGATATTCCAAGAAGAAATCGATGAAGGTTCAAGAGCAGGCATATACGGAGCCAAGCCGAAGAGATACGAATCTCACTATTCCAATAAGAAATCGTTGCAATACATCATTGCGCCCAGGAGTTGATAAGGCAAAAGTTCTCAGGAAAAACCATTGTCATTTACTCAGACAGCCAAGCGGCAATAAAAACAGTCAAATCTATGAAAATGACCTCAAAACTAGTTTGGGACTGCATAGTAGCCCTAAAAGAGCTGGGCAGTCAGAACAGACTGACACTAGCTTGGGTACCAGCACACACAGGTTACAGAGGTTAAAACGTGATTAACAAAATTTTGAATTCATAGCAACTTTCAATCCCAAGAACAATTTCAAAATTAATTTATTTTCGGTCTTAGCATACTAGTTAGAGATCGATATATAATATAAATATTAGGATGTACCAGGGGAGGCCTACCAGAATAATCGCAGTTTACCATATTGCTGGCATAATTCCAATTCTTTTTCAATCGGATTATTTCGTTTTTCGTCCGCATATCACCTTTTTCAAGAAAGGACAAGTAAGCAGCCGGCATAATTCTTATTTTTTATATATTGCACTTGCTATTTACCCTCCAAATTTATATACATATTGATTATACATGCTATTATTGAGTATTGCCTACTACGTAAAGTTTTAATTACTAAAACAAAATTAATAACATATCAAATAACAATGCGGCATGAGCGAGAAGAACAATCCAGAAGATAAACCCCAACTAAGAAGTTGAAAAATTCTGGTTCCATTATCAACGCCAGAGAAGAGCGAAGTATCAGAAGAAAAGAAGAAATAAGTCGAAGGGAGCATAGCAGAATTTAAGCCGAGTTTCCGCAGCACAGGCATTTTTGCCGCTACCAGCTCAGAAGAAACTCACAACACGCAGAAAAGTCACAATTCCAACGAAGAGAATAACAGCGATAAGGAAAATCAACAAGAGCCGATCTTAACCTTGCCGACAATGTCGAATAAGTGATGCAAGAGCAGCCGAAAAACCCCAGATATACCACCATTTATCAGTCCTGAAATCTTCCACCCATGTAAGGGCAGTGCATGCAATTTCATCAAGACCTACGAAGGAGTTGCCATCGCTAACGTTTGGGACGACGCCCTGAAAATATCGTACTGCAAATTTGCGGTACCGTTTATATACGGAGAAAGACGCAAACAAAGTAAAAACTTGGAAACATATTTTCAAGGATGGCGCTAATCCAAAACCACTGTCATGATTTATATGCCATAATTTGTTGAACTGTTGAATTACTTGAAGTTCAAACATCGGTCATGGTCGAGCTCGGCCTGGTTCGATTCATAACAAAAACAAAACATGTGTTATTGGCACGGCTATGAAGATTTCATCGAACTTCTTCGTTGAATGAAAATGCCTGTAGTGATAACACAAAACTTGAATAAATATAAGATGACAGATGGCAATGGGACAGTGGAGGGTCGACAGTGAAGGGTCGATAGGCAAACCCAGAGTGGGTTTGCGACACTGTCGAACCCAGAGAGGGTTTTCGACGGCAAAACCTTCTTGACAAACTTCTCAGAAAAATGTACCTAAGCGAATATTAATAATGTTCAATTGGAAAGAAACGTTTGTATATAATAATATACTGTTCATTGATATGTGTTGACGTGTCCCGATTGGGCGAATATATGAATATAGGGCTTTGTTCCGCCCTGAGTATTGTGTCCTTTGATATATGTATATTTTGGACACGGTGAATCTGTGACTTGTTTTATTAAACAGTAGTTATACCGAGAAGAAAACTGTTTTTCTTCCTGACTACGTCCCAAGCGATAGGGCTTTTAGCTTCACTAAGGCCCTAGTCGCGACATATGGTGGAGGCGCCTTGCTCGTTCTGAACGTTAATTCTCCATAATTAACCAAATATAGGTTTTTTTATTTTTGTTCTATAAGGACAATAGCTATAACTACCCCATAGAGTGTGGTAGAATCGAGACAGTATTTTCGATTATCACGGGATAATTTTTCCCCGTTAAAAAATTTCAAATAATTTCATATCTGATAAAATTTAGAGTGAATTGAAAACAGTGTAAAGTTGAGAAAGTTTCGAAAAATAGAACGATACTTGTCATTTTCGTCAATATTTACTACTATATTCAAAAACGATTCTGAGCTTTTGGACGTACTCAGTTCTAATTTTAACGTTGTGTTCTTCTGTATCTAATATAAATGAGGAAATTTGTGCTGTGAAAGTTCTAAATAGAATTCTAGATGATTTTTTGAACAATAGGGAGTTACAGAACCTCACAGATTTAATGACCGATATACCATTCGTATACACGATGGAAATGGAAGCCACGGGAATGCTAATTTACACTGCTAAGTGTGAACTCAATTAATTATTTCGTTGTTTTTATAGGAAATAATATTTTTTTATGTATCAGGTACCGTCAACTGATGAAAAAGAGCCAAAAAGAATACCACATATTTGGAGTATAATAGCGAGTATAAAAATAAGTGTATGAAATAGGATAATGTGAATGAAAAAATGCAAATGAGAGATGATTGAATGAAATTAGAAAATGATTTTGAAAGAATGAGAGGAAGTGAGGTAATAGTGTCAAAAATACTGTAACGATTTCGAGACCTGCCCTGATCATCTAATTAATAATGCACACTCGACAAGTCAACAAGTTCTCCTCTCGCAAACACATATGTCATGCGTGAAAAAGACGCGAACTTTCCAAAGAACGAACTCGAAGGTTCGAAGGACATCTAAGAAGTCGCAGGATAAACTCGATTGATCGAGAGCTGTGGATGGAATCTGCATGCGAGTACAATAGTCGCTCGGCGACAGAAGGCAATCATAGATAGACACAGAGAGTTATAAATTCAGTTCGAGAGTTCGCAGATAGATACCCACAGTAGAAATAAATTGAAATAATTAGTGAAGTCTATGTTTTAGTCGAATAATTGATTTAAGTAGTGTTTTAAAGAAACTAGAAAAAATATTTTAGTGCAGTTTTACTACATTTGGTGTCTGAAGTAGGATGTTAAAAATGAATAAGTGTTGAAGTGTTCGGCGTTTAAAAACTGATTATTATCGCGCCCAACAGACTAGTGACCCGTTGAACATCATTGTGTCTGAGTGTGGACAGTTTTTCGCATCGCGAGAAAATAAACTGAAAAGTTTGTGTGAAATAAATAATAGACTGATATCTTGGTTAAAAGACACTGAAAGAAACGAGGGTGCCGAGTTCTGAAATACGAAAGTTTTACGTGAAGCCGCCCTAGTTCGACGGAGAAATTCTTTGGGAAAATTACCACCGACAGTTTGAAGCAGCGGTCAAAGCAAATGGATTGAATGCAGGGAAAAAAGCTGTTGCACTAATACTAGCATTACGCGGTGAAGCAGCAAATATATTACAAACCCTCACCGAGCGAGAACTGGAGGACTATAATAAGCTGGTGAAACATCTGGGATTACGGTATGGTCAGATTCGCCTGGAATACGTATACCATTTACAATTGAAAAACCGAAACCAGAAAAAGGGGAAATCCTTACAGGAATTCGAAGCTGAGATTGCACGCTTAGTTCGCCTTGCATACCAAGCCACACCAAATAACGTAATGGAGCGATTAGCGGTTTATGCATTCTTTGATGGACTTCGCGATCAAGAAATCAGGCAAGCATTGATATAAGCACGTCCAATTGATCTCGTTGGCGCACTGACACGCGCTTTGGAATCTGAGGGTGCCAAACAATACTGCAAAAGCCAGAGCAACATTCGAATGGCTGAGGAAGATTCTCAGAGGACTGCTAACATGGAAGCTATCATGCGAAGTGTGATAAAGGAAGTTATGCTTGAAAGAAGACTGATACGATGCTGAAATTGTAAAAAACTTGGGCGCGTGCATAGCAAATGTCCAACATTCAAAAAATCGACACCAACGAAGGTCAAGAAGGAGCAATCGTCATCCCGTATCCAACAAACCACGGTTAACAACGCATATGTCGCTGTCCTTCAAAGACAAGACAAGGGGGTCTTCGTAAACGGTCTCATTAACAACGAGCCTCGCACTATGCTCCTTGATATGAATGCGACTAGGACGATAATTGGGCCTACATTTGCCAAAACACCGGCAAGAATTGAATCATCGGATTGGAAGCTACGCACAGCAACAGGAGAGCCGGCAGCTGTGTTTAGAGAACTCCCAATTGAACTGACTTTAGACAGCACCAAAGTGAAACACCGGGCTCCAGTAGCTGACATCGAGGACGATGTAATAATTGGAATGGACATTATGAATTCGAGAGGTATCGAGCTGAATTTTAAAGACGGCGTCCTACGTGTGAACGGAGAATAACTGGTACTTCATGGGAGGAGTGAAGAAATGATTCGTGTTCTGCTGGCTGAAGATGTGAGCGTACCAGAGAGGGCGTACACCATTTTGGAGGCTCGCCTGTATGGAGGAGCGAGCAGCGGAAACGTGATGATGTTCGAGCCCAAGCTCCATGATGAGAAAATTGGACTAGGAATCGCACTAGGGAAGACCTTGTTGCATGTTGATAAATTTGTGCCGGTAAGGGTAATGAATGTCAATTATTTCCCGGTGACCTTGAAGACAGGAACAATTTTGGGACACTGTTCGTCAATTTCCTCTGTGGTTAGTAGAATCAGAGAAGTTAGTTGCCATCTCATCCAAGGACATGGAACCCGCACATCAGCCCAAACTGAAAGAATTAGTAAGGCAGTATCAGGACATCTTCGATACCGGAGTGGGCAGAGGCGGTGGAACAAAGGTGGTTCAGCATAAAATCGACACTGAAAATGCTCGACCGATCGGACAATCAGCTAGAAGACTTCCCCTTGCCAAGAAGGAAGAGGCTAACAAAATAGTCTGCGACATGGAGAAAGACGGAGTCATCGAATCATTCGACAGTCCTTGGTCCTCTCCAGTCATGTTGGTAGAGGAGAAAGATGGATCAACACGCTTTTGCGTAGACTATCGTCAACTGAGCAACGTGACGAAGAAGGAAAGTTATCCTCTACCAAGAATTGACGAAACGCTAGACACGTTATCCGGATCTACGATTTTCTCGACCGTAGATTTGTAGAGCGGATACTGGCAGGAAGATCGAGAAAAGACAGGCATCACCGTCGGCTCACGACTGTGGCAGTTTACAGTTATGCCATTTGGCCTCTGCAATGCTCCAGCCACGTTCGAAAGATTGATGGAGACGGTTCTGAAGGGACTCTCATGGAAGACGTATCTGGTGTATCTCGACGACATTATTGTGGTCGGCAGATCGTTTAACGACCATGTGAAAAACTTGAAGAAGGTATTCTAGCGACTCAGAACTTCCGGATTGAAATTGAGCCCTGGGTAATGTCATCTGTACCAAAAAGAAGTACGATATCTCGGCCACGTTGTCTCTGGGAAAGAAGTGGCCGTTGATGAGCAGAAGATCAAAGCTGTAAAGGAATGGCCCATTCAAAAAGACATACACCAACTTCGAAGTTTTCTTGGCCTGTGCACTATCTATCGCCAATATGTGCTGGGGTTCGCCAACATCGCCAAACCGCTGACCAGGCTTACAGAAGGGCGAACAAAGTTTCAGTGGTCTGAAGAATGCCAAGACTCGATCAGGAAGCTGAAAGGAGCATTGATTAACGCACAAGTTCTGTGCTATCGGACGGGAAATTCATTTTGGACACGGACGCCAGTAACGTGGGACTTGGAGCTGTCTTGTCTCAGAAACAAGAAGTACAAGAGAAGGTCATCGGTTACTTTAGCAAGACCCTCAGTAAACCGGAGCGGAAGTACTGTGTCACCAGGAGGGAACTGTTGGCTGTTGTCAAAGGAGTAGAACACTTCTACTAGTACGTGTATGGAAGCAGATTCCTACTGAGAACTGACCATGCAGCTCTCAAATGGCTCCTACAGTTCAAGAATCTCGAGAGTCAAGTGGCACGTGGGATCGAGAGGCTCCAAGAATTTGACTTTGAGATCGAACATCGAGCAGGGACTAGCCATAAGAATGCAGATGCCCTATCGCGAAGACCATGCCCAGACAACTGTTCGCAATGCCGATGAGCAGAAGAGAATGAGTCGACACTCTGAAGAACTACAGTGGTAGATGATAACTGGAATGAAAACAAGATCCAGAAATATTCAGATCTTGGTTTAGTCATCGGCTGAAAGAAGGGTGATCGAAGACCGTCGTGGCAAGAAATAGCCAGTTGTTCTCCAGTCGTCAAGAGGAGTCATGAGATCTTTTCAAGGTGCCTGCCGATTCCACGTTAGCTTACTGTGTGGCAGAAGATCTTCAAATGTCCAAAGGCATTGCCGTAGTATTCTTCAAAATGTTCGGTCAACTCTAGGAAATGCGGGTACAGAACCCGAAAGTTAGAGGGGTGCTACAGCTGAGGAAGGGCCAGAGAAACATCTACTATTTGTTTATCAAGAAGCTTTCTCAAGATAAGCCGTCTTATGAAGATGTCTGGAAGAGTCTCACCAGATTATGAGACATGATGTTGGACCAGAATCTTGTGGACCTGGCAATCCCAAAATTGGCCTGTGGATTTGTTGGGCTGGACTGGAGAGTTATGAGAAGCATGTTGGAGACAATAGTCAGATCCAGCTGCGTCAAGATTTTGGTGTGCTGCAACCATCTTGCTCGACCCAACTTGAAGACTGTGGGCTGCCACTTCCATCGAACGTCCAGGTGCAGATATCTTCACACTCCAAGAATGACGTTTCGGGATGAAACGTCTTTAAGAAGGGGGCAATGTAACGATTTCGGGACCGGCCCTGAGAGCGGCTCTGATCATCTAAATAAAAATGCACACTCGACAAGTAAACAAGTTCTCCTCTCGCAAACACATAAAGTCACGCGTAGAAAAGACGCGAACTTTCCAAAAAACGAACGCGAAGGTTCGAAGGACATCTAAGAAGTCGCCGGATAGACTCGATTGATCGAGAGCTGTAGATGGAATCTGCATGCGGGTATATATAGGCGCTCAGCGGCAGAGGGCAGTCATAGATAGACACAGAGAATTATAAATTCAGTTCGAGTGATCGCAGATAGATAGCCACAGTGGAAATAAATTGATATAGTTAGTTAAGTCCATGTTTCAGTCGAATAACTGTTTCGAGTAGTGTTTTAAATAAATAAGAAAAATTAGTTTAGTGCAGTTTTACTACAATAACTTTATGTTGTGTGATTTGATATCACTGAGTTCAGAATGCGAGTTTATTGAGATTAATGAGGAGGAGAATATGTATAAATACTTCGGATGGTAGGTAACTATTTGCCTCGAATTTTTTTATCTTTCTTAAATGTGTCAATGGTAAGAGTTTGTCTTGAGTAGTATGCGCAATGGTAAAAATTGTTGAATGAGAGGAATGAAGGTATTTTTGGAATGCCCACTAAAAAATTCCACATTTAGTGTCAAGAATTTTTTTGTCCGAATGACACGAAAGTTGTTTTTTTAACTTCAAATTAGATTCGTCAATTTGTAGTCTGTATTACGAATAATTTATTAGTAGTTTGGCAAAGCCACTCCTGCGCCACTTTTCATGGCGTAGAAGTGGCTTTGCTCCTGATGGTGGGATTTATCTCTCGATGGCTGCGTCCATTGAGTTATTGCCGTTGGTGGAGGGTTGGGAGCTGAAGATCTGAAGATGATGATGTGTTCGCCAAAAAGTTTCCGGGCTGTGTGGTCGTCAAAACGTTTCATCCCCTAAGTGGCGTGCGTCTTTTCTGCAAAAAAACATGGCAGCGATGGCGTGGAAGGAAAAAAACATGGCGGCGGAAATTATGAAAAAACGTCCCGTCACGTGATTCGCTGTGTAGAAACAAAAAGGCCTCTGCGGCACATGTGATTGAGTTGGTGTATAGAGCAATTGGCTGGGGGACAAAAACGTCACGTGATTCGCTGAAACAATTGGCTGGGAGAGAAAAAAACGTCACGTGATTCACTGCGTAGAAAAAAATGGCCGCTCCAAATTGACAAAACAAAAATGAATATGTCTGTCTTAGCGACGGCGACGGACAGAAAATTATGGTGGAATTATTAATTCACTCTCTCTTGAGTGAAATTCCAAGAAGAATACATATCTTCCGTCGGTGTTTGTTTTTTACTGTCTCTCGAGCTTAATGAAATTCCAAGAAAAACACGATTCGACCTTGGAGTTGTTTAGAGTCAATTACAAATAGTTTTTATTAAATCCGCTATATCCGAGCTGGATGAAATTTCAAGAAAAATACATGTACAGCTGCATTTTGTTACTACGGAATTTGGGTTTTCCCCACATCGACCGTTGCATACATTTGCAGCGTAGATCACGTGACCTTCGGCGTGGGGGGGGTGGCGTGGAGGTAGACGGTGTGGGTCACGTAACACAGAGAGTTAATACATACGTTCACAGCGACCCAGCGTCATTTCATTGTCTGCGTTCGAAGCAACAACAAGTGCCTCTCTGCCGCTCATCTGTGTCTCGCTTTTTTTTTGAGAGTACATTGTTTTTTTATGGTGAGTGCCATTTAATTCGTGATTTGCAAAGGTTAGTAGTAGTAGTGTATATTCATTTTATATTTTTCGCGAGTGTTTCAAGTGCCTATTTCTTTCGCGATTCAGTTGTTTTTTTTTAATTCAGAAAACTTCATTTGCCATATTTGTTTTTTGTCTCATACAGTGTCTCTTCCTCACAAAGCGTCATATATTTTTGTTTCACATACAGTGTGTGTGTAGATTGCATTTTTTGTCATATTTCTTTCTCATACAGGGTGTCTCTCACAAAGTTCCATTTGTTGCTCCGCGGTGGTGTGCGGGTTGAGTTCTCACGTCATAAGCCAAAGAGCATGAGTTCGAATCTCAGCATTGCCACTGGTCTCGTGCATGGCATCACACGCATTAAAAGGTAAGTGCTACGTCTTCCCCAAGCTCGCACAAGTCTCTGACTTCTGAGGGTTGCACGTAGGGGTGCAACCGGCTGACAGATATAACAATTTTAGCAATTTTTACTTTTTATATACAGTGTCGATTTTTTTTTTCATCATATTTTTTTCTCATAGTCATCATAAACAGCACTTTTTTTCTCATTTTGAGTGAATAAAAGTTATATAGCGTTCATATTTTTTTTCCATTTTTCAAATGATTTTGCAGATGTCTCACCTTCTCGACGAAATTAACAAGATTTCATTGGCTTGCAGGAAGGACCTGTGGAAGTTGTCTGAGCTACCGATGGATGAACCCCAAGTGATCCTCAACGCTCAAGCTAAAATAACCAAATTCAGAGAGTCCATCCTAGTGGAGTTTTAGGAGTGTAAAGTATTCCTGCTAAATCGAGTGACTGGTGCATTTAAACCCATCCTCGACAAATTAACCGTGTCCTAGCATATGCTCATCTACAGGGGCGAGCAGAAAATTGCCAATCAAAATCATCCGCAGCAGCTGTTTGAGATCGCTAAGGCCTGAAGACGACGCCGCCGCCACCGCCGTTGGAAACAGAGAATGAGTTTCTTGTATATTCATTTGACATTTTCTTGAAATTTTTTGTGTGTCTGTTGAATTATCTTCATGTCATCTGACACCATTGTTGCACACAGTATGGAGATGGTAGCCAAGTTGCGCAAGACGAAAATAATCCTCAAAAAGGGTTGTACTGATGAAGAGCGAAAACATTGGCTGGTCCATTGCAAGTATACCGCCCGCCTGATCAATAGTGCGATCGTGGCGGTGGATTGCATAGGCTCTCTGAGAAAATTAATCAAAAATTCAGGTCAACAGCCAGGCGTCGTCGTGGTAGTGGGAGAGGGAATCAAATCAAAACTAACATCTCGAGTAAAGTGGGAGGACTTGAAATAGGCATTTTCTTTGAGTTACGCACCAGTATGATTATAAATTTAAATATAAACATATTGAACAATTTTTTAGGGATGCATTCATTCTATTCAATCGCGAAAAGTTCTTTGAATCAAGAACAAAAAATCGACTTTAAATATTTCAGCACTGAAAACGTTGTGATCGATAGGGATACAACTTTGAAAGAGTGGTTCCTAGAAAATGTCATCGATAAAATTCAAAACAAACTTTCAGAATTCGCGTACAAAGAAAGTGGATAGAGTCTTGGAGTTTGGAAGTCAATACGAACAAATCGGGAGTGGGAAACGGTTCGTCTTTCATTGAGCTGCCAAAATCCATTGCCAAAAAGCATGCTTGCACCAATGCGTGTTTCGCTTAGGCCGTCGTTTCGGCATTGTATCCGCTACATTTCCATAATCATCCAGACAGAATTTCATCTTACCCCCACTATTCAAATGTACTGAACTTGGATGGAATCGACTTTCCCATGAAATTCAAACAAATCACCAAATTTGAGCGATTGAACAACATATCGATCAATGTGTACACTTTGGAATTGATTCAGCCGCAGGCGAAAAGGAGGAATTTTTCGTTACTGTTCCGAGCCGACTCACGAAACAAAAATTAGACAAATATGTCAATCTTCTCCTCATTCAAAATGAATATCACCCGAAATTAAATTATTACGAGGCACCACCACTAGAGATCGCCGACGACGACGATGAGGCCGTCGGCAATGAAATGAAATTCCATTGTGTTTCGATAAAGGATTTATCTCACCTACACAATCGCCAACTCAGTAAAAACATACATTAAACATTCATTTGCGACAGGTGTTTGAATTATTTCGAAAGTCATACTGTTGATTGTCAAAAAACAAACACTTGTGAAATTTCTTTTTCCTAGTATGATCATGTGAAATTTCGGGATTTTGTACATGAAGAAATAGTGCCCTTTGTTATCTACGCTGATTTCAAATCGATCACATACGGCAAAACACCAAAAACACATTCCTTTCAACGCTGAATATCATTTCAAGTGTATGCCATCGGGGGCTCGACTCGATGGATTGGTTGGCGGAGAGAGTGGGGGGCATAGCAAAAAATGTTCAAGCCAGAACTTCGAATAATGTCCCCATGATCGTCTCACCTCCAGATAGAGCGACAGCGCCATGTTGCCACATCTGCGAAAAACCTTGGAAAACTGACGACAAAATTGTAAAAGATCATAATCACTACACGGGAGCGTTCCGTGAATAGGCGCATGCACATTGCAACTTGAAGTACAAAAAGTCGTTGGTTTTGCAAATCGTTTTCCAGAATTTATCCGGATACGACAGCCATTTTATTATTCGAGATATAGCAAAAAGGGGTCGAGTCAGTGCTGCAACAGATTCTCCTCGGCCAGTAACAAGCACATAGGCGAAAGCTATGACGCCTCCAAACCGTCGACCTATTTTCTGTATCTCGATGTGAATAATCTGTACGGTTGGGCCATGATGGAATATATCCGTACGATGGTTTTAAATTACTTGATAATGCAGCCGATTTCAATGTATCGGATGTGTCGGACACCTCGCCCATCGGCTACATTCGAAGTCGATTTGGAGTACCCCGAACATCTGCATGACAAACACAAACATTAGCCATTGTGTGCCGAGCATCGTACACCGCCAGGCTCGAAATTACCAAAATTGATAACACTGCTGAACAACAAGGAAAAATATGTTGTGCAGTACAAGGTGTTAAAACAAGCACTCAAACACGGCCTTGTACTCAGGAAAATCCACAAGGTTTTGCAATTCAAACGGTGTGGCTGCGTCCCTACATTGAATTAAATACGAAATCACGCCCTTGTACATAGGAATGTCGATTCTCGATATTTTCAAAGTGTGCGTGTACGATTTTGATTACGGCTTCATGATGGTAAAGTAACGATCAGTGCAAACTGATGTATATGGATACTGATTCGCTCATTAATGAAATTAGGTGCGATGATATTTATCGGGATTTGATTAGCAGTTTCATTGAAAAATTTGACACGAGCGAATACCCGAGCGACAACCCGTATAACATCCCTTTATTGAATTAAAAGTACCCGGCTTGATGAAGGACGAAGCCAATGGTCGTATCATGATGGATTTCGTAGGTCTTCGATCAAAGTTGCACACCTATAAGATTCAAGCTGGTAAAACCGTAAAAAAATCCAAAGGGGTCAAATACACCGTTGTCGAGAATCACATCACTTTTGAAGATTTTGTGGAATGACAGAAAAACAATGTGGAAAAAATAACTTCACAAAGCTGTATTCGATCCTTTTCTCACAACGTTTTTAGTGTAGAGCAAACAAAGATCGCTCTCAGACCCCACGACGACAAGCGCTGTTGGCTTGCCGGCTCTCATGACACTCTGCCGTGGGGTCATTACAGTCAGGTAGATATCTAATAGAAAATAAATGTTGTTTCAGAGAGCACATGCGCACGCGCACACACACCAACATGCTAGACACTTCGAAAAATATATGCTGTCTGCAAGTAGTCAGATGTACATTACCAATAGTTGAATTCATCGAGGCCTCACCTCTGTATGGTACCTCACTGATCGAATTTTGAAAATGTTTGTCAATGAAAAATGGGAACAAATCTATAAGCAGGCTGAGAGCGTCAGACGAAATTTCGATGATTTGAGTACACGAGAGAAATCAGCTTCAATGTAATTTACGATTTGGCCGCACTTGCTATAAAGCATTCAGAAGGGCTATACGAAACCATCAAGTTCACAGCATCAGAGACCATCAACATATGGTGTTCGGTGTAAAGCACATAGGTAATATATATCAATGCTGTAAATTTTGGTGTCACAACAGATTTGATGAGGTGTTATTCACTTTGAAATCGAGCAGCCAATGCTACATCTGCGTGGTGGTGAGCCCTATGGATTGGATCTCACGTACAAACGCTTCATAGGATTCAGAATTCGATGAATGAGATTGCCAATAACACACACGAAATTTCAAGAAAATATTGAGTGAAAATGCGGAAATTGTGCTCTTGTTTGTTTCTTTCCATATTACATATATTCAGTCAAATGGTCAATTAAGTTTTATATTCATGATTGAATAAAATCAATATGTAATCCACGTCTGAATATCATTATTATTATTTTCGTTTCACCCTCCCACCTCCCAGCCCCCTATTCAAAATCCTACATATTTGTGGAGGTCAATTTCAGTCTTTTACTGAAAACATACCACCATGTTAATATAGGTGTCACTTGTTTTCACCCATAAATACATGTATTCTTATGGAATATTGACATGGTGGAAAAAGCTGAGTGAATGCTGAGTCTCGGCTGAGTGACGCAAAAATCACTGAAAACTCTTCACTGAAATCCTTTCACCTTGTCAATTTTGGGTGTTTTCTTTTATCGAATAAAGTGTCGCTTTTTTGCCTCAAAAGTGGCACTTTTTGCATCAAAAACGTAAAATTGCAGTTTTTGATGCAAAAAGGTCGTTTTGAGCCAAAAATATGCCTGTTATTTGCCCTAAACGTGACACTTTCATTGACACGGTGGAAAAAGCTGAGTGAAATTTCAATTTTTTTGCTCAGCCACTCAGCTTTTTTCTAAAAACACCTCACTGAAATCGATAATACCATATCGATAAAGATGTCACTTTTTTCACCCAAAAATACTTGTAATCTTATGGGAAAATGGTAATTTTTTGTAAAAAAAATTATCGAAAATTGACATGGTGGAAAAAGCTGAGTGAATGCTTAGTGAAAGCTGAGTCTCGGCTGAGTGACTCAAAAATCACTGAAAATATTTCACTAAAATCCTTTCACCATGTCAATTTTGAATAATTGAATAATTCAATAAAAATATGCTCATTATTGTATAAAATGAGCATGTCTGCGATGAAAATTTCTTCTGGTTGGAGCATGAAGCTCATCAACCAATTGTTTTTTTTTTTCAGATGATGTCATTTCACCAATGGCGGAGCCAATACACTAACTGCTCTAGGCGTTGCACCTTCTACTTAATAGAAGCTGGAATATCAACAATACGCAGTGTCAATTTATCCAAGCGTTTCTTGTCATACCTTTTCATCGAAAGTGACATGAATTTCATCACTCGAATATCCAAGGCTGTTAGATTGTTTTTGGTGGCGTCCAGCTCGTCTTTGAGCTTGTGTATGAAGTCATCTTTGGGCTTCTGCATGACGTTATCAACGTATTCTTTTGTTGGCAACATCATTGAGTGCACTTGGCGTTTCCACATTACATTTTTTCACATGTTCAGCATCAATGTCCCCATTGATCGTATAGTTGAGTATGACACCACGGAAATGGAAGGGGTGCTGCTGCCGTGCACGGCGTGCTGAGAAAGTTTGACCGAACTCGTTTTTGATGCTTTTGATATGACTTTAGCATGCAAAAAAAGGTCTACGCTTTTATTTATCGAATATAGCCTGTTTTTTTCAGCTCATTTATGATGGACGCGATCTCGTTGTCGGTAAAGGTGCTGTCGGCATTTTTGGCGGCTACCAGAAGCCTGTAGATTCCAATAAGCTCGTTCATATCGTCCCAGTAAACGTATTCTATGGGTTTTATGTTGTATGTCAACTGATCTGGGATACCATTGCCGTCGACATAACCACGAACTCGACCCCGACCTCTACCACCACCTATTTTTGATTGGGGGTCTTTGAACATTGGTCGAATCAAATTTTCTTATTTGGTAGTCTGAGATGAATTCAATCTCGCGCATCTACATGCGCACCTGTAGCTGTCACTATTGGCTTGTATGCCACCAAATTGGCTCTGGCGTATTTGTGATTTTTGTAGAAAATCGAACTATATAGTCCCAGAGTGCCCTCGTATGTTACACCATCAATGCGAATGTCCCCCGTATTTTTGTCAAACTCCATCAGCTTTCTACTGAGCAGCCATCGCGATGATAAACTTCCAAGTAGTCATCTCCAACCACATCATCACCATCATCTGTGTGGTAGCTTTCTTCATCTTCTTTCTTCTTCATGAAGTCTGGAGTCGATGATGGCGCCGGTTCCTGTTTATCTTTTTTTTTTAGCCGTGATCGCTTGGTGAGTGGCACTACCGTACTCAGTCTTTTCAGCGGCACCGTAATGGGTTTGAATAATTTACTTAGTGCTTCATCATGTTCGGATTTTCCGAGTCAGATACTTTTTTAGCACAATTTTTGACAACTGATTGACTTGACGTTTGCGTTCAGCTTCCGCAATCTTCGTCGGTGATGTGGTCGGCACCATGGCTTCAGTACGAATGTCGTGTCACTCCGCATCACATTTGTATATATTTGTCAAAGCCCAGGCGGTAGCGCTCTTACATCAAAGTTTTTCATAATGACCAAAGATCCGAATTTTTCCTTTCAACAGGTGGCGCAAATCCAGCGAAATTCCTCAAAGGTGTAATCCGGAGAGACGTGCTCGTCGAAGGCATGTCTCAAGTTCATATCGTCTTGGCGGAATAGCGCTATGATGTTGCAATCATCCCTAATAAGCTGTTTGGGTATTTTCGAGTAGGTTTGACATAAGTTAGCCGCAGCAATACCCTCGTGACGCGCCATTGCATAGAACTATCTGATTTTATTATGTCTGTCACACGCCACATCGTAAAATATGAAAATTGAGTTTTCTTTCGCCTTTGACAGATCAATTACCTCGTCGTTGTCACTGTACGGAAAATAGCCTTCGCCCTTGACTTGTTTCAGTACATCGTGCAGCAGCTGGTATTTAGGTTGGTACAGAAACTTTGAATAAACGTAAACATTGTCGAAGCGTGCTCCGTCCGAGCTGAACAGCAGACTGAGTACAGCGTTGGTCTTGCCACATCCGCTGGGGCCGCAAAATATCGCTCGAAACGAATTCGGTAGCAGGACACCGTGGTTGTCGCCGCCAATACCACCACCTATAGTATCCAAATTGACCATTTCCAGAGCCGGCTCTTGTTGCACCACTTTCATCATCTGTTTGAGTTAATTGAATGTGTGTGTGTGTGTGTGTGCCATTACATACTCGTAAAACAAGTCCCTAAAAGAAAGACACAAGGCTGACTGGGCGCTGGAAAATCGAGCTTGGGAACGTATCAAATCAAAAGATGCCAAATTCGGTGAGAAACCATGAAGACGAAACGTAATTAGGTATTATGGGATTGAAGAATAAGACTGCTGCTGCAAAGTCAAAATCCTTCCGAAGAGATGTGGTCAAGAAAATCGCCAAGACTCTTCGAGAAACTCTGAAATCTGATCAGCTGAAGGATTCGAGTGCGAAGGCCCTGCGAAAATCTTCCTTGGTGGCACTGCGTGCTGCCCCTGCTCAAGATAAAAAATTGGGTGGCCGCAAAAATTTAGAGTACCCCGAATAATACCGTTCGAAGCAAAGAGCAGGGGTGTGCTGCCTAAGCTTTCGATATTTGCCGCTATGGGGGCGCTTGGCTCGTTAGCAGGCGGTGCCAGCACCATAACCAGGCGTTTCGCATTCAACACTTCGCGCACATCGTATTGGATGCAAGTGGTCATGGACAGGATACGTTTCGCTAGACGAATAGCGCGAGCACTACGCGTCTTGAATCCCATACTAGACTCTGAGCTTAGAACGCGCATATGGAATTTTTTAAATAGAAGTACATAACCTCTCCAGTGTCAGTCATGTCTTTGCTGTTGACAGTGACAGGTCAATCGTCGAAGCTAACCGCAAACTTTTCTCCGCCGCTCCAATTGGACGAAGATAGCACTTACGGCATGGCATTGATTGGTTTCCATTCATACAACAGCATACCGTATATATCGAGTGGCTGATTCTATTATTCTGCCAACGAACCGCCATCTGTTAGCATCATTCAAATACCGACTTGGTGTTACGAAATAAGCGACATTGCCAAGTTTCTACACAAACACATCGGGAGACCGAAAGTAGCAAAGAAGAAGAGAGCCATAGTGACGTCGACAACGACGACGGCACCAACAAAAGCAATGCTTTGTTCTGTCTCAAACCCAACACCAATGCGCTGCAGTGTGAGATATAGAGCAAGCTCTATAACATCGATTTTCGTCCCAAGGATTCCATAGGACGATTGCTGGGTTTCTTCCCGAGACTATTGGGGGCTGGACACGTTCACTCATCCGACCTACCTGTAAACGTTATCAAAGTTCGAACTGTTCAAATCGATAGTAACATCACATCGGGTGCCTTCTTCAACAATCGTCCGGCTCACACCATATACGAGTTTGCCGTTCGAGAAGACCCCGGCTTTGCCATCGACGAAACGTCCACGAATTTGATTCACCTGCCTGTAACCAAGACGGAAATACACAACATAACCTTGTATATTTTCGATCAGGACTTTTGCAGTGTGAATTTCCGTCAAGAGACCATCATTATACTACTTGTGCTGCGCAAGCTGTCATAAATGGAATTGGTATTAGATCAGGATGATGATAATGCCTTTGGGTATAAAAGTGCAGAGGGTGCAGTTGAGACCCGAACGCACCACCCGTACGTCAGGTTGTTCTAGAATAATGACATCATCGTAATTGATTGTCATTCAGCAGAGCGAAGTGTGGATACTGATTAACGATGACCTTGTGTGCATAGAGTGCACTCTGACTTGTACCGCAGGAACCGGCAATGTTAGATTTAGCAATAATGCCGGCGCATACCTCTTCGATACCATCTTCTATGAAATCAATGGCAAAGAGGTGGACTCTGTTCGATCGTAGGTTATAGTGAGCATAATTCGCGGCTATACTTATTACGAGAAAAATTATGTGCGACACTTGAGCACAGCCGGCTGGACCTATTCTGGTGGAGCTGTATGCTACCATTGGACGACAGTGCATTTGTTTTGTCGAAAGTAGAAATGATAACAATCGCATGCTGATAGAGGAGGTGGCGAGTCCAGTAGTCGAAGCGACCACAGCCGCACTGACGATCACGAGCGTTGTACTCAGAGTCAAACATGTGGTGCCCAACGACGACATTCGTCTGCAATTGTTGCAGTCTATCAAAACAGATGCTCCTGTAGTGATTTCGTATCGCAAGTTGGACATACATGAGTTGCCTGCACTCACTGAGGGTTCCACCAAGGAAATTTGGGCTATGAAAACTCGCACGGCCATGGAGAGTCCCCGATTCGTCATTGTTGCCTTTCAAACGAATCGGATGGTCAATGCGGCTCGAGATGCATCCTACTTCGATCACATCGATATCAGCGACATACGCCTAACTATGAACAGCGATACTTACTCGCATGAACGCATGCACTTGGAATTCAACAGAAACAACTTTGTCAAAGCCAATCGAGCTCTCACGGAATTCTATCCGAGCTATGCAAATTGTTCAAAAACAAAGCCACCGTGTTCGTAATAGACTGTTGACATCGAGGCCAGAGTCAGATTTGCATCATCATTAACGATTGTATGCTGGAACACTTACCGTCGTCTAACATAAAAAAAGTGACATACAGTAGTAGCGGTGGGTAGTGGGGAAATCCACTGTGTATATATGTATGAAAGGCAGGCTTCAACAGGTCGAGAGTTTGTAAGCCAAACGTTCAGTCATTCAGTCGGTGGTTAATTTCTTTCTCTCTCAGGCAATCACAGTCAATCACACACAGTGAGTCAGTTTAAAGCTCGTAGCCTGTGATATCCAGGGTTTCTGTGTTGGTGGCAAATTCCAACCCAAAGAGCTCGCCATCACCGAGGGGTTTCGCACAAACCACTTCTTATTCCATGACTTGAGCGAAGCGGATAAACGGGAAGTACGATATTTGGAGAGGAATATTCACGGCATTCTATACTCTGATGGCTATGTCGAATTCAACGAGGTGACTATCATCCAGCAAGTGCTGCGCCCCATCATCGAGGCTGATGTGGTATACGTGAAGGGGAAAATTAGATTTTTTGCTGAAGTAAGTGCTCGATCTACCTAAGAGGCCACACATCGTCGATATTGCGGCTACTATAAGTACGGTCGTCACAACGCCTCCACTGACACTCGAAAAGCAAAGCCCGCTCTGTTTGAACCATATAGCATCCGGAGAAATAGAAGTGCATTGTGCCGTGAGACACTGTTTCAAAATTGGAATTCTGGCAATGGATATCATCGCACCTGATATAGTGAGGCACCACGATGATCACGACGACGACGACACTCCTATCAATCGGCACTTGCAAAATTTGCGCGAGCTCAAGGCGCACATAGCAGAGTACAAGCTCAAGCTGCGTATTTTTTAACGCTTCCAAAATATGCAAATTTACGATGGTTAATGGATGGGGCAGAAGAAGCAGCATTCACCGATCTACTTCGTTTCGCCGCCACCACCGCCATCGCCGCCAGCACTAAGTCCATGACGTCAGCCACCAAGACTAGCCGAATAACGTATCAAAATATAATTATTATTTATATTGTATTATTATTCAGATTGTTTTCTTTTTATCCATTAGGAGTTGCCCAGACAGGCCCTGTTTCCGGGGCCTCGCCACTTACAGAGGGCACGCTGGTGTGCCATCAACCCCAGTTATTACTCCCCCCTTCCGTGAGTGATTACTGGGTCCGAGAGTCATTTGCCCTGAGTAGGTAGAGTGAACCAAAAATTACGGCCTTCTTCTGAATTCTTTCGGCTCTGTTTTCTGCCGCATCATGGCAAGCCGGTATGACTTTTAAGTTTGAGGGCAGTGTGTCCATCATTCCACTAAGGACCCCTATTATCAGAACGAACATCTTGACAGAATGGTTTGGGTAAAGCCTGCGGAGTTCAAAGAATAAATCTCGATATTTTGTCCGTTTATCCTCCTCGTTTCAGACGTTGTTAGTTTCGCCAGGAGCCGAGAACTGTATGACGGAAATCGTCCCACTTTGATGGTCAAGGAGGACTACATCAGGCTTATTGGCTTGTATTTGCCTGAGGATGGGGAATGAGTAGTTCCGATAGATTCAGCACTTCTCATTCTCCACAAGGACTCCATATCCCCCGGAGCATAAGGTAACACCGGTGTCTCGTCTATACCGTACGAGTGTCGTAGGTGGTAGTACAACACTAGTAGGGCCGCATTATGCCTGTGGATATAGGCTGAGACCGCATAAGCTGGACAAGCTGACAGCAATTACATTATGGTCTGAGCTGCCAACGACATGCTCTGCATCTAGTGTCAGGGGACCTCTAAACCCATCACGCGACTACGGTAGACAATAGTGTTGAATATACCATCTTGGCAGGCCATTATGAATCTCTCGGCTTTCGACTTCAGCCCACTTGACTTGAGAAAAGCGAAGGTCAGGTTTCTGGATAAGCCAAGGTCTTCAATGTTCTTGAAGAAGACCCTATGCATTGGCTTATCCTTATGCAGCTGTAGGAGCAAAAATGAGACATGAACCTCACCTACCTCGTAAGGTGGGCTGATGCACAGTTCGTTTGACAAGACAGCTATCAAAATCACATGTTGTTGTAGTCAGCATGATGAATGACTGTGCGTACATCGCACACATATTCGCACTGAGATGAAACTATACGCAATACTCAACTCAGCGTACACTCATACATTTTTTTAATTTTCAGGACAAGTCATTCAGTGTTTGCCTGCTTTCCACCCCGCTTATCTTGCAAACTGATTTAATTTTGTGGTTTAAAAACTTGTGTTTTTTTCCCAAAATGAAATAAGTTTGAAACATAGACTCTCCCTCGCTCTCTGAGCCATTCATTCATCATCATAATGAAATTCGAGAAAATTCATTTCATACATCTAGATTGAATTGAACAGATCGGTTTTAATTAAAAACGTCTTAGGTCGAGAAAAGTGAGCGTGTTCGTGAGACGAATAACTTCAAAATGACTTGACGACATATTTCTGAGTGAAGTGTTCGGTTACATTTAAACAATTCATGTGTTCAGAGAAGTGAGCGAGTTCGTGAGAAAGACATCACCGACTCAAAGAATCATATAATATACGCAATGGGTTATCAGTGGAGTATACAGAGTGTATCAAAGAATGATCATCAAATTCAGTATACCAGATTTGCCAACATATAAAGTGAGATAATAATAACGATGACTGAAAAAATCGAAAAATACATATAGAAAAAAACATGGCAGCCATAATTGACGCAACAGGTATTCAATGAAGTATGCAGAGTGTATTGAAGAGTAATCATAAGAAAGAAAAAAATGGCGGATACCACGCCAACACAAAGCGGTTGTTTAGCGAATTGAAATATACAGGGTGTATCAAAAAAGTGTTCATGAGGAAGAAAAACATGGCGGCTGCTTGTCGAATTCAATGTAGCGGGTTTGTTAACATATACAGCGAGATAATAATATTGATGATTGAAAAAAACGAAAAATGACCCTATAAAAAACATTACAGCAATAAATGACGGAATTAGTGTTGAATGAAGTATACAATCAATATCAATGAATATTACCAAGGAAAAAAAATATATGTTGTTTCAGAGAGCACATGCGCACATACCATAGTAGATACTTTGAAAAATGTATGCTGTCTGCAAGTAGTCAGATGTACATCATCAATAGTTTAATTCATCGAGGCCTCACCTCTGCCATGGACGCTCACTAATCGAATTAGAGTACACGAGAGAAATCAGCAATAAAGATAGGTGTGAAGCTCTCAAATATCAAGACTGGGAGGGGCATTTGCACGAAGACCAATTCTGTGTGTGGGCAAATGCATATCGTATTCTAAAATATAATTTAACTTTGTGCCGCACTTGCTATGAAGCATTCAGAAGGGCTATGCGAAACCATCCAGTTCACAGTATCAGATACCATCTGATGCTGTAAATTTTGGTGTCACAACAGATTTGATAAGGTGTTATTCACTTTGAAAACGAGCAGCCAATGCTACAGTGACCTACATCTGCGAAGTGGTGGTGGTGGTAGGCCCTATGGATTGAATCTCACGTACAAACGCTTCATAGGTTCGGGAGATGAGGATTCAGAATTCGATGAAGGAGATTTAAAGGAAATATTGCGTGATAATGCGGAAATTGTGCTCTTGTTTGTTTCTTTCCATAATACTAATATTTAGTCAAATAGTCAATTATGTTTTCTATTTATGAATGAATAAAATCAATATGTAATCCATGTCTGAATATCATTATTATTATTATTTCGTTTCACCCTCCTACCTCCCAACCCAAAATTAAAATTCCAAATATTTTTGGAGGTCATTTTTGCATAAAAAAAGTGTAAATTTTTCATGCAAAAAGGTGCCGGTTTTTTTTCATAAAAAGTGACACTTTTATTGACATGGAGGAAAAAGCTAAGTGAAATTTCAGTCTTTTACTCAGCCATTCAGCTTTCATTGAAAATGCTTCATTGAAATCGTTTTACCATGTTGATCCAAAAATACATGTAATCTTATGGGAAAATGGCCATTTTTTTTTGGAATGAAATGAATATGTAAAAAAAAATTGGTGGGATTTTGAATGGGGGATTGGGAGGGTGAAACGAAATAATAGTAATAATATTCAGACATGGATTACATATTGACCATTTGACTGAATATATGTAATATGGACAGAAACAAACAAGAGCACAATAATTTCCGCATTATCACGCAACATTTTCTTGAAATTTTGTCTGTGTATGTTTGGCAATCTCATTTATCGACTTCTGAATCCTCATCTCCTGAGTCTATGAAGCGTTTGTACGTGAGAACTAATACATAGTGCTCACCACCACCACCACTACGCAGATGTAGGTCACTGTATCATTGGCTGCTCGTTTTCAAAGTGAATAACACCTCATCAAATCTGTTGTGACACCAAAATTTACAGCATTCATATATATTACCCATGTGCTTTACACCGAACACCATATGTTGATGGTCTCTGATGCTGTGAACTGTATGGTTTCGTATAGCCCTTTTGAATGCTTCATAGCAAGTGCGGCAAAAACGTGAATTATATTTTGGAATACGAAATGCATTCGCACACACAGAATTGGTCTTCGTGCAAATGACCCTCCCAGTCTTGATATTTGAGAGCTTCACACCTATCATCAATGCTGATTTCTCTCGTGTACTCTGAGTGACTCAAATTATTGAAATTTCGTCTGAAGCTCTGAGTCTACTTATAGATTTGTTCCCATTTTTCATTGGCAAACATTTTCAAAATTCGATCGGTGAGCGTCCATGGCAGAGGTGAGGCCTCGATGAAATCAGCTATCGATAATGTACATTTGACTACTTGCAGATAGCATAAATTTCTACCACTGTCTGTGCGCATGTGCTCTCTGAAGCAACATATTTTTTTTTCCTTAGTAATCCTTTTTTGATACACCTTGTACATTTCAACCCGCTAAATAACCGTTCTTTCAATAATATTCTTTGATACACCCTGTATACTCTATTCAACACTAATTCCGTCATTTATTGCTGTCATGTTTTTTTCTAGGCTCATTTTTCGTGTTTTTTCAATCATCATTACTATTATCTTGCTGTATATGTTAACACACCCGCTACACTGAATTTGACAAGCAGCCGCCATGTTTTTTTCCTAATGAACCCTTTTTTGATACACCCTGTACATTTCAATTCGCTAAATAACCGCTGTGTTGGCGTGGTATCCCCCATGTTTTTTCTTTCTTATGATTATTTTTCAATGCACTCTGCATACTTCATTGAATACCTGGTGCGTCAATTATAGCCGCCATGATAACCATTGCGCCTATTATCGCTATTATGATTTTTTGGGTCGGTGATGTCTTTCTCACGAACTCGCTCACTTCTCTGATTAATTCGATCCTTCCGCCAATTGCAAGTATGCGTCAAATGTCTTAACCCTACTACGCTACGGAACCATTTTGGTGTATTTGAAATAACACACACTTTCACTCAAAAATATGTCAAGATACTGTCTTCAGCATTTCGAAGATATTCGTCTCGTTGGTGATGTCTTTCTCACGAACTCGCTCACTTCTCTTGACATAAGACTCGTTTAATTGAAACCGATCTGAATAATTCGATCTTCCCACCCGTTTGAAGTACGTGTCAAATATGTATGTATATAACCCTACTTCGTTGCGGCACCATGTTGGTGTATTTGGTTTGATTGAAACCGATCTGATTAATTCCCGCCCATTGCAAGTAGGTATGCGTCAAATGTCTTTTCCTACCACTCTACAAGACCACTTTCACTCAAAACCAATAACATGTAGTTCTCTCGAAAATATGCCGACATGCCTTCAGCCCTTTGAAGTTATTCGTCTCGCCGGTGTTGTCACTTCACTGGAACAATACACAAGGCTTGTTTTATTGAATCCGATCTGAATAATTCCCGCCTGTTGCAAGTATGCGTTAAATGTCTTTCCCCTACCTCGCTACGAGACCACTTCCACTCATAACCAATAATATGTAGTTCACTCAAAACTATGCCAATATTGTTTTGTTTCTAGTTTGTTTTAAAATTGTTTTTTCCGTTAACCAGCTGCCATCTCCCTACGAACGACAGCCCCCAGAAGTCAAAACTTGTGCGAGCCAAGGATTAACGAGGTCTTACCTTTTAACGTGCGATTCCTAGCACGAGACCAGTGACCATGCTGGGAATCGAACCTACGCCTCTCTTATTGATAGGCTAGCGCTCTACCATCATGACCACTGCGGCTCATGTGCCCGTATGCCTTCAGCCTGTTGAAGTAATTCGTCTCGTAAGTGGTGTCTTTCTCACGAACTCTCCCACTTCTCTGGACACAAGACTTGTTCAATTCAAAACCCATCTGATTAATTCGATCTTCTCACCCCGTTTGAAGTACGTGTCAAATCTATATGTATACGTCTTAACCCTACTTCGCTACGGGACCATCTTGGTGTATTTGAAATAACACACACTTCACTCAGAAATATGTCGAGTCATCTTGATACTGTCTTCAGCATTTTGAAGTTACTTGTATCGTTGGTGATGTTTTTCTCACGAACTTGCTCACTTCTCAGGAGGAACGTTGCACATGTCTACATTTCTTATGATAATTCTTTGATGCACTATCTACTCTTCACTGAATACCCATTGTGTCTACTATCACTGCCATTTTTTTATCGCATGGGTTTGGTAGAGGGAGAAACATGCATTCTCTCTCAAACGCTTGGACTAGATTTTTTCCATCCGCCGAAAAATAACCGTTAATTTCGCCGAAAAATCATATATATCAGATTAAATTCGATTTTTCGCTGAAGTCGATATGACAGTCACTACAAGTACAGTCGTCACAACGCCTCTATTGACACTCGAGAAACAAAGCCCGCTCTGTTTGAATCATATAGCAACCGGATCGACGATGGAAAATGGTCCGCCATCTTTGCCAGCCCGCAACGTTTCCATACGAAAGGAGCCGACATCAGCTCACCACAGCCGCCGAAGATACGCCGACTCGACATTTACAATTATTACTTTTATTACTCTAATACTTATTATTATCATTGTACTTATTATTATTCATGTATTAGTAGATGTATAAAACGAACTTTCTCGAATTTCCTTCATTATTAATGAATGAATGGCTGAGAGAGAGAGTCTATGTTTCAAACTTATTTTATTTTGGGAGATAAACACAAGTTTCTTAATCAGTTTGCAAGATAGGCGGGGAAAAAGCAGGCAAAGACTTTTTGTGTGCAAGAGAACAATTCCTGTTCAAACATGAAATGATTTATCCTGAAAATTAAAAAAAAATGTTTGAGTATACGCTGAGATGAGTATTGCGTATATTTTTCTCTCAGTGCGTATTTGTGTTCGATATTTGCAATGTTTCTCAGTGTACAGTCATTCATCATGCTGACTACAACAACATATGTAATTTTGACAGCTGTCTTTTCAAACGAACTGTACAGCCTGTCTCGTAATCCGGTGTGGATGGACGGCTTCCGCAAAGTTTCGGATTCCTCCGAACCCATCTTCAGCCGCCCACCGCTCTGCTCCTAGTTGCCTGGAGGGCAAGGACGTCGTCACCCAGGGATTTCGGGTGGCAACTTCCGTGTCCCAGCCGACACCTGATTCAAGATCTGCCTTTCTAGCTCTTACTGCTTGTTCAGGCCGTGCATATGGTATCCCTTGGGAGGTACGCTGAACCCGCCCCTGGAGAGATATGGGAATGCGAGCATTCCCAACTCCCTCCGAGAGCCTTCCACCACCCCCTAGTTCATCCACTAGGGCCTCAGCATCACCCGGTTCCCTTAGGGTATGCACATCTATAGCCTCTGGCCTCCGCTGTGGTGCGTGGGGCACACCCGATGACCCCGGAGCGCTTCGGCGCATTCCGAGGGGGCGTACCCCACGAACTTCGCCAGCACGGACTCCTTCGTAGCCCTCCGACCTACAAACAGAAACATTTCTCGTTATTCTAAATTGCTCTAAACGGGCTTCCAAAGGTGGAGTTGTGACAACTCCCGCGGAATCGATTACTAACCCTACCTGAGCCGACGGGGAAGGCTGCCTCCCTCCGTCTAAGCTCGACTCTAAAGTACCTTGGTCCAGCACACTTCTCGGGGACAAGGTAGTTGACATCGTCAACTCACGGTATTCCCCGGTAGTACGTACCTGGGGGACGTCTCCGTCGAGGCGTCGCGACGCTTCGGGAAATAGACGCCTGGCGTCTAAGTCACCCGACGGCGGAGGTGTCCGAGAAAGCCCAGCGCCGGCGAACACGGCTTGGGTATTCTCCTCCGCGAGCATATGAGATCTCAATCTCATATTCGTCATTGCTCTAAAGGACAACAATTACGGCTGTAATGTATTGTCGGGCTACTTGCGTGTGCAAGTGTGTGGCAAAGGAGAAGTGCACTAAAATCGACCTCGCGTCGACCCAACTCAAGTGTGACGATGAGAAGGGTCACCCTATAGCTAACTAACCTAACACCTAACAAGACCTCGCCGGGAAATGGACGAGGGAGGAAGGATTCACGGTTTAGAAAAACTATCTAAATAAAATTTCCTAACTTCAAAATTGTGTGAAGCACCAAAAAGGAAAAATTAAACTTGAAAAATTTTTACTTCAAAATTTTACAACTGGATGTGACAAAAACCAAGACAGAGATTTGGGTAAAAGGATCACGGAGCCTAACCAGACTGTCTTAGGTGGAAAAGCCGAGAACAGCCGCAGGAAATAGGTATGGGAAGGACGTGAAACCCCTAGGTACCACAGGAAATGTGGCTCGCCAACGACAAAGTCGCAGCTAATGATGTCTTGACAGGCCGAGGAATTCAAGCTCGAACGATACAATCTTCGTGGAACTCTACGATCGAGCCGATTGTATCAGGTGAGATCTCGTTTTGGTGCCTGACCCCTTTTCATACGATGGGGATTTTTCGTCAACGTCGCGTACAGGTATTAAGTCGGGAAATAACTTTGATGAAGTTAAATCCCTAAGTGTCCGTTGCAAAAGATCACTTTACACTGATTATTGCTCGAGAGTTAAACTACCTATCAACGTACTTTCGTAGCGCGAATAAAACACCTGTAAACCGTACAAGTGAGTCTAACCCCTTTAAGATAGAAACAAAACGTTATGAATCTACTGTGAACTGAATTATTATTACCGAGAACCTGACTTTATCTGCTAGCCAAAACGATGAATTGCAGAGACAAAAGGCAAAGCCAAACAAACGTAAGTTATTTAACGGAAACACAAAATTGATTATTACACTGCAATTCGACAAGAAAGAGTGGCTGTCTGCTGCTTCGCTGCTTGCATATTTATGCAATCCTGACTGCTGAATCCGCGACACCCATTGGCCTAGAGGGCCAAAGTGGGCGTCGCCCTTGGCTGAACAAAACCCTAGCTCGCGAAAACGCGCGGGATTTGGGCAAATGACCGTTAAAGTCCCGTTACCTGCGTTTTCTAGGGAGTATTTGACAAAAGTCACTAAATACTCCCCAGATCTAGGGAGATATTGAAAGTCAGAATTTCAGATATCTCGATTCCTAGGGCGGTCCGATATTCGGAGAGCCCCGAGAAAAGCCATAAACCAACGTGATTCTTGAACGCCGAAGAAATACACGTATTCCTTCGCCGAGGAATCTATACCCGTTTTCCGATTTGGCCAACCTGATGAGAAATCGAATTGAAATAAAATAATTTGTGAAAACAAATGGAGCCACGGAATCTTTCCACCCAACAAGAGACTAGCGTGTCGAAACCTTGCTCTAAGTGTTCTGTATACCGGGTGCTCGACTGTTTGGGGCCACAAATTAATAAAATTGAAAGCTAGTCGGGAATTTCCGGTAAATCGGTAAAACTACGTACAGTGGAGTTCCACTGGGTGGAGATTGGGACTTTACATCATACAGGGTGAGACTAGACTAGTGACCTGAATATAATGCAAAAATCTAATATTATTCGACTGGCTTCTAGGTGAAAATTGAGAGTTATTAAGTGTAAAAATGGCTCACTTAAGGTGACCATACACAAAAAAAATCATCGTAGGAGCGCGGCGAGCCTGCCCTGCGACACCCCCCTACTAAAGAGTTTAACTTGGTCGAAGTTATTTCCAAACGAAACAACCGACAAAAGCTAAATTTACGTTAACTCCCTAATAATCACCTTCCGCACTCTGATGAACCAAGGCTGGAACCACCAAAGTTACTGGAGCGTCATCCTCCATGTCGGAATCGTTCTCAGTACAGTCTTTACTAATTCTAGGAGCTTCGCTGTAGCTCTGGGCTGGTACGGGATCTTCGTCAGACCCGGTCACCGAAACATACTGACGGGCGGAGTCTGTCGGTGGCCGCTGGATCGGAGCTCTGTCGGAGTCCAGCGCC